>CM065655.1:16553851-16683851 GCA_033220385.1 Triplophysa yarkandensis
GAGAGAGAGAGAGAGAGAGAGAGAGAGGAGAGGAGTGTGTGTGTGAGAGAGAGAGAGTGAGAGAGAGAGGGAGAGAGAGAGGCAGAGAGAGAGAGAGAGAGAGAGTGTGTGTGAGAGAGAGAGAGAGAGAGAGAGAGAGTGTTGTGAGAGAGAGAGAGAGAGAGAGAGAGAGAGAGAGAGAGAGAGTGAGTGTGTGTGTGTGAGAGAGAGAGAGAGAGAGAGAGACCAGAGAGAGAGAGAGAGAGAGAAGAGAGAGAGAGAGAGAGAGAGAGAGAGAGAGAGAGAGAGAGAGAGAGAGAGAGGAGAGAGAGAGAGAGAGAGAGGAGAGAGAGAGAGACTATCACAGTACATTAGAATTCTGACCTGGTTCTAGCGTTACTGCACACTCGCGTTTCTCTTCATTTCTGTGTTGTGTCGTCATTAAATGGATTTAAATCGAGACTTGTTGTGTGTGTTGTGTGTGTTGTGTTAGTACAGTTGCTCGTTGTGTGTGTGTGTAATAGTTAGTGTGTATCAGGTGTGTGTGTGTTAGCTCATAGCAGTAGCATTAGTCTGACGAGCTCAGCAGCACAACAACAGTGTGTGTGTGAGTCTGTAACTGCTTCAGTGTGTTTCACACGTGAGAGAACAGAACTGTGGATCCCAGCACACTAAACAAACAGAACAACAAGGTAAGAAATCAACTTTAATATCTTTATCTTCACATAAAACTGCAGGAACTGTGCGCTGTATTAGCTTAGCTATGTCATCTAAAGCTAAGATGGTTCTGACGCTATTCTGGGATTTTTCTTTAGTTTTGCGGGCTTAGTAAACACTTTCTCACACCTGTGGTCATGTGTCGACATATTTAATCAATAATCTGAATAAAAGTGTGTTTATTCTTCTGTTAAGGGCTCACTATGCTCATGTTTGCTAGCTTGCTAAGCTAAGTGTTAGCAGAGAGTTGAGGCATACACGACTGACTCACAGACATGTCTGGGAAGAATTCAAGTTATTTAAAACAAACTTTTTTATTTAATTACTTTAAAATTATTAGTACATTTGTGAAAAATGTAACAGTTAAAATTGGGCTTTTAATTGATTACAGAATAAAGGTTTGTGTTTACATATTATGTGTCTATGCATTGCATACTTATTCTGTATACACCTAGGAAATACTTATGAAATACATTTTTAATATTTGCCAATAACTAGCACATATTTTATACTATAATATTTTTCGATATATTTCCTGTACATATGAATCTATTTTTTAATATTTGCCAATAAGTAGCACATTTTTATTATAATATTTTCGAAATATTTCCTATACATATTAATTTTCTTAAATATTTGCCAATAAGTAGCACATTTTTATGCTATAATATTTTCAATATAATTCCTATACATATGAAATAAATTTTTAGTATTTGCCAATAACTAGTACATTTTTATACTATAATATTTTTCGATATATTTCCTGTACATATGAATCTATTTTTTAATATTTGCCAATAAGTAGCACATTTTTATTATAATATTTTCGATATATTTCCTATACATATTAATTTTCTTAAATATTTGCCAATAAGTAGCACATTTTTATGCTATAATATTTTCAATATAATTCCTATACATATGAAATAAATTTTTAGTATTTGCCAATAACTCGTACATTTTTATACTATAATATTTTTCGATATATTTCCGGTACATATGAAACTATTTTTTAATATTTTCCAATAAGTAGCAAAAATTTTAACTATACTATTTTCGATATTTTCCTATACATATTCATTTTCTTAAATATTTGCCAATAAGTAGCACATTTTTTATACTATAATATTTTCAATATATTTCCTATACATATGAAAATCAATTTTAATATTTGCCAATAATTAGTAAAAATGTTTATACTGTATATTTTTCAGTCTATTATAACATATCTATAAATACTTTTTTCTGCACAGGACAGACACATATTATTAAAAACCAATATATTTAATTGTGCAAGGGATTATATTCGCCCTGATGTATTTTGTTTTACTCTGATATGTGTTACATGACACTCAAGACAGATTGGATTTCTGTTGTTTAATACATAAGACAAACACATGAATACTTCAAATTGTGTTTTTTTTTTCTGTCTAAACAACAAGCTGAGTTAAGTTTGCTGGTCATTTCTAGCATTATGGATGTGACATTAAAATTCTCTTAAAATATAAAAAACGTAAACTGAATCAACTGTTTTTATTAGAAGAACCCTTGTTGATAGTGTTTAATCATTAGTATCATATAAAATATCAATCTTTAACAAGTTTTCCATTCTTAAATACGTAAATAAACCTGTGTTATGCACATCCCAAAAAAGGCACACCAATTTTGGGTGACTACAAACTCCTTAAGATTTGTGTAAATAAAAATCTACAAACCCGAATAATATCCAACAAATGGCCAACTTAACTCTTTATAGAACATAAAATAATTAATTTAATATAACGGGTCTGTTTTCTAGCAAAATGTAGTGGCATGGATGTGACAACCCTGATTTTGAACAAACACTTGTTGACATCTGTGCTATAAGAATACTAATAACCTTTGTTAAAAAACTTGCTATTTTCATTTTTCTTCAGTGTTGCCCACATGGATGAGCTTTAGCCACTGCTTTCCATGTAATCCTTTGGTGATGCGTATAGATCTGCATTTGCAACCACGTTACACCATAAACTGCATTTTTATCATATCTAACATGAAACATGATTCAACCTCTAATGAAAACTTTCGCCCCTGTTCCTTATGTATACACTGCTGAAAGTAAAGTGAACTCAACAGTGTAGACTCCTATAGGACTTTGATCTATCTAATCAGCAGTTGCTGATTTCAGTTGATAAGGCATGTTAAGTGCCAGTCCCTAAATGTGCCTTGAATTTTTTTATATCCCCATCTAGAGTTTTTTTAAACAATTATTAATGTTCCTTTGCTAAGGATAATTAGGGGGAAGCACTTTTAAGTCAATGGACTGGATAGGTTAAGTGATGTTGGATTGAGATGGAATCATGTTTGTGTGCTCTAGATGTCCAGTATTCAAACATTGTGGCTGCCCTGGAGAGAAGGGTGAGTTTGTATTCAACTCATGGCAAAACGAATCTTAGTTATAATCACCAATGGGTGTTTCACTGCAAAACTTAAGAGTATGACACATTATGGTTGTCATGGAAGTGCTGCTTGAAATTCTTGTTCATTAAAAAATAACAATATTTACTTCATTTCGACTATTTGGATATCCCCGTTTCACCAGATGTTTAAAATTGTGTATTTGGTGCTCTTGAACTACACTGTTATAAAGATGCTTTAGATGTAGGGGAAGTCATGGCCTACTGTTTATAGAGTTTGACTCGTATCCCTAGGGTTGTGGGTTCAAGTCTTGGGCTGGAAATATCATGACTTTGGTGCCCTTGAGCACAGAAACCCAACTGCTACCTGGGTTTGCATTCATGATTGATGTGTGTGTTCACTGCTGTGTGTGTGTTCACTGCTGTGTGTGTGCACTTTGGATTAAATGCAGAGCACGAATTCTGAGTATCACTGTTCTTGGCTGTATGTCACGTCACTTTCACTTTCTGTACTGTAGGCTGTTCCAACCAAAATTCTGGATTAAGTAAATAACAGGGCTTTAATTCATGAACTTTAGCAGGTAATGACAAAAGGAACTAGTTTGCGATCTAAGCAGTTTGACAAGAACAGCATTTTAGGGCGTTTACTGTAACAACGTTCATATTCTGCTGGTATAGACCCTGCCTTGAAGTTTTCCTCCAAAAATGTCCTTTCTAACATTTATTAAAAATGTCATGCTAAACACATAGACAGTGTGCTCATGGTAGATTTACATTTGTGCCATGCTTTTGTTTCAAAGTTATTGAATCTGATGGTGCATCCCTAGAATATTGTATTATATGTATTAAGTTTACATAGAAATGACATTAGGGCTGCACATTTACCGAAAAGCGGACCGGATTCAGGTAAAAAATTACATAATCACCAAATCCTCTATTCCAGCTGTTTATTTGTGCTCATTTTGGCAGTACGCTTAGGCACTAAATTGTCTTGAATTAGGCACAAAATTGCTAAACCAGAGATTGTAAAATAGGTTAGTTTTAGTGTGCTTAGATTTACCATAGAAGTGCTTAACAAAAAAATATAAAACATTTCAAAACTTTGAGGCAAGATCTGTTAACAATCGACAATAAGTATTTTTTGTCATAATTGTGAAATCTTGGTCTTGCTTTCTGCCTATCCGAAAAAAAAGATGATTAGCTTGATCAAACTCGTTTTACACATTTTGGTGCCAAATATTCTATTGGCTTTATTTTGAAACTGTATTATTGACGCATCAAAACCTAGAGCTTGATAATAAGAATTCCAAGAAATAGACATAGTCTTATATTTGGGACAATACATAAATACTTGATGATAACTCATTTAATACAAACAAAGATTTTAGATCTCTTTTCAACAAGATTTTACTTTAAATTCAAAGATTTTTTCCAAATGGCTGAAATCTTTATTGACTTGGCCCAAGAGGAGTTTGTGGGAGGCAGTGCAATGGTACTATGCCCTTTTCCTTATCACTCATCAAATTGTAGGTTTTAAATACTGGAAAATATTTCTTCAATAACCAATTTTGCTCAAGGTCATTTAACATATTTCTTTTTGGCTCAAATAATTGACCCTCACTGAATCTGTACTAGTGTGTCATTCTTTGCCTTTATATGAAATAAGAATCTTCTTAATGGATGGACCTTTTTGAAACATTTCACCTGAAAATCCATTTACTTGCTCCTGTGGTGTTCAAAGTTTGTATGACTTTGTATGACTGTGAAATACAAAAGTTAATATTTTCTATCCATCAGCTGTGTATATTGAACCCTTTTCAAAGTTCTAAATGTCCCAACTTCTGGGTTTCACAGTAAAATTTAACGTGTGTGCAAATTTAGTGTTAAGCAATGAATGAATATTGTAAAGCAGAAGTGGTTTTGGATGGTTTTGATGTAACGATGATGCAAGCTGACTCCCATCGTGGGATTATATGATTCCTCTGAAGGGCGGTTGGGTGGAGGCTGAATTTTGGCGTGGGCTGTGTGTGTGTGTGTTTAAAGGTGGGGACGTTGCATCACTGGAGAGTCTGTTGAGGACACAAAAGCAGCGTTGTGCGTCAGTCATGTGATGCTTGTTCGGAAAGCTCAGACCATGTGATCCTGCCTCACAGAATGCTGAGTCGAACTTACAAACGCTGCCTTACCCATTAGACACAAGAGGAGATAAAGAAAGGACGAGTGATAGGTTGTTAAAGGAAATAATCATATTCTTCAAAGAGAAACAGGTCCGAAATATAAGAAGAAAGAATAACAAGAATCGAAAGCAATGTAATTTGGGTCAACTCTGCAAACTACTCTCAAAGTCTCTATAATTTTTATATTACTCAATATTTCCCTGATGATGTTTTGGGCAAAGCAACTGGATTCTGTTGACTCAGGTTGTTGGAATGTGGAGATCTTGGAAGAAAAGGAAGCCGTGGTTGAAGTAGACTGGATACCTTTTTGTAAGGAAATGTGTTTCCTGGGAATCGGTATGCATCTTGGAGGTGGGACGCTGCGGGATTTTACTGCTGCTTCAGGAACAAAAGGTTGGAAATTAATTACTTGGGCTTTCCTGATAACATCTGCAACTTTCATGGATTTGAAAAATGCCCTTCAAGGAACATTATACCCACCAGATCACAACGTGGTGATATATGATTTTTATTTGCAGGGTACCTTTTTGTTTTTGTCAGTAGGTGTATGCGAGATGAATGAATTGTTTATGAAGTTATGTATAGTCTGTTTAGCCTATCATGTAGTGTAGATCTTTGGTTTGGTTTGCCGTTGTGTGGAAGGTGTAAAATACTTGTCATTTTGTGATTCGCAGATAACATGATTCAAACAAGTTTATGAGGAAGTGTGCTGCATTTTTAGTTGTCACACCCCTTTGTCCCTTTGTAAACCTTGTGACTGTTTCTATGAGAGAAGGGCAGGGCACTTAAACAATGTAACAGACAAATTCTATTTTGTACCCCTTCACCTACCCCTCAAGGGGATAAAAATTCTCACCTTAGTAATGGGACACCACTACTACACAGTTATATGCAATCATACGTGGTTGCTAGCTAATAACTATGGATCAGAGGTGTGCACATATGTTTATCACAAATTCCAAGAGATGCCATCATACATGGCTGTTGTGTTTTGCATTTATCTTTACTAAATCACATACAACAAGATATATCAATCCCAAAATTTTGTGCCATATTTTGACAATCAATAAAACTGCTTGTTTTTAAAGGTATGAGCCTTTGGGTTTCCTCAGGCGCCTATATACAGAAAATAAGTTACAAAAATGTTGTCATGTGTCATTAAGCCTGAATAGTGTTAGCAGCATTTATTTAACATGTAAATTAATGTAAACCAAATAGCTGTAAGCAAACAAACAATGTGAACACATGCACACTATGAAGCTTAATGAAAGTGGTTACAGCTTCAATCTGTAATTTTTGCTTTTGCTTCCATATGACATTTTTTAAAATTCATTATTGCCATTTACTTTAATATGTGTGCCTGTATTCATGAAAAACAACAATACTCCTAGTCAAGAAATTCCAAGAATGTTCTTAGTTAACCCTTTATATTTAAATAAATATTCTATTACAGAATGAAGTAATTCACAAAGCATATGTATACTTAAAAGGGCTCCTAAGGTCCAAAATTGGTAGGAGCAGCAGGGAGGACTTCTAAGAGGCTTTAGAGTTTTTTAAGTAGAAGACACTATGGTTGATGTGACACCCGGCCCAAATTTTTCTTTATGGATGTCCTTGTGTTCCTCATCCGTCCTGTTGAGCTTTCTTGTTTGTTTTTGACTCCATGTTTGTTTTCAATCAAATCAACTTTCAAACCCCGCTTTAATAGACACAAAAGAATTTGATGAACTAATGATAGACAGAAGCATTAGCAATGATAAACCAAATATTTGTGACCGCTTATAGGAATTTACAAACTGCATATAAGTCCTGTTTTCAGTTTCGCTCACTGGCACGGTTTGCTCTCACCTCCTTCAGCCAGGTCAGGGCACACAAAGAAAACCTGATAAGCTGATTAGTCTGGTATTTTACTAATAATTTATTTATTTACTGACTCTGTTTTCAAAGTCAATAAATAATCCTGCTAAATAATTTTGATCTCAACATAATCCATAATATATATATATATTATGCCAAAAGTTATACATATATATACACACATATATATACACATATATATATACACACACATATATATATATATATATATATACACACACACATATATATATATATATATATATATATACACACACACACATATATATATATATATATATATATATACACACACACACATATATATATATATATATATATATATATATATATATGTGTGTGTGTATATATATATATATATATATGTATAACTTTTGGCATAATCGAGCAGCCCTACTTAAGTGTTTGTTTTATATACTGCCGCACATGTTTTTTATTTGTCTAACCTATTTCACAAGTTAAAACCCTGTTGGTATTATTTTGTTATTTTATCAATTTAAAAAATGTTTTAAAAAATTAATTAATTGTCTAAGCATTCACATTTCACCACTGCATTGCATTACTCAACACTTTAGCTATCTGAAGCAATGAAGTTAATAATTAAGCCAATTAACTTCGATTGTCTAACATGAATGAAAGTGTAAGGTGTAAGGACAGCCTGAATATTTTGGAGTTTTCCTGAAGCTTTAATTGTTGAGAGCGCTTAACATGCCACAAACCAAAGCATGTTGGCTGTTGTCATGGCGTCAATGTTCCACAGTCAGGCTTCCTGTTTTGGAGTTCTGTTCCTTAGCAAGACAGAGTTTCCTGTTTGACCCAGACAAGCAGACACACAGAGTGAGAGTAGGTTAAGGAGCTTTAAATTCTGTTTGTATCATTTATGAATTCTTGTTTTAGATATTTTACATGAATTCTATCTTGGCTTTCAAACAAACTGTTTTAATCTTTTATTTTAGATGAAAATTTATTTGTTTATATGTAGTAATTTATATGCAATTTTAAATCATTTTTGTGCTCTCTCTGTAGTTCTGGACGTTGTCACAGGGGTCAGCAGCAGAGCGTGGGGTATGAGTGATGACGTCTGTGGTGCTCGTAGACAGTGGAGGAGCCGTTGTGGAGTATGTCACTGCAGTCGACGACCATTTACCGGTAAGAATTTTGTCACTAACTAAGTCTTGTTTTAGCATACATGTGTAGTTGACGCTAGTCTGGGGTACAGATGGCTCGCGCACAAACCTTTCCTAGAAATCTGTCATGATTTCACAGTTTTAACTAGTTAAAGTTTTTTATGGTAACATTACACCAGACTGCTAAAACTTGCAGCTCAGAGAAAGATCAAGTTTATAAAAGTTGAAAAGTTTATACAATTGTTGGAGACATTCTTGAGTAAAGCTTTATTTTTTCTTGGTATTTTATCTATTTTTTTATTACCTGATATATTTTGCTCTTCTTTTTGTAGACATGTTATTTAAAAAAAAAAGACCTCTAAAATGTTATCAGTTTTTTTCAGCTAAACAGAGTTTTTATGTTAACAAATGTATAGGTACAATAGTGTTATTTAACAAATAACATTATTATTCTTGCAAACATTCATTGTTTAACTTTTACAAATTTTTAATCAATTTATTAAATCTCCATGTCATCCAAGATATTTGTTTTCATTCAGTTGCTAAATATAGAAAACATTTAAAAATATTTCCAATATAATGCATTACAACAGGGAACATCGTGTTGAAGGTCCAAAATACTGTTTCAGTGCAACTCTAAATTACTCAATGTAATTTTAAATTTATATATATTCTTGTGACTGTTCCTTTTAATTGTTGGTTGTAAACAACCTCGGTGCTTTCTATTACAGGAGGAAGGAGTGTGTGAGATTGAGGGGGAAATGGAAGGAGAAGTGGAAGTGGAAGTGGAGTATCCCGCAGTAATCGTGGAGCCGGTGCCCAATGCGAGAATGGAGCAGGGTTTCGCTGCTCAGGTGCTGGTGTATGATGATGAGACCTACCTGATGCAGGGTGTAGCTGAAGAGCAGGAGGTGGAGACAGAAGTGCTGGAGACAGGTAAGGATCCCATTATTCAAACTACTACTGATTAATTTTGGTCAGTTAATTGTTTGAAACCTACATGACTTTTTTTCTTTGGAAAACAAAAAGAGATTGATTTTCCCGAAAGTCTAGTCAAATGGGAATCAGTAAAAGGCATTTTTCTACTTATTTTATTACTTGATATCTAAAAACGCCCTAAGGGGCTGGGTCCATTGAGTTGATTTAACGGGGCTGAATATGCCGGTTGTGGACGTTTGTTTTTCAGTCGAGACGTGCAGTGGTTGCTATCATATGGAGTAAATGGAAGAAAAGCATTTTATTTTAGGGTCGTTTATAGGAAGGTAGCGGTCAGCTGTACGCAAAGCACTAAAAGTTTTGGTCATATTACATTAAGTCTCACCTGGGCAGTCCCAGGGCAAGTGAAACGTTCTCTAAGCATTGCTTTTCATATCAATGTTATAAAACTCCTTTGAAAGACATTTGATTATGACATCTATTATGGAAAATTAGCAATATTACATTTATATCATTAAGCAGACTCTTTTATCCAAGGCCACTTACAAGTAGCGTGCAGTGGCCAACTATATCTGCAGAGCAAGCAGGGGTAAAGTGTCTGCTGGCACTGTGATTCGAACCGCAACCTGCCGCTTACAAGTCCAACTCTCTAACCACCAGACCACAAATGACAATTCATTTCTCATCCATTGTTGTCTGTAGCCGCTTCGAACGGTTTCTCTATGTAGTATTTGTCTTTCCCTGCTGCCCTGTAATTGGACGGCTGCGTAACAAATGACATTGAAGGGCTGAGGGTTTTTCCACAAGCTCAACTTTTTCAACTTCGGGTACCAAACGGCGGACCAGAGCGTGGAAAATACCAGAATATAAGCTTGAGGAGAAATACAAAAAAAGTTTGTTGAATTCTCCAAAAGCACGGTGTTGCCATTGAAAACGGTTTAAAAAAAACATGCCGGATGGCGGCTTAAATGCTTCTTGTAGACACAGCGCCTAAGAAGTATTGCATTTGGTTTTGTTAAAAATGTATTTTATATTTCATCATATAAAAGGACCTGCATATGCAATGCATGTATCAATTTGTAACATCTGATGGACTGTGACGGGTAAAATATTATTGACAAAATGTAAATGTTTCAAAATAAATAGGTGACCATAATAATGTATTGGAATTGGCAGGATCTCAGTTTTAAACATACCCCAGTGATGCAAAAAGTATATACTAATGAACATTTTGGATAACAGAAAACTGTTAAAATAGAATCCAGACTGATAACATGTAGCAGTGCTGGTCCTGTAAGGGTTTTAAATTTAGGGAAGTACACTTGAGAAACCCTCAAACATTGGATAAACTACTGAACTACTGACTAATGTATTTCTTGCCTACTCTACACAGCTCTTTGTATAGTAAACAAAGTAATTTTTTATTTTTCTCAATGTTAGTTACTTTATTTTTTTATTCTTTACTTTTTCGTGTTAGAAAAGCATCCCATAACAACGTTATCTTAGCTTATTTCTCACATAATGTTGCCTGCTCAAGCAATGACCAATTCAGTTTTCAACACGGTGACACACAAAGGTCAACAACCAACATAGTTATATAATCCTGTTGTGTTTGTTATTGCTTTTTTAATTATTGTGGTTTAATATTGTACAAAGACGTTTATATTTCATCATCTTCAGTGTTGTCACCCGTTAACTAGAAATGTTTTATTGTCATTTTAACATCATGCAGCTTCTTAAGGTTTTACCCCGAGATACTTTTTAAAGTTTTTTAAAGAAGCTCCCGTCCATTCTGCACTTTTGACTGTTCTTTCTTTAATATTCAGTCAAAGTGATCCATCTTAAAAAACAAACGAGTTTAGTCATAAAGAAGAGTTTTTGCTAATTGTAGTTTTGTCATGTAAGTCATACACATTCAGACAAACTTTTAATGAATGAAGCAAAACTTCAATCTGAGGATGGAGGGCAGCACATCTCCACTGACCTCTTGTGGACATATGAACTGTTCTTAAGAAATTATAAAGCTTATAATTATTGTTTTAAAAGACTAAGTTGGAAATCAGAATAAAAATAACAAATTTTCCCAAATGACCTGTACACTTCTATGCAATACAAAAAATAGTAAAATCCACAATATTTACACCAAAAGTGAATGACTTGAGCACCTCTGAGCGCCGGCTGTTTGTTTAAGTAACGTTACACCACACGTGTGCGCACTATTTTAATCCCCTCAGATGCATAAAACGAACACTATCACAAATCATCAACCATTAAAAACCCAATATATACACAAAGCAGACTTCCCTCCCCACTGTTGACGCAAATCAAACCCAACGCGGAGGATTTCCTGTGTTTGCGGCGGACGGATCTGCGGAGGTTTCCTGCGCCGGCGGAGTGATATGCGGGGTCGTGCGTCTCCATACGCGTTCAATGCGAATCTGCGCCTCCGGACGGAACATGGCGACGTCGTTGCACGAGGGACCCGCTAACCAGCTCGATCTGCTTATACGAGCAGGTAAAACACCCGAATGGCTTTTTAAACACAGTCACCGTGGACCCGTTTGAACCGCGGAGGAGTGACGCTCGACTGTGAAGTTGTGCTGGAAAGTAATGGAGGGCATTACAGGAAGTGATCACCTTGGTTGGCAACCTGCATGGCGTCTCTTGTTTTCTGCCCGCTCGCTTTAGTTGGCCGTAAAGTAGTGTGTAGGGTTGTGTGTTTGTGTGTAGGGTTGTGTGTGTTGTGTGTTTGTTGTGTGGGATGGGAAGTGTGCTCGTATAACGGGATTGTGTGGAAGTGATGCGCTCACAAACCAGGAAGTGGGAGATGTTGTCTTCCCTGTGTGTTTGCCACGCTGTCTGGAGTCGGAAGCACGCTCAGTTTGACCTTTTAATTTGTAATTTAAAAAAAATGTTTTTTTAAAAATCGAGTTTGCTTTTAAATGCTCAATTGTTTTATTTATTATTTATTGACGTCACTCCTGCAGGTTTATTTAAATGTCATACGTCATTTGTGTTGGTTTGCATTCCGGAAGTATTTTATTTTATTGTTATTTTTGAATAAATGCAGATTGTTCATATAACAGATGTCCCGTTATCTAAGCGTGCTCACATACGTTAAAACGTGCTTTTCATACTGCACTCAAAACGGTTAAATACGTAAAACGCGCACTTTTGTAGAATATTGTGGAGATTTGAAGATTTATTAGTAAATGGTAAAAGATTTGATGGCGGAAGCATTGTTGGAATACAAATTGACGGACAGCAGGCGTCGTCCAATAGGATTCGCGATCCGTTCGAAATCTTACGCGCGACCAATCGGCTCGCGACTTCACCGGGGCGGTTCTAACAGCCTCGTCCAATCGGAGACGGGGCGGGTGCTGAGTGGCAGGAAGCTCTTAAGAAAGAACTGGAGGGAAAGCTGTGATGACTGTAAACACGGAAGTGAAGAGGGACTGCACTACTTTCCTGTGAACCGCTATTTCAAGAGAGGGAAAATAGTACCACAATTATCTCGAATGTGGATTGATTGGCTTTATGTTGTACTTTAAGAGAGAATGTTGTCGATTAAATTTGTTTTATGTTGTATTTTAATATAGTGCTTTTGTGCTTTTCATGCTTTTCATGTACACGTGTTAATGGATGAAAATGCAAATCTTAACACTATATTACAGTTTTAATAATAATCTAGCATACAGTTTATTTTTATGCATATTTAAGCTAGTTCTTTAAATTGCCATTGTATTGCACAGCCAGAAACATTTAAATATTTTAATAATAACTTATTTTATACATTGTCTCCAGGGGATTTGTATGAATCCAAGACAGGGATGAATACCAGGTCACCTATTCTAAAGGACACCTTGTGTTGTGTGTTTATGACCAGCACTGTCTAAAGATAGTCCCTGTGTGTAGCAACAGACACTCATACCCAAACATGGACAGGGTCGGGTGTAATGAGAGTGCAGAGAGGGTTTGGATAGACTGGCACAGGTGCTGGCAGCGGCGATGTCAACGTCAAACATACAAGGCTGCAGGTTCTGTCCTATATACGTCTGGTTTCGCTCTGCGTCTTCACACCTGTTGCCAACTTAAACCCACCAGGAAGTGCCTTGATGTTTAGCAGATGCCTTCATGCAGTTTTAGTGTTCGATAATTGAGCTCAGTAGACTTGACGCAGGTACAGTCCGTATAGGTTGGATTTTGAGGAGTGAGATAATAGTTTGTTGTGCGAGAAGTGTGCTGTAGAGTTAAATGAATTGCACGAGAAGTGGTGGTGGTATCCCTGGTGTTGTCCTTTTTTCTTTCAAAGCTCATATTTTCCAAATTGTGTAAAAAATTAAAACGCAGTCATCTTGTTTTGGAAATAAACTCTTCATTACCACAATCAAAACAAACAGAACTTTGTGTATTGATCACAGAACAATTGAAATTTAAGTATCAACAGCTTTTGCTTTTTTCTCACTATGTGGGATTCAACCCAGTTAGTTTGGATTATGGTTTTTGGAAGGCCAAAATGCCCAAGTTTTGCACTCATTGGCACCCTCTCTTGGCCATGCCCAGTTTTGAGCATTTAGAACAGCAACCTGTGGGTACCAAGGCAAGACATGTTTTGTGTATTTAATATTAACAGAGCTAAGATATTAACATAAGAGTTGAGTTAGAATGTTTGACAGATATTCATAAAAATAATGGAGTTAAATTCAAAGTTCACCTAAATATAAAATTGTTTTATTGTTTGCTGTTATGTTACCTTGTCATTTCGAACCTATATGACTTTCATTATTTCTGCAAAACACAAAAGGTATTTTGAAGAAAGTTCGTAACTGACCAACAGTGGCCCCATTCACCTCTATTGTCTGGACACAAAACCAATGCCAGTGAGCGGATGCCAGTAAACCACGTTCTTCATAATACCCTTTTTGTGTTCCGCAGAAGTAAGAAAGGCATTCAGGTTCATGATGGTAGGACTGAATAAATGATACTTAAATTTCAATTGTTCTGTGATCAATACCCCAAGTTCTGTTTGTTTTGATTGTGGTAATGAAGAGTTTATTTCCAAAACAAGATGACTGCGTTTTAATTTTTTAGAGCAGTCATAACAATAACTGACATATTATATATGTGTTTGTTCTGTGCAAATTAACTTATTTTTAAACACACCTAACTCAAATGGATACGTTTTGGAAATATTCAGATTCATTTTGTTAATTACATTTACATTTAGTCATTTAGCAGACGCTTTTATCCAAAGCGACTTACAATAGTCGAGGAGACAATGAAGCGGTAAATAGCCGATACAACAACAGGTGAACAAGTGCTACAACAATGCTTCCGAGTTACACAGAGAGCGAAGTTACAAAATATATATTATTTTTTTATTTATTTTTTTTGATAGAGTGAGTAGTTAGAAAAGAAGTAAGTTAGTGAGTTAGGTGTAGCCGGAAAAGATGAGTTTTTAGGAGTTTTTTAAAGATAGGGACCGAGTCTGACAAGCGTGTCATATTCAGATTCATTTGGTTAATTAAAATTTTATACAAACACGTTTTTTTTAAGTGTATGTATGTGTTTTTTAAAATGCTAAATTAATATGCACTATCCACACACATACATTATGTAAACAAACTAATATAGCCCACAAAAAAATTATATATAAGTTATCTGGATAATTTATGACTCAATTTTGTACACACACAAAATACGACAATATGTTTTTTAAAGTATAAACCAATATGTTTCCTTCTGTTGCAGTGGAAGCATCAGTTCATGGCACCAATGTGCATTGCTCTGATAAAACTATTGAGGCTGCAGAAGCTCTTCTGCACATGGATTCTCCTTCCAGCCTACGTGGAGACCGGAGCCCAGGTAAAACTGCCAGGTTACAAAATGCACTGTACATACTAGGGGTGGAAATCTTTAGGCTATCAGGATGCAATTTTATTCTGATACAGAGGGTTGGGATGCGATTCTAAAACAATTCTCAGAGCATCTTTTTATTAACCTATGCAAATTTCCGTTTTCTTGCTGTGTGACTATTACAATTAAACAATTTAAAATTATACAGACTAACTATGCAGGTTTTCTTAAATTATCCTGTATTAAAAAAAAACCAAATGGAAGTGATTTTGTAAGCCAGAACCAACATGAATAAAGTGACTGCCCCCATTGCCCTATAGCAGCATACAGAATGCAGTAAAGGAATGCAAACTTCAACATGTCATAATATCCAAAACAATAGACTTTATGGCAACATTGAGCAAAATAACCCTAAAGAACATTTTGCTGTACCCAAATCAGCTTAGATGTGAAAATATACAACTGGTTTCCAAAATAATTTAGTTACCCTCAGTCCTACTTGCATATAATATGAGTCTATTCAATTTAAATTTTGCTTCCTTGCATAAGATTCTAATGTATGCAGAGCTGTTCACAGTCTGTTATGTATGCGCTGTAAACGGTCTGCTTACTAAGGAGTTCCACTCCGCCTATTCTTCTTCCACCTAAATTTGAAATTTTTAGGGCCGCTTTTCATCATTCATGAATCGATCCAGGATCCTTCTAGTCTGGATAGAAAAGCATTGTTTTTTTCCTGCACACCTAGTATGTACCCTTTTCTTCAAACACATTACTAATTTTTGTTTGTCTCTCGGGTATGTAGAGGTTTTTGTGCCCCCATGTGTAAACACTTCTGAGTTCCTGCATGCTGCCATGCGGCCTGACGTGCTGACCGAGACGGTGGTGGAGGTCAGCACAGAAGACTCTGAGCCCATGGAGATGGTTACAGTTATACAGGAACCTGAAGTGCTGGAGACAGAACCCTCCAAGAGAAGAAAATGTAAGCATGCTAGAATGTTATTCTAGTGTATGTTCAAAGCACAGGGTTGAGAAAGTGGGATGGTTTTTTAATTTTTGTTTCAGCTGGGCGTAAACCCAAACCTCATCACATTTCAAATGGATCTCCGGATCTGGGTATCAAGAAGAAGTCAAGAGAAGGGAAAGGTATGTACTTTCATTTCTCAAGTTTCATCTCTAGTCAGACATTTCAGTATCTGCTAATCGCTGTTCATTTAAAACTTTTGCTCATATTCTGCTCTGCCATTGCTGTTTTTTCCACAGGAAGCACATACCTTTGGGAATTCCTGTTGGACCTATTGCAGGATAAAAACACGTGTCCCAGATACATCAAGTGGACCCAGAGGGAGAAAGGAATCTTCAAACTGGTGGATTCTAAAGCTGTGTCAAAGCTGTGGGGAAAACACAAGAACAAACCAGATATGAACTATGAAACAATGGGCAGAGCACTCAGGTAAGATGCTTAAAAATGACATTAACATCCTGGACAGTAACTGTTGTTCCGTATGTTTAATGTGTGTCCTTCTCTTATAGGTATTATTATCAGAGAGGGATCTTGGCTAAAGTAGAAGGTCAAAGGTTGGTGTACCAGTTTAAGGAAATGCCTAAAGACATTGTCATCATTGATGATGATAAGTGTGACCCCGATGATGACATGAATGAAGGGAAGACCTATGAACGTGTACTTCCGTCTTCTGAGACTCTTTTGCATACTGAATACTCCAAAACCCCTACAATCTTAAGAGGGGGTGGTAGGGCTCTGGTCCACTCAAGCTCTCCAAAAGCCAAAGCTGCGTTGGCTGCAACTCCTATTCAGCGCATTGTAACGGTCTCCACGGCAACCGATGTATCACAGCCATCCCATGCCACAATCGTATCCAGTGCCAATGCACCCAGGTAACCAAAGTTAGAATTTCTATAAGTTTATGTTGGTATAACCTGCTAAATGCCCAAATGTAAATGTATAACTGTGTCTAAACATATCTCTCTTGATAGGACTGTAAGGGTTGCCATGCAATTGCCGGTTGTGATGACGAATTCTTTGGGTCAGAAGATCTCCACAATGGCAGTGCAGTCAGCAAATCCTTCCATCCTCACCACAGCACCCACCAATACCGGAACAGGAACCGGCGGGAACGCACCCAAAGTCTTGTTCCAGACCATGCCCACGATGATGCCTGCCACAGCAGAAAACGGCGACAAGATCACAGTCCAGCTCGCCAAGATAATCACCATACCAGCCTCCCAGCTAACGCAGTGCCAGCTTCAAACCAAACCTGGCACCCCAACAGGAATCAATCTGATGGGCTCACCCCTCGCCGTCCGAGCCCTCACACCCGTGTCCATGGCACCAGGAACACAGGTGGTCAGACTGGCAATGCCTGCTCAGCAGACTCTAGCTCAGGCGAAGACAGGGGTCCCCATTTCAATCCAGACGCAAGCTCAACTCCCAATCTCTGTTCAGACAGTGTCCAGTCCCGTGTCAGTCCAGAGCCCCACGCAGGTCACAGTACCCACTTCAATTTCTGTTCAAAATCCAGTGTCAGTTCCAATGCAGATCCAGATTCAACAGAGCCAGCTTTCTCCGATACTTAAGAGCAAAGCGGACAGCACTTCCACGGAAAGGGTGATCGTGGTCCGGACGGGACCCGAACAGGACATTCCCACACAGGAAACCGTGGAAGTGATGGAAGAGGGTTCAAAACCACAGTGTGAAACAGTCGAGAGCTGAGGAGTGAAGCATTTTGTCTCATCATGGACGCAGTTGACGTTCTATCACGCTGGGATTTTTTTATACCCAATACAAGACTAATAGGATATTACTTGTACAGTGTGTGTACAGTTCAAGTGTGTTTTCATTGTATAAATCAAAATGCAAAAACACAACAAGCATCGTCGCAAAGACTCGCCTGCATCTGCATTCACGCATCATGTGGATAAAATCTACATAAACTTCAGATTTCAATAATGAATTGGTGTAGGGACCAATGTAAAGATCACTACAGTTCTCTGACAGTTTCTTTTAGTTTAAAAATCAACTTTGACACTAATCGTTTAACACTAATGAGTGAATAGTCGAATAGTTTAAATGTGAACGAGGGAGTGTAAATTTGACTTTTTATAACTTGTATAAAGAGCTTTTCTTTTATGCTTAAATGCAAAACCAGCAGTTTCCTTTGACGATCACTGTGAGCGCTCGCTTGCGCCCGCATGCTGCAATTTCACATGAACTCCCTCCATTTCTGTTGAGGGAAGACATAAAGGACTTTGTATATATGAATTATACAGTTTACTGAATTTATAAACAGTGCAGCCTTAGGACAGTTCAATTTTTGTTCTTGTTTTTTGTTGTTGTTAGTCACACTTATTAAGCGTTTCTTTTGTTAATCTCTTGTTTATTTCACACATTGTACCAAGAACAGTATTACTTTCAAATTAACTGCAATGCTCTTGGATAAAAACAGTCCGTTACATTTGGGTCTTTGATGTGATCAAGTTCAGTTTGAAGAGACTTGATAGCTGAAATGATTGCCATTTGTTGTTGTCACTGAAGTACAGGATGAGGTCAATGGGAAGCATGCATCCAAATGTTTCTTGCGCCTTTTTTGTATTTTGCTTTTTCATTTGTTCTTTAAGAGGGAGAACAAGATGTTTGTGTTCAGAATAATCTAGTTTGTATATTCAACATTTGAAGTATATTCTATTTTGTTGTACTCTTGTTTCAAAGTGTACTCAAGTAGATTTTACTCGAATATATAAAAAATATTCATGAATTTGGGGCCATGGTGGTGTTTTCTTATCAATGTTCTGAGCTTTGTTGCTGTTCTGTGGGTACTGTAGATGAAATGCCAATCATTTTCATAACTACATGGATGAAAATTTATAATATGTTCAACAGTTATACATAAATAAGGCCAAAAAATCTAACATGAATTATGATTTTTATAATCTATATATTTTTATATATCATTTTGTTTTATGTTTTAATGTGAACAGTAATCTAAAACTATTAATTATTAAAAAATTAAACGACTGTATTAATTTTGATTAATACAATACCCGGATACATAGTGCATTTAAAGATGTGAAAGCAATATAACTGCAACTTCTCATGCAGCAGATTATGCCAAATTTGTCATTGATTTCAAGTTACACACTTCACGTGCAAACATAATAAATACAATGCATGGGTTAATGATCTTTTCTAAGAGACGTGAGGTAATATCGACAGAAGTTGTCATTGAGTTCTCACAGATGTGAGATCATACTTTTTTATTTTGTGTAATACAGTGGCATTCTTATATTTGGCTGGAGTATCCATGTACTTTTTGGGCCTTTCCTCACAATCTTGTAATTTCAAACCTTAATGACTTTCGTCTGCATAACACAATTAAAATATTTTAAAGAATGTTTGCAACTAAACCACAGTGGTAACCGTTTACTTGCAATGGTTTGGTGTCTGAAAAAAATGTAAGTAACTGGGTACCGCTGTTAAGTTGCCATCATTTTAAATATATTTTTTGCTAGATTTAAAATGACAAGAGGGTGAGTAAATTACAGAAATGTCATATATATAGCTTAAATCTTACTAACAAATGAAATTATAGTAGCAAAGACCTTGATCAAATGTTAGAAAGACATCTCTAGTGTACCATACTAAATGAAGAAGTGTTTGCAGGGCTTGTACATGCAGTAATAAGCTCTGCCACTGAGGAGCAGCATGGTCACCTGGAAAGATTTAGTTCACCTTAAAAAGAAATTTCTGTCATGAATTACTCACTATTTAGTTTTTTAAAATCTGAATAATGTCTTTGCTCTGATGAATCCTTGTAACACTTCTTGGATCGCATTCATTGACTACATTAGTAGGAATAAAACAATGGTAGTACTTTTTCCTACTATGGCAGTCAAGAACTGTTTGGATAATCTTGTTCTCTATGTTCATCAGAATAGAAGCCGTGTGTCATATGTTTTTTGGGTGAACTGTTATTTCAACTTTATTGTCGTTATAAGATCAATTCACACCTAAAATTACATTCTCAGGTGAAAAAATTAATAATGATATTCAGTTTGTAATTCTGTAATATTCTGCCTGGAGCTGACCACAAAGATTCATAAAAAGAGACTAGACATAAGTCGAGAAAAATGCACAGCCTTTGAATGTACATGACAGGTTTTTCTTATCAAACTAGGTTGTTTTTATTTATATTTAGTTTGCAATGAAAATAAAACAATGCGTTTGTAATACATAAGCTTCACCAACAAGGCCAAAAATATATAATTCTGTGGAAATGCCAATTTGAAGAAAAAAATTTTGTACTGTCGTTTTAAGAATGCACTTATTGCATCATGATTTACATATAAAACAACATAGAACATGTAGAAATGTCCTGACTTGTTAGACATCTTGCAAAACAAACACAGAGTATTTATTTCGAAACAAGCGTCAACTCCTTAAAGCTAAAGTCACAGACAAGCGAGAGGTGATCTGATGGGTAGTTATAAGAAGGCAGGCGGTTTGGTCCGATTTGTTCTGCCGTAGGAAAATCGAGAACAGCATTGACATGAAATGCTCTGTGTGAATACCATACGTAATCCAGCGTGTGACAGCTCTCCCCGCTAGGCCGGATTTTCCAGGTCGTGTAAGGTGGCTCTGTTTTTCCGTCCGTGCTCAGATGCTTGCATGCGCTGTCCAGTCCGAGACTAGACATTGCAAAATTCCTGTACACATCCTCTGTTGGCTCTGCGTTAAAATCACCACATACCACCAAAGGAATGTCACAGTCTGCCTTTTCTTCTGTCCCTACTCTCTCTGTGATGTTCCTCAGATTCCCCAGTAGATCTGACCCCTGCGCGCTGCGTAGGACCTCCCATCCATTCCGGGCCTTCAGGTGCGTCACTGCGACGCAGAATGCCCGTCCTGTTCCCTGGCAACGCAGCGTAGCGACGATCGCTACCTGATTTGTCTTAAGCATCATGGCAGACAGTCGTAAATTTGTTGTGTTTACCAACTGGAAGCGCTTGTGGTTAAAGAAGAGAGCGCAGCCGTCAGGACCATTGTTGTTTTCCACGTCCAGACACGGGGACCACGGTTTGGGGCAGAAACTGCTCTGGTAGCCTAAACTAGCCAGAATGGGCTGAAACATGTCAAAGTAGTGATCCACTTCCTGTAGACACAGGATGTCCGGTTTATAGGTAAGGATCTCCTCCAAGATCAAGTACTTCCGTTCAGACCAGTTCAGAGCATCCAGTGGGCAATTCACGAAACTGTCCATCCCTTCTCCGAGAGCTGCAAAGACAGAGAATACTACAGTAAATATATTTATTAAAGTTAAAACTGACGTCACTTGTATCTTTTAAGTCTATAAATTCTGTATATGACTTTTTTCTGCGCAACACAAAAGAAGATATTTTGTGAAATGTCTTGATGGTTTTGTTTCCACACAATAGTAGTCAATAGGGGCTAATATTATTCAGAATTTCTTCTTTTACATTGAACAGAAGAATGTCATAGGTTTAGAATGCCATTAAAATATGATTTTTTATTTAAGGATGAATTTAGCTTTAAATAAAAGAATATGAACTTATTGTATAACCATTTGCATAAAATAATGAGAAATGCATATATGTATGGCATATATGGTTTCTAACTGTTGTTTAGGAATCTGAATGTATGGTCAGTCTTATACCTTGTGCAAGTACGTTCCACTGCATAACCCTGATGGCCGTCTGCCTAGGGTCTCCATGTCCGGTCTGAACGAAGGTTCTGTGCAGTCGTGCTGGCCGGTTTCTCAGAACCTCTTTACATTCTCGCAGCACCTCCAAGGGGTCCACTGGGTCCTGATTCAGATCCAGGTCTTTATCCGGATTGTACCCAGAGTCACACGGGTGGGGAAGAGCAGGGCTGCGGATGGTTTTTGCCAGAGCAGTATACAAACTACTGGTGGTGCTGCCCATGGAACACACTAAAATAGAAAACAATTGATATATTAAGAATTACAAATTGATATGGTTTTCTTTCTTCTGCAGAACACAATAGAGATTTTGAAGAATGTTGATAACCCAGATTGACTTTCAATGTCTAGAGACATTTCTCAAAATATCTTTCATCATTCATAAAGGGTTTGAAAAACAGGATGGTGAAAACCACCCGATCCGAATGAAAGAACGGCAACCAAGGCAACGTATTTACTGGGACTGACGACCACTGTCTCACACCTGCCGATGAAGGACAGACAGACATATGGTTACACAGAGATCAGTATGCAGCGAGGTCAAACACGAGCCGACAGCGAAACACAGCCTGAACTCTGAGCCGGGGGCATTCATGCAAGTAATAGCCTCATTGATTTCTAAGACGCATTACCATATTCACGAGTGTAGAGTTTTCCATTCAAAAGGACTCTATCGGGTCTGTAGGCCACTAGTGAGATCTTGTTGGCCTTGATCAACTGAACATCCCTGATTAAATCTTCATAAATGTTGCACTGTAGATCACTGGTTTATTTTCAGCAAATTCAAACCATATTCCTGCTGAAATTATTCCAGCAGAAAAGAAAACATGAACTTTGATGCACACTTGTGATGGCTTTTATAGACCATTGACTCGAATGTGCACTGACTAAAAGTTTACTTGATCTAGCTGGTGTCTCATATAACTGGTGAAGCTTAACTGTAATTTACATTCTGTTGCATTTAAAGAAAACATTTGGGACAACTAGCAGTTGAGCTTAGTATCACAGTTTTATTTAAAATACTGGAGAGGCAAGTTTAGCCAAATAACAGTTCTTCTCCGATTCTTTTGCTCGTCATAATGTAATGCACTTTATTGTTTTACATAGGAGTAGCATAATTTAGGTTCAGGTCACAAAGGATGCTTTATTCAATGCATTATGCATTTTATAAGATGTTACCCTGAAATACATAAAAATGTATGCAAAAAGCATTTCAAAGCAAAAAAAAAAACAGTGGTACAAAGATTTTTAAAACTGTCTGTCTAATGAATGGACACTACTATTATCCAGTTATCCAACACTATACATTATGTACAGAAAAATACTTTGGATTAAGAACTAACAAATAAAACACAGATCAAATTTTATTAATAGAATTGATTCAAAGTCAATAGCTTAATACAAAATATCTTACACCGTTTAGAAAGCTAGTATACAACAAACACCACCAACCCTGGCCATGTTCCCTTTTAAGACATTTTTGAAACTGTCAGCATCTGGTTAACATTATAAAATGACATAAAAAGAGACTGGACTGTTGCCTACCTGTAGCTGCCTACATCTTTACTAGAGCGTCTTTTTTAATCAGAAAATCATAACCATGATCTTTAATAACTGTTGATAGCATCTTCCGAAAGTAAATTGCTCAAGGGCACCTAAGACATGGTATTGCCGGCCCGAGAACCCTAGGGTTAGGAGTCAATATCTCTAAGCACTAGGCCATGACTTCCCCTTAAAGCTGTTTCTTGGTGAAATTCACCACTGGTTGTGTGTTTAACTGCTTCAGACTGACTGAGATTACAGGCTTGAGACGTCAGGGCACCATATGGACTCACAATGAGTGCACAGATCGAGATGTAGTTACAGGGTACACAATGTAACCTTGTTACCACATGTGATTTTTTACACCTCATATAGCCGAATAATAAACAGGACACTTCAACGGAACATAGTTACTCTGCTGATAACATACACACTTGGGCAATAAACCAATGTGGACATTCATGTTCAGCTGACGTTTGACGGATACAATTTCCGTACATATTGTGTAATTAATTTACCTAAGAATTTGGAACACGCGATTATGACAAAATTATATTTGTCGATTATTTGCCTTGATGTTGTGGTTGTGATTATTATGTTCGATTAATATAGAAGCTTGGAAATGTTTTATAACTTTGTGTTAAACAACTGCATGGTAAATTGTAAACATGTCAAAATGAATATGATGTAAGTATAGAAATAAATGATGGGAGTTATGTTATTAATACAAAATTCTATAACGAATAGGACAAGTAAACGTATCAATTTTATAACCTTAAATTCACCAATGCATTTAGTGCCCAAACAAACTGTCGAAATACAAAACAATGATCACAATTATAATGCTGTAATGGAGGCATTTGGCGATAATTTTATGGCATCACCTTTAATTGCTATTAGTTTTTTTCCATTAATTGTGCATCTTTTCGTATAAGTTGTCATTCCTTGCATGCATATATTGGATATATATATTATTAATATTTATATTATCACAGAAATATGTAGGGTTTCTCAAACTTAATCGTGATTAATCGCATCCATAATTGTTTGTGTATACATGGTATATGTTTGTGTAGAGTGCATATTAACTTCATATTTAAAAAAAAAAAAATGTAAACATATTTACTATGTACAAAATTTACCGGGACAAATCGTTTTGACGGCCTATTTTTAGGTGAGTGTAGTTTTGTAAAACACTCCAACACACCAAGTATGAACTATGTATGAGGTAGTCTACACCCGAGTACCATGTGCCTATAAACTGTAGTATGCAGAGCATTGGTGACGTTGTTATCAACCTCTACCACATAATATATCACAATATCCCACCACACCTAATCCGGCACCATGTTTACTGCCATGAAAATGTTTGTTTATTCCTTGTGTAAGTACTAGACTCCTTCCAACCTCTGAATTGAAAACAAAGGTCCAACACTAAACATACTTGTCCAACAGGGACTGTTGATATAGGATTAATGCAATGTTTCAGATACAGAGCGGAACATCCTGTACTGATATCACAGCAATGCCAATAACAATCCCTCCATTCCTCTGCGCTTTGTGTCCTTTCACTGGAAGCTTGAGGTCACGCTTAAAAGTCACCGATCAAAAATAGCTTCATCATCAACACAAACAGAATGAGTGAAAGTGCAAAGCGGTCTCATGGGATTACAGTACCACCTAAGAGATACATCCAAATTCATATCAGGGGGTTTGTGTGATACTGTATGAGATCATTGACATGGGTCAATCATGGGATACTTCAGATCCCTGCCGTGACCCCTAGTGTTGACCCCACCTGACCTGAGCTATCTGTGTCATAAACACATGACAGCTGGAGAGGTCGTGGGAAAAACTATGATCAGATAGGATGAGCTACAAGGAGAAGATCCCCGGATAAGATTGGCCCTGTCAAAGAATTAGTGCTGTCAAATGATTAATCGTGATTAATCACATACATAAAAGTTTTTTTTACATAATACATGTTTTTTTTTACATTAACTTCTTACACAGATGCATATTTATTTTGAAAATATTAAGATGCATATTAAGAAACACTTTTATGTGTATGTATTTATAATACAACAATAATTTGTACAATACCCATGGACACAGGCTTAATCTGGATTCGATTAATGCGATTAATCGCCGTGATATCCCCAAAATTCTATTTTAACGGTTGTGTTATGTTGCTTATTTTCACATGTCATTATTTGTATGATCATCACACGCACAGAATAGTTTTCTTGAACCTTAATGTACATACAGGTTGATTATTTACATTCAACAAGACATACAGTTCAATACATGTCTATACATTTCTTAGATACATTATCATGATGAATTGTTATCAGTTTGTTTGAGATTTAGAGCAACATTATGATTCATCATGTCAAGTTTATTGGTAAACAGTCAATACAAACAGAAAGCAAGCAAACAAACAAACAAACAAACAAACAAAAGAGAGAAAGTGATAAAGCATTGCAGTGCAGTTATGTGAAAGCTATGCTCAGACTTTGATCACTTACCAGATGGGTGTCAAATCCTGTTCCCCTCTATGTGTGTGTCGATACAATCTGACTGCTTGTGATATCTGGCGTACACTACTTACAAAACACAGCTGTGAACCAAAAGCAAGGTCATTGAGTAACTGATCCAAGATCAGCAGACTCACATTGCCATCTACTGGAATGACAAAGCATTGCATACAAAGAATAATCCGCTTGCATAACCAGAACTCATTTGGGAAAATGCAAAGCCATTCATTAAGAGAGAAAGTGTTTTTGATTCATTATTTTATAAAATATACATTTCCATAATTATGAAGAATTAATTTGGTACACGAAGCCTTCTGATTGGCGGATAGTTTAGACACCTTGAGACAGTTGGATGTGTATTTGTGGTGTTAAGCGATCAATAAAGCATTTATATACAGTATTTATATAAGACATGCGAGAGATTGCATTCCGGATCTTTTTAAAGGTTCGGCTCTTTTGGCTCGGCTCTCCCAGAAGAGCCGGCCCTTATGGCTCCCAAATGGCTCTTTATTTGTATCAACTTTTATTGTATCCCAGTGAAATAATCCTATAGAATTTGTGTATTGTTAAGTTTGTTATCGTTTTTTTCATAACTTTTTGTTACAAAAAACACAATTCCTCCAAGATTTTAAATTTTTAGAATATTTCTAACCGGCTCTTCCGCCTCTCTCTGGCCCTCTCTTATGCTTTAGCACCATTATCGCGTTGTGTGCATAACGTAATGAGTAAAATAATTGAATATTTCTACATCAACAAATGACTTAAAGCTATTAATGGCCTGTGTTTTCCCCTTATCTCGTTCATGATGCCAATCCCTCTTTCCATGCATGGTGTCCTATCCAAATAAGGTCCTGTCCTTACCTTCAGATAAATATTCGGCTCTTTTGGCTCACTAAGAAGAGCCGGCCCTTATGGCTCCCAAATGGCTCTTTATTTGTATTACCTTTTATTGTATCCCCATTAAGCAATTGTAAATTATTTGTGTATTATTATTTTCATAAAAACATATTTTGATGCGTTTTTCCTACAAAAGTTTTTTTTAAATAATTTAAAAAAACTTAATTTAAATTTAGAAGTTACATTTTTGAGCTTTTTATTTTTCAATCATCTCTTTCCCCTCTCTCTGGTGCTCTGAGTATTGAAGCACTCGTTTTTATCATGTGTGTCAAAAACATAATGATAAAATAATTGAATATTTCTACATAAACAAATCACTGAAAAAAACGGACCGCTATTATCAACATATTGGTATGTTGGTCCCTCATTCCATACAGGGTTTCCTATCCAAATAAAGTCCTGTCCCTACCTGCAGATAGATAACACGGTTAATATATATGATATAGGTTAGTCAACTGCAAGCAACCTTAAAGCTTTAAGTTCTATCACACTTTTTAGTATACATGATGTTCATGCAGAGGTGTTGTATCCCTTTTGCCAGTTTGATTTAAAAATATATAATTTTTGGCATTTGGTATATTTGGACTCACCAGGCACTTATTTTTTATGTATAGTAAATTATAACTTCACACGAAATATTTTCATATTTGCATGCACGTTTTACATAACTAATATAAATGTATTTTATATTAAAATATTCTCAAGGCCTCTGGGGAATCCTCCGCTGCGCTGCATAAAGAACTCCTGTCATGTGCCAACATTACAATCGACGTAACTTTAACTTTTACTTAATGACATAAAAAACAGTTACAGCCTTTTGATTCAGTTTTATCGGTGAAATAACACAAAAGCAAAACTATGAAATATAATTTGTTGTCCCATTTTTCCTGAGCTTTGATCTGATTGATACATACAACATCCGGGGCGCACCCTAAAATTTTTAATTCTCAAATGTATATTCCCTTACATGTGTCAAATTGTGTAGATTTGTGTAGGTTTTAAGTTATTTGATTTTTAATGACATTGATGTTCAAATCCCGGGTATAGATTAAATATTGTAGATCATCAGGAAACTATACATTTTGTGCTTTCAATAACGCTGAAAAGATGAACAGGCCTTGGTCGTTTTCAGTGTGCATGGTTGGTTGTGCTGTGCAAATGTATTCCATTTAGACAAACTTGTCCAGGTAACGTCAGGCCACAATAATATCTAAAAGTAATTTATCTTTGGATTCCACAGCGCATGTAGTTTATGAGGTTTAATGAAGCTTATAGGCAAGATGCATGCAGATTTATAAGAACAGCGAGGGGCATGATGAATTATACCCCATTAGGTTACCTAAAGCATAATTTATTATAGCAAGACAACAAGGGAATAGAGCAAATAAATCTATAAATTAACGGAGAAAAGAAAGGGAAAACAAGAAAACAAACCCATTTAAACATTGAATCGCAGTGTTGGGTGGTGTGGCAATGAAGTGTGGATTGAGATATTTCATGTATTGCAAAGGTCAAGTGTGATTTCGGAAAAGTAATGACCATAATATCAAATTATCCCATTTTTCCAGTTGTTTAGACAAACTAAATATTTCAGTCCACTCACAAAGCGATAGCTATGTTTTGATGTTTGCTTTCTTTATAGAGTCAAACTCACCAATCCCAGATGGCACATGGACGTCTGTAAGATGTCTGCTCAAGATCTGTAAAACATCTTCTGTTCTGCTTAACACTTTAGAAACAGCCATTGTACATCCATTGTACATCGCAAACGTCTTACAGACATCTTCTAGAATCTTGATGTCTTACATGACATCTGACAGCAGACTTTTCAGACATGTATTACAGACGAGAAAACAATGTCTTAAAGAGAAAAATTCAGACGTATGCTGCAGGGATTGGTTTTATAGTTGTCTGCCTGTGAAGTTCAATCCGAAAAGTCTTTTAACATGCAGATGTAAATCTGTTTTTGGTAAAAAAGGATTTGGCTTATTGCGTTGATGCCAAAACTGCATCATCGTGCAGTTCAAAAGCTATTTTTTTCCTGTTGGGGTATGTTTAAAATTATTTTTTCTTTTTTAAATCAGTATCTTATCTTGCTTCACTAATCACAACATCATTGTTTTGCAAATGGCTGGTTTGCATTTAGAGTGCTGTGACTTGATTTCTTTTCCATCAGCTGCCTTTGACATCACACCTTAGAACAGTCAGCGGGGAACATCAGCCGAGAGGTGGCGTCTCGGTCAAACAGATTCCAATTTTTGCCACGTTCCCACTTTAATTACCTTTTTAAACTTAAAATACCATGAGGTTGAAATTCTTCATGGTAAAGATTATGGGAAAATTCCTACTGTCCTTGAATCTGTCGTCACATTAAATCCCCCTGAGGTTTTTACTGTCACTGCTGCGTTAATGACTGACGCCAGAGGCAGGATAATAGTTGGGACATGACCTGTTCGTCGACCCCTCCGTTTTCTCTTTCCTTTGACTGTCCCTCCATTCCTGTTCCCTTTCATCCATAATCCCGGTTGTCTGACAGGGCTGAAAGGAAAGCTGTCAGATTATGCTCAGAGGAAAGAGGAGAGGATGTTGGTTAACTATAAATGACAGAGTGACTTTAAAGGACATATACAGGGCACAAATATGTGTTATTTTTAACCTTTAAAAAAATCAACAGAAGATAGAGAACGAAAAAAGTGGAGGAGTACTCCTAAAATTCTTCATCCTTACATGACCTGCTCAACGAATTTGCATTCAGCTCTATGAGAATCCACCAATCGGACATCCTGTTTTGATCTTGGTTGAATCGGTTCATGTCTGAAATATTATGATAATTTTTACTAAGTCAAGATACTGTAAGATCACACATGGAAGCAAAGCAAACTGTGTGGGGGGAGAAAGTTCAACCGCAGTTCGATGTTTTGACCGTTCCTTACTACTAAAAATGTGTCTAGGACTACTTTAGATTTTCTTTCACACTGTCTATCGCCCATCAGATAAAGGAGAACTTCTTTCATCCGCTTTCCTTTCTTTTTCAGTATCCCTTAATGTCATTCCAAGAGTCGGATGAAAGAAAGCACGAGGGCCATCTGGTCATCCGTATAAAGCGACAGAGGACCACCAAAGGCCAAAACTAAAAGACCAAGCACTACCACATCCATCCAACCTACTGGGCACACATTTAATGTCTTTCTCTCTTTTTGTTTTACACTGTCGAGACTGGTTAACTCAAGTTTCTCTAGTCTATGGCCTCAGCATTACAAGCAGCTCGCTTTATCCGTTCCATGTCCATCAAAAGTTTCGCATGCTCGTGTTTCTACTTCTCCCTATGTCAGTGTCTCGATTCCTCTCGGTGGAAATCAATATATGATGCTGTTGCTACCGACAAAAACGGTCGAGCTTCTGCACAGAACTGTGAATGTATGTGTGACCTCCTCTCTGTCTTCCACGTGTGACTATTTAAATCCTTGTCCTTTTCTCAAGGATGTTGTAATTGTCTGGGTTGGGAAGACAAGCGTGCACACACTTCATTTCTTTTACATTCTGAAACCCAAGCATCGATCTATGAATGACAAGCCTTTTATTTGCAAATGCAGACATTTATGTTTTGGCATTTCCTTGCCAGAGGCCATTCGGAAACTGATGGGCGCGCATCCATGGACAGGCCCTCAGGCTGGATTAGAGCGTTTGATAAAACCGGATGTTTAATTTGTTTGACATTTAGAAGACCTGTTAGTTCTTTCTGTCTTTTGATCTGCCAAACAGGCTGATACGATATATAAGCCCTGCAAAAATAAGCACGTTCATATAAAGTTTCTTTCTTCATTATCGCACGTCGAGTAATTAGTTTGCATTGTTCGTCCTTGATATCGGCTGCCTTTTGTGTGGAGCTGGAAAGCTTTTTATTTAAAAACCAGTCGATGCTAAAGTCGTGGTGTGAAATGAAAGCCGCAGGGTGGAAAAATCCACCAAGGATTGTTTTCTTTTCCACTTTTCATTAAAAACAGCCTTCCTGTAAAGCATAAGACGCCTTAGATGTGTTATTTTTATTAATTCCGGACAGGAGGCACCCAGCTGATGGCTAAGATCTGTTGTTTTTACCTACAGAGGGCACTGCAGGCTTACAATCAGGACAAACCTGGTCACATCTTACCTGCACCCTCTCTCTTTCTCATCTTTCTCCTCGGCCATCTCTTCTCTCTCTTTCTCATTAGCGCACTATTTCTCTGTAATTTATGCAGTTCAGTAATCCTCATGGCAATGTCTCAATGACCCTTATATCTTTCATCTCTTTCTCTGCCTTATCTCCTTCTCTTCCACTCTTTCCCCTGTCATTAAAACTTTACACTGTCTTTCTGCCCTGTGTCATCTCCAGCTTCCACCTTCAAAGCAGCCGTGTGTGTCATTCTCTCTTTTCTGCCCAATTTTTCCCTTGTTCTTCTCCGGCACCCCTATCTAACCCCTGTGACCTTTCTCTCGATGAAGCTTTTTGATGTTGTACGCTGTCACGTTGGTTTCGTGTCATACCCCTTGTTTACTTCTCATGTAACTTACATATATGGGGTCTGTATGGTTTCGATGAGGGGTCTTGGTAAAAAGTGGAAATGTTGTTGTATCATAATCAGGTTTAATTAGTTTCAGAGGTCATCTTCCCTAATTTCTTCATTAAAATCTGTATTATTTAGTAAGCAAGAGATATTTTATTGTGATAGTATTATTTCTATTAAATAGTATTTCAAAAGGATAACAAATTCTTTTCCAGTTTTGTTTTGTGTTTCTGGAGTTTTTTGGTAGGTGTGATACATTGAAACTTTGAATGTTGGATGGCGAAGACCCTGTTCAAAAAATAGTTTGTTAACACAAACCTTAAAATGGATGCACAATTTATTGCAATAATCATATTTTTCAATATGAAGCTTCTGTGTATTTGAATTATAGAACATATACATATATATTTAAAACAGCCTTCTTGTAAAGCAGAGATTAGATCTGTTATCTGTCACATTGTCAAAAATCATATGTAAATATATATATATTTTTGTATATGTTTTAAAAAACTATAAAAGTTCCAACCAAAAGGGTCTCTCCCCTTTTTTGATAGCTCTGCCTCTCACATACATCATCTGTTGCTCTGCCATTGTCCTCTTCACATCAAGAGAGGACGCCCCTTACTGCTGATTGGCTGTACAATTGTTTTTGGTCTCAGTTTTCTAAAACATTTTTTTTAAAAGTAATAGACCCTGCCTTTTAAGCTGAGTTTTTATATGACACATTTTTAGAAACTTTGAGAAGGTTGCCCAAAAACAGACATAAGAGACTTATGCAGTAAAAGCTATTGAAGATACTAAAGGCATAACTCATTAAAAGATATGAAAAGCGTTCAGACTATTTTAATACATCTGATGTTGTCCTCTGATATTACCCGAACAACATCCATCATATTTTAGCTGTTAAACTATTCACTGATTATTATTAATTGCATTTAATTCCCTGCCTGACCGCTGCAGACGGAAACACATCACAAACCGGCCTTGCCGTTTAGCTGTTTAGTTCCAGGAATTTTTAAAGTTAAGATTAGTTTGAGTTTTGCTTTTCATTGTATAGTCAGTCCTGTAATGCTCCGGGGTATCAAAGTATTTTGGGCCCTGGACAGTCAATATTAATTGTAAATTATAACATGAACATTCCTTCTTTAGAACATCAGGGTCACTGGGGCTTTATCATGAATACTTTTAGATGCAGAGGTTTTGTGTATGGCAGTAGTATTGTGTGGTACTTTTTTGCCTCCTGTTCGATTGGCGATGCAGGTTATATAAGTGATCACATTTTAATCTGTTCTGTGTGTGTGTTCAGTTGTGGGAAAGTTAGATGGATGTGGCGTGAGTGGAGCAGAATGCAGTATAGATTAAGAGTTTTTCTGACTGAGATTGAATCTCTTACTTCTTGATGTTTGGAAGCAAAGTGTTCTAAGAAAGAGGGGGCGGAGCAGACTTCTGATTGGCCATTTCTCTTTCTCTCTTACTGTGGAGGACAGACTCTGGGTCAGATCCCAGGCCTGACAGCTGGTGTGCTCTCTCTGTTTTATTCTCTCTCACTCTGTTCAGGGTTAGTCATTTTTTGGTCTGGCAGCTTTTCGTTCTGCAACGTTTTCGTCCCCGGTGAAATTCGTGCTTTCTGCTCAAAGTTTGGTTTCAAAGGGATAGGAGTATCCAATAATTTTGTCATCGTTTGCTCTCTTGAAACCGTGTGATTGTAAATCGTATGACAAACCTGTAGGATTTTTCGTTCTTCTTCAGAACACAAAAGAAGATATTTTGAAGGATGTTGGTAGCTGGCACCCATTCACTTGCATTAGTTTTGTACATGCAATAGAAGTCAATGGTTACCACTGCTGTGCGGTTACCAACTTTCTTCAAAAGATCTTCTTCTTTGTTCTACAGAAGGAAGTCCCGATTTGTCATAAAGAGATTGTTCCACCTACAATTGTGCCATAATTTTCTTACTCCCTTGAAATTGTATGATTGTGATTCGAATGATAAACCTATAGGATTTCCCTTTTTTTCAGAATACAAAAAAGATATTTACGGTAACTGGCACCCATTGACTTGCATTATTTTTGTTAAATAGAAGTGATTGGTTCCACTGCTGTGATTTAGTGTTCTACATAAGAAAGTTCTACAGATTTGAAATGACAAGAAGATGTGTGAGTGAATGATGATAGATGAATTATGTTTAATTTAATATTTACTTAAAGTTTACTTAAAGTGTTGACACATTGTGTACTCTTGCCGGAGTAATAAACCTGGAAACAAATCGCCAAATGACATGTTTAATTCATGAAGTTTACAATTAGTAATGCCATTTTTACCTTTTGCATAGTATAGAGCTCTCAGTTCAAAGTAAATCCCAAGAAGCAAGACACGTCTCCATTTGCTCCTTGTCTAATCCTGAAAATCAATCGGGAGATCTCTTTTGTGATTTGTCTCTCCGACAGGTCTGTTCTCTTTTAAAACATCCTCTACACAACACCTAACTGTTTTATTTAGGATAGGCTTTCAAGCATCACAGCAGCAAACCAAACATGCTTGATCGGGTTTGCGATGTGGCGCGTCCTGACCGAAAAATCGCAGCGTGATGCTGCGTTTCTTTGAGTTTGAGAGCAGCAGGCCGGAGTCATATCTGTCAACGCTTTGTTGCTGTGCTGTTAGCAAACAAGAACTTCTCCTGAGAGGCTACTTGAAGTAGCTTCGCTATGCCAACAAATTAGCAAATGCCTGGGCCGCTTGGCGAGCATGTGTCTGTGTGTGCGTCTTGACAGAATTCATTTATGGAAGTGTTTCGTGGCGCCGCATCTGTGCCAAAATCTCTGCAAGGCTTTTGGCAGCATGCGAGCCTTGGTATGCGCTCGTAGAAGGATTTTTGCACGTCACTTGGGGGAATATGCTCAATGCCGTCTGTATAAGTGTGTGTGGGAACCTGTTTGTGCTTTTGCGTGTGTTTATTCTCTGCGGTGGAGTACGAAGGTGGCTTAGGGCTGGTGGATGGTGTAGGTTGGTGTTGTTAAGTGGAGGCAGATAAACACACAGTGACCCAACCATCTGTTTTCGAGATCTCTAAATAAGGCATTTGCGCGCGTACGTTGATGCCGCAAGCGGTTCGGTGTGAGATCGTGGCTGGAAATTCTTTGCCTTAGGCTACAGATCTTTTCCCTTTGGATTTCCCTTTTCTGGTTATTTGAAAAAACCAGCGAGCATTTTTTTTTTTCATTTTTTGCACACCAGGTTGACACCCATGCCGCATTCTCATGCATGATCGTTTGTCATTATTATGGTTGTTTTTCTGTAGTCGTTTGTGTTTGTAATTGGTCTCTAGGTGAGATGTTTTCTTTATTGATGCAGATGGTTAATATCCTTTATTTGGATTTCCTGCTATTACCCTCTTTACCACGGCAACACTTTTCAGTCAACCTTTTTAAAATGTCGCCGTTTAAACAGTCATAACAGATTTCATAAAGCAAGTTCTCTCATTGTTTTTCATAATAAACGGCCTTGCACAGGCTCAAGCTTTTATCATTTTATCTCTTTCAATGCTTGATTCAGAAATGTGCATGGATGAGAGAGTCTCTCTTTCTGATACACGCTGATCCTCACAATCTCATGCCATATTTATATTAATTTGTACAATATTATTTTATAGAGCTGTGCAAAAATATCCAACCTATGTTATGACAATCCATTTCGGTTATCCAACATTTCCAATAGGAGATCGGCACCAGGGATTTGACGCACAAAGCCACAAGCTGGCCATGTAAAAGTTAGCTTTCATTTGTAGAGGATTCAACAGCAATCAATAGTCAAAATTAAAAACTATTTAAACTTTTTCAAGCTTCTTATCAAATATGGTATTAAAGAGCAGGGCCAAAGACTCATTAACATTTTTATCTTGTTCAACAGTCTCATATGTTTACGTATTACACATGAGACGGAAATCAACCTATAAAAAAATGCAATACAAATATCACAGGAAATACAGATATGTATATCAAATAACATACAATTTATATAAATTATCAGAGACGACTTTGTTCTTTATGGCTGTAACATATTGTATTGATATATTAAATAAGTCTTGTTTTGAAAGGAATTAAAATGACATTAAAATTTCATTAATTATGCAAATGTTTACTTGATGCCTTTTATTTTCACGTTTTATGTGCATTATAAGTTCATCCAAGTGTTAAATGACATAATATGCACCTCATTTCAGTTTGTTTGCTGTGCAAGCAAGATGACAAATGTCTTTATAAACACTCCTTTATAAATTTGAATGGAATTTAATTTAACAACCCATTTATTACAATATTACTTGTAATTCACAAGACTAACACTTGCCTAAATAACTGTCTGTCAAGCTTGGCATTTTCCTAGCTTTTATGGAACAGCTGATTAAAATTTATGTGAACAGTGGCACGGATGTGAATCTACATATGGAAAGCCAGGATGAGATTTGAGAGCAGTTTTCAGAACTCTAGTAAGATTGGACTAGTTTTCCCAGAGGTGGAAAAGTGAACGCATGTTTCACAGACATACTTTGTGATTTTAATCCCATCTGAATGAAACCCCTCACACAGTATGAATTACAAAGTAAATAGCCTGTTCTGACTGATTAGGGAGCTCTCTGAGAGATCTCATCTGGTCCAGATAGAGTGGCTGGATTGCTGAGGACCATTTTTATGCCCACAACTCCTCATTTATTCTGACCTTTTCTGGTAACGTAACTAAAGCTTAAATCCTTGTTGCACTGCCTGGTCGACCTTAACTAGGGATTTACACCTTTTGACGGGAGTTCAGGTGTTGCTTTTGTCCAATCCAATGCTAATGTGAGAATAAACTGACATGAAAAGTCGTTTTAGAGTGACCGCTGTCAAAATAATGACAGGTGTCTTTCTCACCTCAAATAATTCCATCTCAATTTATTTGTAACGATGGGTTCATCGGATGCACTTACCTGGCCCAAAGTTAACTTCCGGTCTGTGTTTATTCATCGGTCTGATTAAAGTCCTCGCTTTAATCATTGAAATTTTGTTTATTTTATATTTCTATTTTCAACAGCAGCTTAGCGTATGTTGCCCGGAAAGATCAAGCCTCTTCCCTTGCCGTGGAGATAAATTCAGTGTTATTGTAAATAGATATATTTTTAATGTAAACAATTTAAGACCCAGGGAATACAGATGAAGAGAATCGAGTAGAACCTGTCCAAGCATGATTCTTGCATACGCCTAAACATAGAACAATTATTCACGTGGCTGTAGCTAAACTTTACCCTGGTTTAAACCAGCATGTGTTTCAACAGTGAACAATAGATATAATCAACAAATAATTTATACTGATCATTACAAACCAAAACAATTGATGGTGTCCGGTTGAAATACTTCATGTTTGTCAGATTAGTTTCAATGATCATTTAGTTAACAAAGCTAAACCGTGTTGCCCTTTGTGTAATAATTTCAGAAACTGTTAAACGCATCAACTTGAATAATGAAATACACTTACTTGTTGTGGTCCATAAACAATTGATGGACCTGCTCCATCTTTCAAGAATAATCTTGTGTAAATCTGGCATTAAACTGATTGAGATTGAGGAAGCTAGCCTCAGTAAAATGTGCTGCACTAAGTTTTACATGTGAATTATAATTTTCGGAAACCGTGTTAAACTTAAATTGTTATCATTGATCCTTGGGAAGGCCAAACAAAGGTGATTGGACTCCGAAATGAAAATAACAGAGTTTCGATGAAATGGCGAACAAACAAACACACTCATCAAACGCAACTCTTCCTCTTCTTTGTGGGAGCGCAACAAGACCGCGCCCCCTTTTTGTGTGTTCCTGCTGGCGGAGGTTAGTCCAAACCGGCCTTTAGATGTAGGTGACTTCTGTTAAGTTAAATATTTAGTTTGGCATTAAACTTTGAGCTTTATAAATTTACAGATATTATTTATACTCTTACAATAATAATAATAACAACAACTATACACTAAGTAAATTTTGAAACATGGGATCACGAAGAACGGGACCTTTAAAATTAACCGTTTATTGTCATTTTTCTTGATATTTAATATGCAAATATGACAAATTTATTGCACTATTCTGTCATCTGCAAAACTATTCGCCCTGTGAAAAATTGCTTCCATCGACCGATACTGATTATTGGCCGATATATCGATGCATCACATATAATTATATGGGCTCATGGGATGACCACTCGTGAGATTTTACTCTGATACTTTGCGACTTTTAGTCTGAGACTTTTAGTCCGACTCTGTTAATTTACTTACAAAAGTATAAATGTAGATGTAACCTTAATGCGATATTATGCGATGATACTCTGAGGGGTATTTATTTATTGTTATTAAGATCATTATAATGCTACGTACTCCTTTTGCCCTTGAGTAAGGCAGTTGCTAAAGGGTAACCATTAAATTCAGTTTACCCCCTGTAGATTGCTCTGGATAAAAATGACTTCTAAATTGGAAAGTATTAGAATATTTACCATCCTGTGCTGCATAAACTATAATTTCATGCACGTGGAAAGGCAAAAATTAACTAAGAGGCTTTGTTTTGTGTATGTGTGTGAATGCAGAGCTTGTCCTGCTGTGTTGGTATCTAATCCATATTGAATCCATTTGCAATGGTATTTTTCTTTCTCTACGCTGTTTTTCTAATCAAGCTTATCCATCTCTTAATTAGCCTCTGCTTCCCGCCCGCTCTGACAAACAGCAATGCATGATCTCATTTCATGCTATCTTTTTTATTTTATTGTTTCGTCTTTGCATTTCCTGTTTGCCTCTCGTCGCACACTTTTCAAAGTGCCGCCCATGCGGAAAGCTGCCAGCACTGCCAGGCTTGCTGACGGGTATTGTGGCACGGTTCCCAAGGACAGCTTAGCCCATACGCGGATCATCCCGCTTGCACGGCCTAAGAGCGCCACAGTCACCTGGACAATGACCAGAGAAGCAGATTTGTCTCATGCTCAGCAGCCATTTCTCTCCTTTAAAGTGTGGGATTCCCCCGAGCTGTGTGTGCGTGTTTGTGTGTATACTCGTCTATACTTGTTGGAGCCAAACTGTTTAAAATGTCCTGATGAATGTAGTCAACAGTTTCAAAAAACTAGTTGTGTCCTTTTGTGTGTGTTAGGGTTGTCATAATATATTTATACAACATCTTATGTTTAGATAAAAAATAATGTCATTAGTAGGGGGGTAGTCAGTTGTTAAGTTTGTCAACCAGATATTGGCACTAAATTAGTTATGACAATTACATTTATTTACTGAATGTTCTATATCAGGCAACTAGCATCACATTTAGTGGACATGTCAAGTTAAAAATAGGTAAACTTAACAAAATGTTTTCAAAGCTTTATATAAACAAGTCATTGAAATGGAAATGTAATTGAAAAGTACTGTAAAATGTTAAGGCTGTCAATATTTACTTATCCCCAGTTTGTTTCCAAACGAGTATAAACATAATCCTAACCATAATATCCTAAACATAAGAGAAGATATTGTGAAGAATGTTGGAAACAGTGCTGGAGCATCTGATCATACAATGGTAGGTAATAGTTCTGCGGAACATATCTTTGAGTAATGACAAAGTGACAATTTTAGGTGAACTTTTACTTTAATAATTATGTATTCTCAATTGAACTTTGAAGTAATTTGCCCTGTTGTCAACAGAAATATTTGCACAGGCACTTAGCATCACATTTAATGGACATGTCAACATTAACATTTGTATTTATTTATTTGGCAGATGGTTCTATCAGAATTGGGGGCTAGGTGTCTTGCTCAAGGACACTTCAGTCTATTTCCGCTGGTACTGAGACACAAACCTAATAGATCATTTTAATATCTATATCCATTGCAATTCCTGATATTAATCCCATATAACTTGTGTTGTAAAGCACCAGGCTCTGACCACTGAGTCACAAGAAAGTTAAATGGTCAGGTTAAAAGTAGTTTAACTTTAAAAAATGATTTTCAAAGCTTTGAGAAACAAGTCACTTTAATAGATAGATTTCTCAAAAATGAAAATCATCATCTACTCATCCTCAATGTGTTCCAAACATGTATTAAAACCTATTAAACATTAGAGAAAATAGTTTGAAGAATGTGGAAAACAGTGCTAGCCAGGAATGTTTTTATACTTTGATAGTTCTTAGAACTGTTTGGCTACAGATACACACAAGTATCTTCTTTGTGTTTAGCAGGGCAACTATATTCCTATACAGTTTGGATGAGTAAACAATCAAAGAATTAAATTTTTAGGTAAACTATGCCTTTAAAAATTATGTTTTCACAATCAATCATTGATGTCATTTGCCCCTTTATCAACTGAATAGTAGTATGGCAGAACTGTATGGTTTCAGACATTCTTCAAAATCTCTTTATTTGTTTAGCAGATTAACTTTATTTCTAAAGGTTAGGGTGAGCAAACAATGACTGAATTGCATTGTTAGGTGAATTACCCCTTCAATAATGACATTTTTACAATCGATCGTCTATGTAATTTCCCCCGTAAGTACTTACTAAGTAGTTACATCCACCCAGCGGAAACCCGAGGAACTCACCAAAGGGTCTGGTGGGAATTCAGATAATGCGTTTTCTTGTCAAAGTGCTTCAACAGACATGACCACTGCGCTGTAAAGAATAAGCCCAGAAGAGAAGCGAGTATTATTGCTCAGTGGAAGTTTTCGCACAGAAGCGGAGAGCTGCGGAGGGAGCTGTAATTAAGTGTTGGTCTGATGGCTGAGATACAGTAATGAGGAAGCGTATGGGGAATATAGAAATGAAGAGGTGTTGTCTCAAATGATCACACACACTCCGAGCGCAGACATGCAGCCGTTAACCAAGGCCCTACGAGACCACATTTGAGCTTAATGATAACATAATACCCCACTTTCTCTCTCTTTCCCCTTCTTTGGTTCTGAACTTCTCTCCCCTGTTCCTTCCCTCAATGTTCACTGCTATTTTTATTTTTACTTTTCTAGCCTAAAGGGCATGTGACTTCTACAAATATACACCACAAATAAGAGCAAACAAGTCTTTCTCTGTTGTTTATCGATGGCTGGGGTTGCTTTTTGATTGCATGTGAGAGGGTTTGGGGAGGTATGTTCTCTCGGGTGCTGTATATTGCCGGGTGTTCTGTGGTCCCTTAGGCGCTCTTGCTCTCTATTAGAGGTTCTACACTTCAATCAATCTCACTTCACAAATACAAAAATCGCTCTCGAACGACGACCCCTCGGTGGTCCTTTTTTCAGGCCTTTTAAAATGCGTCTGTTACTGCCAGAGAGGAAAATATTTTTATGTGATGTTTAAAAGAATAGCTTATTTTAAAAAGGTTGGTAGCATTTACTCACCTCTATGTTTTGGACATGTGTGGACAAAAACCTGCAACATTGAATTTTTAGACTACTTAAACTAAAAAATAATTTAACAATCTTTCTCTTTTTCCTTGCAATAATAGAATTCCATAATATAACGCCAGGGGAAACACTGTCAAAATCTTGTGTTAAAGATTGAAATCTGTGTATTAAATAAGTGATGTAATTCTTAATATTATATAATATCTTAATATTATATGTTTGATATAATATTATAATTTATAATATTATTTTACTATTTACAGATTGAAAACTGATTGATTATTCCATCGCGATGATGAATTAAATCTTCATCACACCAAACAACAATAAGTAAAAATCCCAATCCAGTATCAAGTGCCTGTGTATCTCAACGTCTTATAGTTTTCTCAAATGGAAATTCTAACCATGTCCTCCAGCAGGGGTCAGATTCAAGATCAATGCTTTCCAACTCAACCCACTGCACAATTGTGTTCTCCACTTGACAGAACATCCAGGGGATTGAGACGTGCCTTGAACCATCTTTTTTAACCAGTAACATATTAATGACTATTAGATAGTGTAGTAAGATGATACTTTTATATGTGTCATACTTAGGATAATCTTTTATTTTTTACCTTTTTTTACATTTGTGTAAATGTGTTCATTTACATTATAGTATATGATATTGATATATAATTACTTTGTGTTTTGGCATTCTGCAATAGAAAATAAGCATACTTAACAGATTTGCTTATTTGAATGTTTTACATTTTTTCTCATAACCATTTCTTTTTGTTTTCCCTACATCAAAAATCACCAGTCTGATCCCACAGAAATTCATAAAATATTTTACGAGGTAGCACAATTTTCATAAACTTGTATGATGCAAATTGTGCAAAAACATGCAATTATTAAAAAACACCAACTTTGATGTGTTCACACTGTATGTAAAGCTTTAAATACTCACTCTGTTACTCACAGAGTTGTTATATTTGTGAAACATTGCGTTATGGTGAGTGTCAAGATGTGTGCTGGTGGCTTGAGAGTTTGACTTGATAGCAAAAGGTTGTTGGTTCGAATCCCGGTGCCAGGAGACAATGACTGAAGTGTCTTTGAGAAAGGCAGGTGATAATTGGTAACTGCACAATACTTGTAAGTCACTTTTGATAAAAGCGCCTGCCACATTTTTTTTTTAAGGTTTAATGTTTTAACCCACTAATAAGCGAGTTCATGTGTTCCAATAAAAGAAGTCCGACTTTGCGCATTAAAAAATAGATGTAGGCGATCAATCTTGAAATAGGGATCAATCTTGAAGGCGGCCAGAAAAACTATTCAACAGAATCAATAAGATAATGTTTTCAATAAGGCCTATTAAATAGATGTTTCAAATTTTGAGAGTTAGTGACAATACTCAGACAATACTCATTAGTGTCGCCCCACGCAAAATCATAGCCTACTGCCATTGACTTATCGTTAAAACTATTTGCATGCACTCAGACAAGTCATATCTAAGGCCATAAATGAGATCCTTCAAAAGGAATTAGCCATCTTGCAAAAAGGGATGAGGTTATGTTGAAATATTTCTGCTCAGTGCTCCAAATTTGGAAGTTTTGGCCCTTTCGAAAGTCCCCATAGACCCCACTGTTTTAGAAGGTTTGAATCCCAACATGTTGTTTTGCATCACAACTAACTTCTATGTATTTTTCGTTTGGTTTTCATTTGACGTTATTACGTTTGACACTCAAACAGTTTTTCTACCGATCCAAATCTCCTTAACCACAGGGATAAACTTTTGTGATAAATCACATATGCGCCATTCCTGTTTTTAAGAACTCTCCAGCATACAGTGTGACCTTATCAAAAGCAATGCATTCATCTCCAAGCCACTGCCTCTCTTCTTCTCTTTCTGTGGGTGTGAGTGTACGAGCATTAAGGGAGAAGTGAATAAAATGACTTACAAAAAACAGATTTTCTGTTCGCCCTGAGCTTCTTTGCAACGCTGGAATGATTCAGCGAGGAGGAGGAATGAGACAGTAGCGAGAGAGGTGGAGAGAAAGAAAATGGAGTACTCCATCCCCTCTCTGCGGAGACGAGACTGTGTTCAGGGGTCTCGGGTTAAACCCGTTGCCTCTTTCTCTTATCAGCTTAAACTATTGACAGTCATTTTTACTGCACACACCAAATAGGATTAACAATACGGAGGAAAAAGGGCGGCCGACTAAACAGAAACGCAGCCTCTTTCTCTCAGGCTGGCATAATTCGTCCATTCAGAAACATGAATAGCGTGCTGTTATCTGAGTGCCTTTTCAAATCAGTCGCGGGCACATGCTCGCCCGCAGTCAAATTCTAGAGTCAAGAACCACTGGGGTACCAAAATGCACTCCAAATGTTTTCGATTGTTCTGTAAAGCCTGTAAACGGCGTCCCGCAATCAATGGGTCCAGTGCATCGCCGGCTAACCTTCCAATAAAACCCGAGCACGTGTCATTTATTTCAGTCGATCTGTTAAGCGGCGATTTGTGCTCTTTTCTGATTGGTTGAGAGGGACTATAAATGGGAAGTGATGGATTTCGACAAGGGTGTATTAGGGCAGCTTCCCTTAATACACTCCAGATAAACATCATGGAAATGAGTCAATAAATAATTTACCAAAAATTCATAACTCATTTGAATCCAGTTAACAAGGGGGAGATCAACTCAAGGGTATTGCTGGGTAGCAGCAGGGGGAGCTCTTGACACATCAAAGCACCATGGTGAAATGAGCTAGAGAGGGAGATGGAGAGCAAGGGAGGCACTTCCAAGAAATGAGTGCTAAAAGCTGTTTTGAAAGAAGACACCCTCCCTTATCGGAGAGGTTTCGTATGCAGCGGCTTTAGAAAATGGCCTGGGTGTTGTTCACAACCTTTTGCTCAGAGTGTACATAAGAGGGAGAGAGACAGGCAAGGGGAGAGAGACAGGGCAAAAAGGGATGTGCATGTCATCCTTTCTCTATTTATAAGAGTAGAACAATTGGGTTGAGAGGTTGTGTGTGTGTGATGGAGAGTAAGTTCTTCTAGTATGTGTGTGTGTGTTTTTGTTGTTAGTGGTCATTCGGCCATATCAAGGCGATTCTTTCTCGGTGTGTGGGCAAATCGTTACAGAAGCCCCACATACCGCCACACATGAACGTCAACTCATAAACAAATACACAGTGAGACCACTTAAGGCCACCTGGGAGGAGATATACATATCTTAAATTCTGTTCAGATTTTTGGTACTTGAGTTGTTTTGGAATAATTATCCTTGTTTATCTTTTTAAGAGTGGATAAATAGATGGATAGATTGACAGACAGACCACTGGATGGATGGACTCCATGGACGAAAGTATTGTTACACCCCTTTTAAAGAATAGGTTTGACTACTCATGGTAAAGCCAAATATTTTTCATCATTTACTCAACCTCTTGTCATTACCAAACTGGACGGCTCTCTTTTTTACACAGATAACAAAAGAAGATATTTTGAAAAATGTTGGAAACTGGCACCCATTCACTTGCATTGGTTTTGTGTATATACCATAGAGGCGAATGGTGGACACTTCTGTTTGGTTAGCCATTTTCTTCAAAATATCTTCGTTTGTGTTTCGCAGAAGGAAGTCAGACAGGTTTAAAATGACAAGAGGAAGAGTAAATTATATGATTTCAATTTTTATTTGAACAAGTACTTTAGGACATTTCAGACAATAATTCCTTAAATGATATTTCACCCCAAAATAAAAATTCCGTTATGAATTACTCAACTTTAAGTTTCAAACCTGTATACGTTTATTTGTCCTGTTGAACACAAAAACTATTAAAAAGTGTGGTAAGCTAAGAATTCCTGTAGAGTGTGCGACAGCTTAGCCAAAAAATTTAATTGTCATTGTATACTGACCCTCTTGTCATTGCAAACCTGTATGACTTCTTCTTCCGCAGAACATAAAAGAAGATATATTAAAGAATGTTGGGAACTTGCACCGACTTGCATGGGTTTTTGTGTGAATAGATGCCACTGCTGTCCAGTTACCAACATTCTTCAAAATACCTTCTTTTGTCTTCTGCAAGAAAGTTTCTTCAAACTGATATTCTGTAGAAATCTTTTACAACCAAAGTAGATAAAAGAAGTTAGTCAAAGTAGAGTTGGCTAGAATACTGAAACATATATATTTAATAGGGGATGTTCATATATTGTACAAAGATACACACACGTACTTTCTACTGTACTTCAACGCATAAATTCTTTTGACCCCATACGTGTCTGCCTCCATCCCCCTGCTGCTCCTGTCTCATTTAATAAGGAATTCAAACAGACTCGGTGATAAATGGACTACATATGGCAGCCATCAATCCTTTCGCTGACTACAAGTCCCAGAGTGCAACGCATCAGTGGTGCGAAGCAGGAGATTACATGCTCTGTAGATCCAGGCACTTAATTACAGTATTGCACTGAAGCTGACAGACAGGCTTGGACACAATGGGCAATACCTACAAGAGATGCTAATAATTTACCAACCAAATTGACTACAGTTGCTGTTGGATTCTTTCCCACAAGCCATGATTCTGTGCAGCATGCATGCCTTATATTAAATCCAACCTCCAAGCTCCAAAGTGATCTCCTGCAAACAGATTAGGTCTCAGGGTGGCTTTGGAACAGTGGACCGTCATTATTAAGTGAGAGCTCCATGTATGTATGCCATTCGCATGCCAAGTATGGTAATGTGATAGTATGCATAGTATACACTAATTTGATTGACACACAACGTTGGGCAAACTGTGTTATATTGAAAAAAAGCATGCTGTGAGGTATAATGTATCCAACAATGCAATGGGTTTGATTGAAATTTACTACCATGGCCTTTCTTCCCTAAATTAAAATAAGGAAACTAGAAAAATGAATTCTAATATTTATCGCAAGTATGATCATGAAAGGCCTCGCGACTCTTATCAAGTGACTGTTTTAGATATATTTGTATAGATAACCCTAAAATTAATGTAATTTCCTCATTGAAAATTTCAAACCTGCATACTTCGTTTCTTCTTCAAAAAATAAAAGAAGATATTTTGAAAAATGTTGGTAACAGAAAACCGCTGGTCCCAATTGACCGGCAAAGTCGTTAGAGTATATTTAACATAATATGCTAATACACCATGTTTAGCCTTTGCAGTGCATACTGTTTCACATACTATTTGAAAAATAATCTAATACGGCACCAGCAGTGAATCGTAAAATAGTATGCTGTGTATGGCCTTTATTATTGCATACATGCTGTTCACCTACTTTTTATACAGTTTACGCTGCACTCCATTCTGGAGCCGAGCATAGAATCAGAAAGGATATTGGAAACTCTCATGACAGGAGCATGACAGCCCATAACCCTGCCTGATGTTACAATCTGTACACGGCAGATGTTTTCACAAAAGCTTCTGACCCTATAAATCAGAAAGCAATGTATTTAGGTGCAACCAGAGGAGATACATTTGAATCTGTCTTCTTTGAGGGATATAGTGAATATCAGGCTGCCTGTGTGACAGGCATTCTGCAATCGGATTTGCTTAGATAAAAGGACAGAGGAAAATAAAGAAAACCAACACTTTTTCTAGGAATCAGTCGTTTATTTAAGTTCAGTGGCACGTATTCAAGTGCCTACAACGGCAAAGGAATAACTGTCTTAACATATCAAATCAAGTTGTGATTCAATGACAATCAAATTAAAAACATAAGCTGATTTTAAATGATCTAATAGCAAAATATATGCATATCAGGATAATTTCAAGCGATATTGTGGTCCACAGGTCAATCATTTAAAGTAACAGCGAAAATGAAATTCCATCATTTTTTACTCACCCTCTTGTCATTTTAACTATTTATGACTTTCTTTGGTAGAGCACAAGAGACATTTTGAAGAAAGTTGGTAACTTAACATTGGCAGCATCAATTTACGTCTAATGTATGGACTCAAAACGATTGCAAGTGAATTGCTGCCAGTTACCAACATTCTTTAAAATATCTTTTTGTGTATCTTTTGGGTAATTTAGCAGGACTCTTACTATAAAAGACACAATAAAAGCATGTTGCTGGCGAAGAGTCTGCAACCTTTGTTTTCGAATTTTTCTCTGTAATTTTAAACTATATTTTATTTTATTTAGTGGGATTAAATACACATATTGGCCTCTGATTAAGAATCCTAATTTAGGTGGCACTTCAGTCAGGATGTGCTGCAATGGTAGAAATCGTATGTTTAATACAGATTTTACACACACACAAGCATCATTAAATGTGTTACTTTTAACAGGTTGTTTTTTGATAATTAATTTTAAATTAACACATTAAATTGATAGCCTCAAAAAATGAGCAACAGATACATCTCGCTTCACTGTGTCAATGCCATAAAGTAATAAATGCTTTCAACGTTTATCGCAGAAAAGGAGAAAAAAGTACCATAAGGATTCATCTTAACGGATAAATGTTTGTTTTAAACTGAGGATAGTCATTTCTTGGAATTCAAACAGGAATGTTTTGGTTTTTTAAAGCTCTAACTGAACTAACCTACATTTATGCTCTAGCTTTAAGTTCCTTTCGCATGTCTTCTTAATTCCAAAGCAGTGATGTTAAATAAAACTTCAATTGATTTTTATTCTTTTAGGGGCCACCAAGATGATCTGCAGACATACTTGCATCTTTTTGAGGTAACAATATAGTTTATGAACTATTTTAAAGATTTTTTGTAACTAAACAACAGTAATTATTGTCTTGATTTGAATGGACACAAAACCAGTGAGATATTTCTTAAAATAGCTTCTTATGTATTATTCAGAGAAAATGAGCCATGTATAGGTTTTGATAGACAGGAGGGTGAGTCATACAAATATGAATTCCTTTTTTTTTTTAAACAAACATTGCCCTTTCAACAAATAATACTTAAATGAGTATATTGTTTTGGAAAAATACATTAAAATACATTGGAAATACATAACATTATAAGTTAAGTAAGTCTGTTGGAAAGTATGTGTTTAAAGATGACCAAAAAAATTTAATCCTTGATTTACCATCTTGTCATTTGAACCTGTATGACTTTCTTCAAAATACCTACTGGATATTTTGGGAGAACGTTTGTCACCAGGACTGCAGTGGCACCAATTGACTTATTTTGTATGGTAACAAAACAAATGCAAATTATTGGGAAACTTCTTTGGCTTTTTTTAGAACAAAGTCCCACAAGTTTGAAATGACAAGAGAGTGTTAATGACAAAATATTTATTTTGAGGTGAACCGTACCGTCAAGAAAAGACTACACTTACCATAACATAAAAATAAACGTACTCAGCATTATCATTGGTTTATTGTGCAAAGGCCCCTTTTAGCTAAAGAGAGTTTCTTTGTGCTTCCATGAAGTTGTGAATTTTTTAACACTGCCCTCCTCCTTTCATTCTACTGTCACTGCACAGGGTTTATGGATAACTGTACTCAGTGGTTAACATTAAAGTGGAAGAATGTCTGTATATGGAAGTGGTCTTAATCAAAGCGACCTGAAATTGCATCTGGCCCTCTGATGTGGGGATGATGGGGAAAAGGCGAGAGGAAAGTAGCAAGAAGACACTAATGTCCCGACACTCAGCGAAAAGTAATGAATGCTGTTATAACTTTATTGCCCCAATTCTAGACTTGCTCAAAGAATAAAAAAGGAGCAAAAATTCAATCAGTTCTGCCTGGTGAATTCCTCTCCCACTTTGCAAGATTAAAAGATCCAATTCTCTCAGCCCGGTCCAGCTTATCATACGCATCAGTCGTGTTTGGGACGAGAGCGCAGCACTAAGATGCATAGGTCTGCTGGGGTATCCAATGGAGAGAAAGTGATCCTTGTTCTCTCCTTCCGCTTGCAAGCACGGTTCTTGTCTTGGTGGCCAAGGACGTGCAACTTTTGAAGTTGATAAAGACTGGATGGTTTCTTCTGAAGCAAATGATAAAGTTGTTAAAGTTAAAGAGCACTTGCACTGTTTCCAAGTCTACTCCCCCAAGGTTATTTTTTTTTGAAGGAGCTAGCTCCCTTTTTTGATCCATTTAGTGCAAAACAAGAGGTGGATTCTTGAAGAATATCCCAAACGTTCTTTTTTTAGTATCCCGTGTACCATACTTTTTATACTGATCTTGGTTTGAGTTTCTACACATTGGATAGTGCTTCTTGCCTTAATTCTAAAAAAATTAAAAGCACTCAGAAATCCATTGCAATTTACAGCTCCCTACAGCTTTCCAATCATATACCCAAGCCACTTTCTTTCCATATTCTTATCTGTGTCTTCAGGCTTAGCTAATTCGATACGTCGTTCGCACCTTACAGCGGCACTGAATGTCTTAGCACTATATTAGTTCTTAGAACTATAGGGAGCAGTTGCTTTCAGACTCCGTTTCTCACTTGAAAGTGTATGTGGATATCACAATTTGTGGTGCTGTACTTGTGTGCGGGTTCAGTATGTCTAAAAGTAACTGCGTTTCCTGGAACCTTGTCTCAATTTGTTAAGCTACGCTGCATGGGCACTGTGTTAAAACACAAGGTTGGACTTGTGCTTCACTTATTTGACCTTAAAATGAATGAAATGTATGTCCTTGTAGAGGGTCAATAATGCCTTATTTGCTTCTGAATATTTCAGATGTTATGATTTTGCATCTTATAAAGATGAAGGATCTTTTAGGTTCGTCCGGAATGTTCGGAGAGCCCTTTTGAAGTGAATCATTTTTCAAAGGAAAGTTCACACAAATATAAAATGCTGTCGTTAATTTCTCAGTCTATAGTTGTTGTGAACATGTTTACATTTAATTGATTGGTTGAACGAAGAAAAAGATATTTGAATAAATGCTTGAAATTTTTTTTGCTGACTAATTTAAGCATTAGAATCATTGGCCCATATTTTATCGCTGACCTTTCTGTAGAAAGGAAGGTATAGTTTTCCCAAACATTAAAATTCTTACACGCCTACTCACCCTTTAACATTCTTTCACGTGTTCTGGAGACGAGAAATATTTAATGTTAGAATGGAGAGTGTCGTTATCATTTTTGGGTGAACTATCCCTTAAGGGCATTACAATCATTGGCCCTGTACTGTATTGTACTTACTATACATTGAAATGTTTGTTCACCCAAATATGAAAACATTGTCATCATTTACTCATCCTTTGACTTTTTTTCATAGAACACAAAAGAAGAAATGTAAAAAAATTTTGGTCATCTAACAGCAGTGGCATCCATTCATTTCTACTATATGGACACAAAACCAATGTAAGGGAATTATTGCTATTTAGCAACATTATTTTCATTTCACATACCATATTTAAGCTCTTTTAATGCACATATAGGGAATCATTCAAAAGATGCAAGGGTCATAGTCGTACCACCTCTAAATGTCCTATTTCATTTATCATCAGTGCAAACATCTTTAGGTAGGTTTTCATCACAACAGTGCTTTTAGATGGGTCCATGTGTATGTAAGCTGTAGATTTCGCTGACCTTTGCATCAGGGCAGTTGGGCATTAGAGAGCATTCATTCATGCTGGTTGCACCGAATCCAATTTGGTATTCGAGGAACCAAAGCTCAAATGTCACATCTTTCCTTAGTAATCGCTTTCACGCCTTTTTATTGCCTGTAAAAACTTTTTTGTTTCAGAATCTCAAACGAAATTTAGGTTGGAAAAGAGGCGTGCTCAAGCATTTGAACTCGCTAAATTGAAGTCAGATGAGGAGATGGCGCCCACGGTTTCGGATGGTTAATGGAGCTCAGCTGCTTAACCTGTTGGTGGCTGTTATCTGGGCTCAGATAAGTAATCTCCAAATGGCTATCTCGTCTAAGCGTCCCAGGGCTGCTAATCATAGGCAATTTGTGCATCTCCCTTTGATTCCTTTTAAAGTCTTGAAATTGGAAGTCCTTATATGTTTTTTCAAGGTAAACTCAGAGTGGTAGGCATCAATTTACCCAGTCAAGGTTCCGAGGTGCCCTGTGGTGCCAAAGGGAGAAAATTCTGATTTATTACACCACACAAGCATACACGCTAATGCATGCATGCTCTTCGCTGGGTCAAGCTCTCGGCTGTGAGGAATAGATTGAAAGATCAAGTGGAGTACTGCAGAAGAGCACAAAGTGGCTATGTGCTTTCTTTTCTTCTCTGGGACGGGATTGATTGTTTTTTGCTTCAGAACTAGAAGAAGATCGTTGTTCTCTGCCAGGCCTTCCTCGAGTGCTGACCAAAACAAGCCTAAGACAGCTTTCCAGAGTCTAAAGCTGCCTTTTGCTTTTGTAGAATAGTGGAAAATCAATAGAGTGAACGGGGGAAACGTTTAAGAGTATTGGCTGATTTTAGTGAGATTTTGGAGCTACATAGACATCAGGAAACATCAAGTGGACATTGGTTGCAGATGTCAACGTTGCAACATCAATTAGCTTGAGATGGAGATCAATAATTTTTTTTTTTTTAGATTGAGTAAGAGTAAGAATGCTTGGCCATCAAGGCAGGATGCTTTGAGGGATAAAAAGAATATCCGCTGTATGAGTTTGTTGCATTTACTGTTTTCACTTTTGCTTAATTCTCCTTAAAGCGAAAGTTCAGCCAAAATTGAAATCTGTCATTTTCATTGTCAAAAAATTAATTAAATTTTTTATTTCCACCTCTATTCTTTTATTATAGGTGTATCGAAAACATTGTTGGTACACATCAGAAGTAAACGATGCTCCAAGGGATGCTTCCTTGACCATTCATACAAATATTACATGTTTCTTTTACAGAGATGGCAATCCCATAATGGAATTAGGTTTATGTGAAAAATGTTGCATTTCTGTTCTTGAGAATTCCGATAAATGTGATTTAAAGGCAGCGATATAAGCCGTAGACAGCAGGGCAGTTTGAAACAGATCTTACATCTCGCATTCCTTGTTTCATCTACTACTTTTGTCTTGCGGATCTCCTTCACTTTGAGACGGGGACTAGGTTGAACCTCCGCCGGGACGGCCCATCTTCATCTTTCATCTCTCTTGCATACATTAGCTTCGTTGTCATGGTGCTGACCGGTGTGCGGTTTCCGTAGGGACACTCTACCGCCTCCCAGACCCTGGAGCAGGTGATCAGTGAGTGACAAGAGGCCCACAGGACGGGACCCCCCTCCTCATCCCTCACATCGGGAAGAAGCGATCGAGATGAGGAGAACCGATAAACAACAGATGTTTCGACAAGGGAGAGAGAGCGTTGGAGGGAGAGGATTTCGGGGAAGAGGGAGATGGAGCATGAAGGGAGAGGAAGGGTACTGGAGAGGTTTAAAATAATTAAGGAGGGTGGAAGTCCCCGGAGAAACTGAAGCAGAGGTCTTCCAGCTGCTGAAGGCAAAGTGCTGTCACAGCACCATGAAACTTTACTAATGTGTTAAACAGTTGGACACTCATGGACAGACTGAGAAGTTTTGGGCTTTATGTAGCTAGTGAATCAAAAAATCGGAAGACTTGAGTTCACATTACTATTTCCATAGGACATGAGGTCACTGAACATGTGGGTAAGCGTTCCCAATTTGAAGTTCTTGTTAGTTAGTTTTAGGCCTTTTTTTTGTTGTGTTCTTATAAATGTTGAATGTTGCATCAGTTTTGGGTTAAAGGAGGAGTATCAAAAGGTTTCTGTCAGTCAAATGTTAATCTTCAGTACTTATAGTGTAGAATATTGTTCATTTCTCCTAAAAGTGGTTTACTTACATTTTTTCTGGAAAAAGCAGAGCTCCCTCATGAGGGTTGAACCTAGAAAGTACACGCTTCTTCCAAGCTCTAAGATCGATGCGAATAAAAAACTCGTAACCTTATTACATTGATAGGTTGAATATTTGAAATTATTTATGCCATTTATGTCAAATGTCTTAGTCGGGTTTTAACAAATGGACTACGTTGACAACTCAACATGTTTAACAGTCTAAAGCACTTATTAGGCATGAAATAACATGATACCCTCCTTTAAGTATGTTTATAATTTCATGGAGGTAAGGACTGCATAATTAATTAAAAAACTAATTGGGATTACAATTATGAGAGAAATAATTACATAATCTGCTATACCGCTGTATATTTGTTCTCATTTCTGCGTATGTTAGGGCATTAAATAAAGTAGTGAATCTGAGATTTTAAATGTAATACCTTGAATATACTTCTTTTGGTTTTTTAATAACAACATGATTATTTGTTATTACCTTATGTTAGTCAGTTTTTGGATGTTGAGAATTTACCATGCACTTCACATAAAGTTTTAAAATGTCAAAACTTTTATATAAAATCTATTAATCAACAAAGATCAATAATTACAATTACAATATCTAGTTGAAGAATCAACAATTATCATTTTTGTCAAAATCATGAAGCCCAAATGGATGTCTTAAATGCTTGGTGACTTTTTTAAACATCACAAACATTTTCTTTGGATCTTGAGTGTTTGAATGAAGTTTTAACTCCACGAGACATTTGAGACAGTGGTCCAGGTTGCATCCAAGATTTCTGAGAGGACTTCATTGAGATTAATGTGGGGCTTCATCAACACCAAAAATAAAATGAAGCAAGGTATCTTCTGTAAGTTTTATTGGTGAATTCAAATAAAAAACATCATTCGGTTTGCTGAGCCGCAGAAATTACTAACATGCAGTAGCATTGATGTAAATATATATTTAAACCATATATATTCTGATTTCTAAATTGATCTCAAACATGGTATAAACACTGCCTGATGGTGTTTCTATAAATCAAAATTATAAATAATAAACGTCTGTATTTGGTTAAACACATTTATCCAAATGTCTTTCTTTGTGTTGATCAGAAAAAATCCAAAAGTCAAGGGTGAGTAACTTATGACAGCATTTTTATTTCTGGGGTAAACTTTCAACCCCAAACCTAGATCAATTCTACTCCTTAACTCTTCCTTTCTGCAGACATTCACACGTACCTCATACAGTTGTAAAAGTAAGCCTTGCTTTTATTAACACTTCCTGACTTTGTCTTAACACTCAGTTTGTATCTTTAGCTGACTCCTTAATCACAGCAACCCAACCCAACATCTTTGGCCTATAGAAAAAAAGCCAAAAACTTAAAAGCTAATATAAATGCACAACCTGCAGTTTGTGTTTGTATGAGCATTTGACAAAGTTCTTTTGGATTATTCAGATAAACAGTAAAGCATACTTAGCGGATACTCAAGAGACGCTTGACTTATCTTAGATGTGTTTGTGCTTGTAAACTAAGACATGCTTGAAGACACGAATGCATAATTCATACATATTCAGAGCTGTGGGCCTTTATTAGTAAGGGTGGTGGGATTTTGTGGCTATATTTTTTTGTTGTTGTTGTTTGTCTCTGGTTCTTACTTGCGTGCGTGTTTGGTTGCTAACAGTGTGTATACGTCAGAATGCTGTATGCTTTGGTTCTATAAAGTTGACCCCTTTGCTTTGCCTTTAAGCCTTACAGATTTGTGCAGCTTTATGTTTTGTGAACACACATTCATTAGAGCTGTTGTGTTCACGTTATGGGTTTACTGAACATAAAAGGACTCAATTTTTGAGTCCTCGAACTTAAAGGGCCAGTTCACCCCAAAATGAAAATTGTCATTATTTACTCATCTTCTTGACATTAGAAACTGTTATGACTTCATCAGAACACACCCTACTGACTAATTTCATCTGTTGAACACAAAAGAAGATATTTTAAAGAAGGTTGAGAGCCGAACAATGACAGTATCCATTGACTTGCATTGGTTTGGTGTCCATCCAATGGAAGGCCTGTTTAGTTACAGCTCCATTTATCATTCTCAGCAGTCATATACGTCTATTTCTGTCTCATTTAACTCTTTATTCCACGCAGTTAGAGTGTAACAGTTCCAGCTAACACAGCTAAGCGATCCATCCAACAGATTTGGAAATGATTCCTCCATGCTTGAGTAGAGTCAGTGGGGTGCATTGCTTAAGTATGAATACATTGCGCACGAGAAGGTGAAAATCCATCACATGTTAAGTTTAAACCTTTCACACAAAAGCATTTGTCTCCCGTGTCCAATTAGATGGAAGCGGCTACCAACAAATCCGACATCTATGTGAATCTGTGAAAAATAAAGAAGTGTCACAAGAGAAAGAGTAAAATTAGCTGGTGTGCCGAACATTACAGAAGAGATGTAGATCTGCTCTCCTGAATGAATGATCTCTGCCGCAGGATGTTGGCTTCCAAGTTCCTCCCTGGCGGGAGACAAAATGATACATGGGTTCAGTTTTGTTTCAGGTTCAGATTTAAATGCTTCTGTCATCTCCAGTTCCCCTGTAGTGTTGTTAGGATTTGTTAAACGTATTGTTTTTGGATCAGAAAAACGGACTTCTTGGGGGGAAAAAAAGATTTTCAAAGATGATGCAGTTTTCATACAATTATGAATGAGGGAAAAGTGATAGAAGTCCCGACTTCTAGCCTATCATTTGTCGTTTAAGGCTTAGATATCTCTAAAGGAGGGGTGTGAATCTGTTATGCATGCACAGTAGCAATAGAAAAAGTCAATAAACTATATTTATGGTACAGTGTTGTGATTTAAGAAGTATCTGTCTTCTCCTATTCAAATAGAAAAGACTTTGGTCTTTTATTAATGAAAAGCTGTCGTTGTGAGTGTGTAATATGAATGGAATGACTTCCCTAAAGCGACTTATCAAACTGTTGTTTCACAGAGGCTCTTGACACAACGGGCAATTTACTTATTATTATTTATAAATGTCTTCATTTCCACAAATCATTTAATATTGTCCTTCTATATTTTGATGTACTTATATGAACTCAATATGGAAGGTAATGCTATTCATCTTTTAATGAACAAAGATTCATTAATTTGTAATGCAACAATTACTTTGCTCTTGCGTGTGCAATTATTCATGGTAATGCTTATATTGCATTGATAAAGTATGTAAGCATGAGCATCATATTCTTCAGAATAAGCTCAAATTTGACAGTTTATCATAATACTATAATTTATCGTTTTTGTTCGTCAAAGATACGATATTTGCCGATGCCTCAAACATTTCTGCGACATGATTTGATTCAATGAATTTTTCAAAATGCAGTTACCTTTTTCACTTCAACTAACAAATACAACCATAATATCATTTGATTGAATACATAAACAATAACAGAGCTTTTGTGTAAAGTATGTAATTTTGATATTTAAGTGTGGCATTAATGCATTGTAATGTAACTTATTATATTCACCCATTTTATTTTGACACTGAACCAGAAGTACTTAATTTTATTTTCTTTATTCTTACTTACACTGTAAATAATGAATAAAGTATTGGCAGAAAATTACAAGAAAATTTTCTGTTTATTATACAGACATTTATGTCATAGCTTAATTTAATTAAGTGCAAAATGGAAACTACAGGTAAATCAATGGTATAACCTTTATAATACAGTGCATTGTGCCCTATTTTAAGTTTTTGTTTCAGTAGTTCTATAATAAAATATTAAAGAAAATCATTTTATTATTTTATTTGGTTATAAATATTCAGAATTTTTTGATTTTTTATATCTTAAGATGTGGTCTATAAACTGATAAACAAAACATACAAATATTTAAGCCAAAAAATGGGTTAGTTTGAATATGTTGGGATGCTCCGATCGATCGGCCTGGAAATCGGTATCACCTATGATTTACATTTTGTAAAACGATAGGTATTCTCTTAACTCCGGTGACCTGACGAACCGATCTCTTTTAATGACTACAACGTGAGAGGAGGTTCATAATGAGTGGCGACTCATTATAATGAATACTTTTTTTGTATGTATTTAGTACTCTAAAAAATAGTTTCATTAAATGTATTACACAATTACTGTAAAATGTAACAAAATATTACAAAGACATCTATAGTATCACTTTTTTTACGATAAAGTTTAAATGTGATCTGAGATCAGCAGATCACCATGACAAAAATCAGTAATCTGTTTCGGTGGAAAAACCTTGACCGGAGCTAAAAATGTATCAATGCAACTTTCAAGTTGTATATGAAAAACATTTCCTTTTGTTGGTAAAATAGTCCCTTACTGACCAAGAACAGCAATAGAACAATGCATTTTCAATACTAAGGGTGTTGTGCAGTGATTAATGGAATCATTTTTTGCTTTATCATGAAAGAACGTATCTATTGACCAACAGAATCAAGGACTGGAACTTACAATTGTATAAACAATATATTTAAATAGAAAACTACTTTGTTTAACCTGTTTTTCTCTAATATTTACTTTTATTCAATCTCATTCTTTTTTTTGCATTTTGCCCCCCCACATAGTGCTGCTGTTCATCGTCTCTCTCTCTCTCTCTCTCTCCACTCCTCATTCAATAGGTCAGCTTGCCTCTTTGCCCTTGACTGGGATGTATTGGAACATATTGCCGTACTAAATGTAAGCGACAGCTCCGGCTGATTTACTGTTCCGTGGGCTCTCCTCTCCACCCGCCGATGCCCCCTGTGGGTAGCCCTGGTCTTGGGGAGGAGATGAGCTTGCGTGGTCTGTCTGCTTTACTGAGCTCCAGAATGACTGGGGCTGGCTAGGCACGGAACCAGGGCTTCATTCTCTCTCACACGGACAGGTCCATTGATTCTCCTGTCTGTGCTGTCTCTCTTCATAACGTAGATTAGGCCCAGCAGCCTGATGCCTTCCCTCGCTGTATAGCTGGACTGGTTTCTCTCTCTCTAACTTGTTTTCATTGCCTGCGTATCTCTCTTTCTCTGTGTTTGCCTTTAGTTGGGCCTGTTTTTGCATTCTCTTCCCAAGCTTTTCTTCCTCATCTTTGCTTATCTTCTCTGTGTCTGGTTCTTCTTCACTGTCCCCACAAGCAATTGTCAGTTTAAGCAGTTTTTCTCTGGGTCTCTGTCTTTTCATCCGTCTATTCCTATTGTCATCTATCATTCAGTTTAACATTTTCCCTCAAATAAGTAGATCCTTCCTTGTTGAATCTAGCTCCCAAATCAGAAAGAGAAAGATTGTTGAGGATCGGGACAGGTAGATATAGAAGCAGGCAACCAGAGCTAAGAAATGCATTTCAACTTTATTTAAGTAAAGTAAAGTCTATTTAACACCCAATAATATTATGTGTATTTGTGTCTTGTTTAAAGAATTAGACGATTTATAAATGACAATTCTGTAATGAACTACTCAACCTGAGGTTGTTTGAAACCTGTGTAAGTAAGATTTCTGGGGCCCCAGAACTGTTTAACTTCTTAATTTATATACATTTTTTTTGTTCAACAGAATGCATATTTTTTTCTACAATGGTAAGTGGCACCCATGAAATCTTGGTTTGCTAACATTCTTTGTTGCACACTTTTGGTTAAAGATTGATAAAACATTTTTCATTTTTGGGTATGGATGCTTTTTAAAGCTACATTAGCGAAAATGATTTTATATTTTAATTCAGGTACAGAAAAATATACATCTGGGATGGGATGAGATAAAACCCCAAAGGGATAAATAACTACTAGACAATGCTTTTATTTTATTATTCCTAACCTGCTTACATTTCTTTATTCTGACGAACACAGAAAAGGATTTTTGAAAAAATGCCGGTAACGAATTAATTAATGGCATTAATGGTTTTCCAAAACATAAAACAATAACAGAACAGAACAACAAATTTGAATTTTGTCAATGGGGTCTTAGAACTGTTGCTGTTACAAGCATGCTTCCAAATATAAAACTATAAAATTTTTAAATAATATAAAAAAAACAACTCAAAGGTGACCAAATGATCAAATCATTTTTATTTATGGATGAAGATATTTGGTAGAACGCTTAAAACAAACAGTTCTTGGACCTCATTGGCTACTTTAACTAATTGTTTTTCAAATGTATAATTAATTGTATTTCAAATTAAATATGCATTTTCCTACAAGAATGTAGGAACAAAAAGGTATTTGATAATTTAACTATTAATTTATTTTATTATCTTATTACTAATATTTACTTTTACATTTTACATTTAGCCTTTACATTTTAAAAGATCATGTCACTTTAATATTAGAGTCATACAATAAAAGCATGCAGTGCAAGATGTTCTTCAGCAGATAAGCATTGACTTATCACCATTCAGTTGCTGTTACGAAGTTTAGGTCGGCATACTATTTATGTAAATGTATTTCATCTATAAGTTTGAATATGTTAGTTATTAAATCCACTGTAATCATTACACCATGTCATTGTAACACAAGATAATCACATAATGTAGCATTTGCATAATTACAGGAGTAATATGCGGCAGTGTGACAAGCAGATGTTCATTGCATCCCATAATGCTCCTCTGATGGCATTGCGTAACGTAACGAGTCACAGGGAGTGTAATTACAGGACAGAGAGAGTTACAATTATTTCACAAAGACAAAAGAATCAGGGTCGATATGATCTTTCAGCATTGAAGCATTTGAGGTGACTTTATGGGTGTCTGGACTTTTAATGACTTTTCAATATAATTGCATCTTCAGAAAAAAAAAAACATTTAAAACTCAATTTTATTCTGTTTTAAATGTGATAATTTCCCAGAACGTCTAAGCTTGTTTTTTCAGCACAAAGGCGGATGCGGACTCGTATCAAAAAAGAAAATAAAAAAAATAACAGAAATGAAGGGACAGACAAAAATGAAATACTAACTAACGTAAAAATAGAAAGCAAAGGGTAATGAGCAAGTGCTTTTAGAGTGTGAAGCCTCATGTTGTCTTTTGTGGTGGACTGTAGAAAGTAAGGAGCAGAAATTGAGAGTAAAAGAGTGCATTAAGAAACCATGGAAACACAGCATGCCAGGTTTAGAGAGAAAAATTACTCTCATCCACATCTTTCCAATTCATTCTATATGAAAGAACCGAGCACAGATGCTATTGGCCAGAAGAGAAAAGAGAACGAAAGCAGTAATGAGAAATAGGAGGACGCAAAGAGAAGAAAGAGAGAAAGTCTGGGCGAGTCGGTAGGACACAGTCACGGCTCTTTCTGAAGCCATTAATGTTTTTCAGAAGGTTGTTAAAGGCGGTATTGTGGAGCACTTGAGATCATTGAAGGGGGGCCACCAGCTGTGTTATCACTACACTCCACATCACATATGAACATGCTTTAACTTTGCCTTAAAGGGAAAGCTGTCCCAAAAATTGTCCTCATTTACTCACATTTGAGTTGTTCAAAATCCGAACACATGTATTTTTTCCGATGAACACAAAGAAATAAGTTTGAAAGAATGCTCAGAACAATTCTTGGACCCCATTGCCTACAATTGTAGAAAAATATTTACAATATTTTTGTTTGAACACATAATAAGATATTTTGAAGAATGTAGGACCAAAAAAATTGACTAGCATTTTTATTGTGGTAGTCAATGGGGTCCAAGAACTGTTTGATTATAAGCATTTTTCAAAATATATTTCTCTATGTTGACCACAACGTAATGTAAACAGGTTTGAAACAACTTAAGAGAGTGATTTGTAAAAGAATCTTTAGTTTTCCTTGAACTATACCTTCGAATCCATTGACAGTGTTAAGAAAGTGTCCTTACTTAACAAGCATTCTTCTAACAGTGGTTCTGTGGTATATACTGTAACTGTGATACTGTGGTGGATGATGTGAAACACTATGTAGTGAACAAAATGTCTCATGACCTTTAATGTAGCACATTTAGACATTTATTATGGCAAAGTGATCATAAAAATAAGATTCCTAATGTCCGGATTCGTTCGCCTGGATGCCAATGAGATCAAATAGATAAAAAATGCATACTTTAGCTAAACCCGTTTTCAATTCAAACCTTTCTATTTATCACATACCACATATTTCTTCCAGAATATATTTTGAAGAAAGTTGGAAACCAAACAGCTTCATTTACATCTATTGCATATACACAAAAACCAACACAAGTAAATAGCTGCCAGCTTCCAGCAATATTCAAAATATCTTCTATTGTGTTCTGTTGAAAAGTCCTACAGGTTTAAAAAGACGAGGATGACAAAATGATGACATCATGTAAATTTTTACATTTAGGCATTTAGCAGATGCTTTTATCCAAAGCGACTTACAATAGTCGAGGAGACAATGAAGCGGTAAATAGCCGATACAACAATAGGTATATTTTGTGTTACCTATTACTTGTACCAATACATGTAAAAAGGAGCCAGTTACCAACAATCCTTAAAATACCTTATTTTGTAGTCTTCATAAGAAAAAAGTTAAAATGACAAGAGTGTGAGTAAACTATGACATGCACTGTCACTTTAAATTTATAGTTTACCCAAACCAGTACATGTGAATGGGCAACAGTTACCAACTTTCTTCAAAATATCTTCTTTTGTGTTCTGTTGGGGAAATCATACTGATTTAAAAAGACAAGTGAGTAAGTAAATTATAACAGATTTTTTTTGGGGCCAACAATCACAATTGTCCCAACACCAAATCTGAGTAACGCCTTTTATTGCTGGTTTTTACACACACTTTAAGTGAATAGAGTACCCAAACCAAACATGTGAATTGGTGCTAGTTACCATAATTCTTCTAATCACTGTAAATAGTGTGCTCAAACCAAAACATGTGAATGATGGCCAGTTACCAACATTCTTCAAAATGTCTTCTTTTGTGTTCTGCAGAGGATATAGGTTTAAGTTATATAGGTTTAAAATGACAAGAGTGAGAGTAAATGATGACAAAACTTACATTATTGGGCCAACAATTACAATTGTCCCAACACCAAAGTGTCTGAGTAACGTCTTTTACTGCTGGTCTTTGCTCTTACTGTGTGTCCAAAATCATCGCATTAGTTTCTACTAATCTTCAAAGAACTTCAGACCAAGTTGATTTTTCATTTAAACACACTGTACTTAAAAACAGATCATAAATAAAGTTTAAACATTTTCCCCTGTGAAAGGAAAAACATACAGATTTATCTGTCGGCACAAGTGAACAATCACTTGATGTTTATGCAGCGATCAACAAGACTTTCATACCTATATGATGACAAAATAATGAGGCCTCCACAACACAGCGGAGGTGGCCCAAGTGAGCACAACACAAGCAGTACAAACAATTTTCCAAAGGTCTTTGAAAACAAGGAAGAGATGTGACATTACAGTCTGTGTGTGTGTAGCACAAAGCATCTTCAAAGGAAGAATGTGCCAAACAAGCATACCTGCAAAAACAAACTATTTATCTTTTCACCTTGAGGACGTTTCAAGCCACTCGGCATCTTGTCTGACCATTGGACTGCTAATGGGTTGTATGGCGACACAGATGGAAGGATTATTATTTATATTTGAAGTCAGCTGCTGTTCTTTGGAGTTATTTTCTTCCCTCTTGTTTGGTTAGAGGACCTTCTGCTTCACAGTGTTTGCAGCTTATTTACATTTGATGCTGCATAAGGCCGCACATCATCACATGATTCTGTACATCTTATCTGATACATCCAAACAAAGCAGTTACTATGCAATTGCTTGTCAAATCTATATTTATTTTGCTTTTTTGAGGCGACATTATCCATGTGTGCTCATTTTTACAGTAGGTGCAGGGATCAAATTGGAGGAGGGAATGACAGGGGTGATATGCATTCACACATTTATAATGGCAACTTTCACATTCGTCCATTTTGTGGGATATCCCAGTTTGTATTGGTTAAATGCCAGGGAACAGATAATTTATGAATAAGGAGTGACATTCGGCTGTGGTGAAACTTGTAAATGTTTTGTGTCTGGTGATTCAAGCTGATTTTTGCATTAGAAGGGCTCCTTAAAACCTTATATGCTTTTAACCTTATATGCTTGATACATGACACAGAAATACTTTCAAGAACTCCATGGTAACCAATGTTGACTAATTGCAATAAAGCCACTATATGTGACCCCACATGTTAAAACAAGCCTAAAGTGGAAAAATTTAATTTGAGAAAACGTGAATTAAAACCAGATTTAACAAATTAAAGTCAAAATGACTTCAATCTTTAACCTCATCTTTCTCAGTCAATATTAAATATGTCAATATTATGTTCTCACAGAATGTTCCTTACATTGTGCAGAATGATTTTATGGATGAAAAGTAAATCACAACTTTATCTGAGATTTAACAGGGGGTTGTAATGTATTAGAGCAGCGTCCCTTACTGTAAATGAAGTCTCAACATTCATCACTATAGGTTACGGGATACACACACACACTGGTGGTGGGTGTGTTTGTGCGTGTGTGTGTGTATGTGTTGAACATCCATTAGTCCTCATTGATAGAGCGAACCTTTACTCTTTGCAGTGTTGTGCTATGATTGCCCTTATATGGGTGTTGACCTTGGCAGTCTCTTTCTTTTAATGGATGGATTTGTTCTTCTGGCCATGAGGGAGTGATAAAGTCCCTCTCTCACACAGGCATACGCATGCACACTTAAGTGCATACAGCATTAATTGATGCTCTACAGACACCTTTATGTCTTATCTCTAAAAAATCTCGTACAGCAAAATGAATTTGCATTTTAAACTTCCATTAGAAATTGTCACATTTACACCCAACAACATCTAAATGTATATGGTTTTCTAAAATTATTTGTGTGATATTGTCGCCATTAATATTTAATTATGACATATAAAGTATCAGCATGTTTTTTTTGGGATGAACTTTAATTATTCAAAATGGTAATTTTATTCCCACCGTGCCTACACCTCTGGCCTACAAATATGCAATATTGTCCCCTAGGTCCTCACAGAGATGTACATCTGCACTATAAATATGTTTCATGTGGCTTAGTTAATATAACAAAAATAAGAAGATATGTTACCTTAATAAAATCTTTAAAAAAACATTTACAATACTTTCAGTGGAAAATAAATATCTCTATTTAATGCAAAATTTTTGAATGATTGACCCAACAGGTAATTAAAAAAAATACCAATATTTTTATGTTTATGTGATAAAAAAAGAATAATTAGTTGACAAATATATGTTTAACAATACACTAGCATTCCTTTCTTTCTTTACATACATATACACAAAAACCTTTAAGCAGTATATTTTCTTAATTTCATATCTTTTAAAATGACTCTTTTTGTAGTTAAAATTGTTTAACATATAAATACAGTAAAATGTTTTTGAGCGTACGCAGACTCCTAGAAACGTTTATAGAAATGTACTTGATAAGACCAATATAATGCCTCCGTCTCCTTCTGTGTGCGTTTGTTTGCATGAAAGTGACTGTAAGACAAATAGACAGAACAGGTGGCTAAACATGTTGATTAGAGGCACTGACAGTTTGAAAGTTAAAATGCAAATTTAGCAAGCACAAATGAGAAAGTTCTAACAGCACATCTGTGTGCATGTGTAAATGTTTGTGCTGGCCACACATACAGTGTAAGTGAAATGTTATTGTGTTGATATTTAAAGGGACTGTGGTTGATGTTAGTGTTGAGGTTTTTTGGCAGTTTTCAGCGAATACAGGTGGTCACCACAGGTACAGAGGTAAACTTTATTATGTAATGATTTCAGATTGCATTATTTTCAAAGATCTTGTTCGTTTTTCGAGTCACTTAAAATGTGAGCAGTTGTGGCTGTGTAATTGTTTTATTACCTTTTTCTTGCCTATCTGAGATTTGATTTGTCTCATTACTGTCTTGTTCATCCGAGGAAAGTCTAGCTTCCATTATCAGGAAAGTCTGGCTCACTTTAACATTGTTTTCTGCACCGAAACCACACACTTATAGTACATTTACACAACAATGTAATGGAAAACTGCGATGTTTTGTATTTACGTGTTTATATGGTTAAAAAAATATAAGTTTGATTTTCCTAACTTTTACTTTTTATCACTCTTTGGGTTTTCTTCATCTATTTTGTATGTATACCTTTTTAAATTTTTTGTGTATTTTTCTATGTACAGCTTTTTCCAAAAATTCAAATAGCAAAAATAATGTTGACTTTGTCACACATAATATTGTTAAAATCGAAGTAAAATCTGACTACACAACACAAAGTTCCCTTTCTGTCGGTCTCTCGACGTTGTGTCGAAGAACGACAGTATGGGGTTCGCTCTTGAGAACCAATCGACTCTGACTTTGTTTAAAAGGCGAATGAAATTTGCATGCCATGCCCCGCCCCGGACATCCGGGTATAAAAGGGAGACGGCGTGCTCATTCATTACCTTTTGTTCTTCGGAACCTGGCGGGGCGTACGCCTGCGAAAGAGCCTTCTTCCCTTTTCAGGTGAGTTCAGTGCTCTAATCTACCTCTCTACTTCCCCTACAGGCGAGTATAGGTAACCTAATTCCATCACTCAGCACCTCCATGGTAACAGGCCGGGCGGAGCGGACCTTGTAACCAGGCTGAACATCGGAGTGAGCTGCCCTTTTCAGGTATGCCCCTTTCTTCAGCCAGTGCTCCGTACGTAGTGGCTCCCCCCTCAGGGGTGGCCCCGTACGATGTAATTCCTTCACCAGAATTCCCCCATTAGGTGAATGTGTGATCTCCCTCACGTGGTGCTCCCAAAATACAGGTAGCAATGCACACTAATTTTTCCATGAGTTCTACCCTTATCAGGTGAGACCATTGGTACATCTCCACATGTTAACCTCCCTACGGTAGGATGTGGCCTCCGTAACGCACTCCCTCCTTGAAGGGGCCGCGTTTCCCAGTGCAGTTCACGGTCGGGCGGCTATCTCGCTGTAGAGATAGGAAGGCCGTCGCCCGTGGAGACTGGTGGTAAGTTACCTCTCACCTTTTTGTAAAAAAGCTCTGGGACATGTTACCATTTCCCCACTGGAAGGTTACGCTCTCGCGTAGAAGCACATACCATTGGACCCGCTCGAGCCTGTCAGGGTCGCTCCGCTAGAGATCGTGACGCAGCACAGCGCCGTGGCGTGTTACATAGGAACCCTATACTGTCGTTCTTCGACACAACGTCGAGAGACCGACAGAAAGGGAACGTCTAGGTTACTATTGTAACCCCGGTTCCCTGATGGAGGGAACGAGACGTTGTGTCCTTTCGTGCCACGTCGCTGTGCTGCTCGCTGCAGCGATCGTGAGTCATCCTTACGTTCCTCAGCACAAAAGGTAATGAATGAGCACGCCGTCTCCCCTTTTATACCCGGATGTCCGGGGTGGGGCATGGCATGCAAATTTCATTCGCCAAATTTCATTGGCCTTTTAAACAAAGTCAGAGTCGATTGGTTCTCAAGAGCGAACCCCATACTGTCGTTCTTCGACACAACGTCTCGTTCCCTCCATCAGGGAACCGGGGTTACAATAGTAACCTAGACGTTTTCACAGTTCACAGTACTGTTTTAATTATACGACTTTCACTTTGTAGAACTTTGATCGAAATATTATGTTAAATTAGGGTAAGTTGTGATGTTATGATAATGAAATACAAAAGTTAACACTTTTTGAATAATTTTAGTTGTTCAATAAGTTAGCGAAATATGGTTTTAATATACAATTTACAATTAATAAACACACAAGAAAGGTTTAATTTAAACAACTGTTGTTAAAATATTGCATGTTCTATATTAATGTTAGTGCTGTAACAAAACAAGATATAGAAGTATCACTTCTACCAGCAACATTTTTAGCACTTCTCAAACTTTTGCAACTCGTGTCCCCCTCATCACTGTTTTCAAACCAATCTGAGAACCACCAATCCAAATGTAGTATCAGGAATATCAAATATTACCTAAAATTTAAAAAGTACAATAATATGGTTAATCTGCTGGCCCGGCAGACTATGATTTTTGGAAGAAAGCTTGTATCCAGTTCTTTGATGGCATTGACTTTAAGATAAAATTACCCAAATCCTTTTGCTATTCTACATTGTTCAAAATATTTAATTTTGTATTTAACAGAACAGCAAATGATAAAGTCATTGTTCTACTATGGTAGATAATGGGATCAAAGAACTGTTTGGTTAGCATTTTTTTCAAATATGTTTCTCTGTCTTTGTCAGAATAACAAAAAGTGGTGAAGTGGCAGGTTCCTAATGAAAAGTATAGCTTCTTTGTTTTCTCACATGAAAGTCAGTTCCCCTTGTTAGTAATGACATGAGCGGCATTAACTAACATGTGTAAATGAGCAATACATTTGTTGATTGGTTGCTGTTCAGTTAATTAAAATTATTTATTTCATTTATTCTGATTACAGAATTTTCGGTTTTAGGTTACCTACCTTCTTAATCAAATTATATTTTGGATAATGCATCTTTACTTAACTTAAGTTTTTATAGTATAAATTAAGAATAATAAGATAACTTAAGAGACACTATTAAATTATAACAAGATTTATCAATTAAAAAAATATTTGGGGGGATTAACACTAACTACACGACCCACTGGAGGGCTGCAGCCCAGTGATTGAGAATCACTGGCTTAAAGCATTATGTGTATCATAGAGCAATGCAAAATATTTGTTATATTATATAATATACAATTAGTTGTATTTATTAGTAATAGAACTTTTTGGAATTGTATTAGTTAACATAAAGATGAATTAAAGCATGATTTTTTTGGTAACATTTGTTACTTTGTTATTGTCAAAGGTATTTCAGTGTCTTTCATTTTCATATTTTTATTTTAGTTTACAAAAATGTGGATGCAATCGTATCATTAACACAAAATCGTGCATCGTATGAAATCGTGAAAATGTTTAAAATTGAATACATTTTTGTAATTATATCAATATATATTTGCCGAAGGGGTTCTGGCTCCAACGACAAATGCAAAGTTCTGCTGTTTGAAAATTTTTTATAGTTATAAGACATGGCTTGCAGCTGTTTGTTTGTGCGCTGTACTAATAGCCTGGCAGTTTCAGATGGCATCTTGACGCTTTTAAGGAACAGCCTGTTTTTCAGACCAAATATCAAGCATGTAGGAGTTAGTAATACACAGTGTTTTACACGCACACACGATAATACATTTATTTTTTTGTGGGAGTTCAGTTTAACAGTTGCAAAAGTCGCCTTTGAACATTTTGCCAATTAGCGTGTTGCAGTGTTTTTAGTCTTTGCATCCACGGAATTAAAATATAAATAAACAGAAACACGCATACATTTCAAACTTCATATTTAGTTGATTTTGAGATGAATTTCAATGGAGTTGAAGAGCTCCCACAGCATTCAGCTACACATCACATCAATATGACCCAATCTCAATGATGATAAATACACACACAATAATAAAGAGGCAGATGCGACCGAATGGTGTCAACAATAACGTGGCCCTGAATGTCAATGTGAAAAACTCATTTTCGACTCCACTGCACTCAGACATTCTCTCTAGCCTAATCATCACTAATGGGACCAAAGCCGACACTGTGAACTGCCTCGGGTTCTCTGGGCTGCACATTTGATACTGTCGACCAATGGTGTTCCTGTGCAGACGGCAATATTTTTACGTTTGAAGTGTTGTTGCAACCCAACCCCTTATAGGGTGTGAATGCAACTGTTAAAAACCCTCCAAACATTTTAAGTTGAAACTTAACCTATATGAAGGGTTGTTGTAATCCATTGTTGCATCAATTTTCTAGGTTAAATAAACTCGACTGAGTTTGTCCTATGCTTTTAGTTATGTTATTGGCTGAAGTTAATTTACTTATTTGGATTTTGTGTTTTGTTTTTTACTATGCATTGTTAATATATTTACCCACATGAAAGAAACGTAAGAATGCTGTAGTATTTACTCGTTAAGTATAATAGGTGCTTCAAGAAACTACTGTTTTAGGAATGTTTAAGGAGGACTTTTTGATGTGCAGAACACAAAGGTAGATATTTTGAAGAAAGCAAACAGCAGTGGCACCCAATCACACAAACCCAACAAGAGTGAATGGGTTCAGACTATTTTTCAAAATATTATCTTTTGTTTTCTGCAGTACAAAAAAGTAAAATACTTTTGAAATGATAGGAGGGTTAGTAAATAACCATATTTTGGGGTAAATTGTCTTTTTAATATGCACCATTATATCACCTGTACATTTTAACTTTTTTATTTTACATTTTTCAACTAACATACAACCCACAGTTTGCTATTGAATAATACAGTATTCCACAGTTTCATGAGACTGTGTATAATTTTTGGGTTATTTTTGTTATCCAAGTTAACTAGGCTTTTGTCATGTATTAAAAGACAGATGCCTGAATATGTATTGACGTTATTTATAACACGGTTAAAATGTTGTTATCTGTTATCTACCTTCGCAGTTTTTGACATTTGTGTTGTACAACAAATTAGTTTTTTATGACTGGATCCAATATTCCATGTTTTTTCCATTGTTGAAATTATAGGGCCCCTTCCATATGAATATGTCAGTCATCGATATTCTGACTTGACATATTTAATAAACATTATAGAAAAGAACAATAAGACTTAACAATTCTACAGTAGCAGAAGCAGCGCCACAGGGACTTGAACTTCACATCCGAGCACATTTAAAGAGATTTCAATATTCAGGCATCAAGCATATAGTTTCATTGTAAAGCTAATTAGCTGGTTAAGAGCACTTGAATGCCACAATATTTTATAGACCTGAGCTACGTGTAGATGTCAACAATATACTATGATACATTTAGTCAAAGCTCAGCTTCTGCTCAACACAAAAGAGTCAGAGAGCCACAGGTGTGCGTAAAGCCTCGCGGTCTGCCGCCGGCAGGCTTCAAATCAGCTTGATTGTCTCATCTCAATGTAAGAGGTTTTCCTCAGCTGACCCCAAATCAGTTTAACGATCTTTATTTCTCTCAAGTTCGAACGTCCTCCCACACCCGGCCTCAAATCAAGCCAAGTGGGTTTTTATGCACTCCACAAAGCTCCTTCAAACTGACCTGAAATCAGTTTTTATAGCCTTTGTTTACTGTGAGCCTAGGCTGGAGGACAGCTGTTTTGTTGAAAGACCATCGCCATGCCATCAATGGGCTCTTAATCATGTCTCAACATGTTTCATAAGGTAAGGGAAGAAATTCAGAATTTTGTCGATACGTGACTGCACTGACCTGCTGCCAAGGGACATGTCTGGAGTCTAAATAACCAATTCTAAGCATTACTAGCTAATCAATAACCGCTGGTAACTATTCACAAGTTACAAGATCTTAAAGGGACAGTTGATCAAAACTGTGTTAATATTTAAAGTCATCGTTGCATATTTTTGGGGCAACATGTTTTTGCATGCTGTATAGTATTCTTTTGGAGTTATGTAGTACACAAAAAAAAATGTATACTGCCAATTTAACTTTTGGGACCCCTACTTATGCATTCATATCTTTCTTCACATTTTAGAATAATAATAAACTATGTTACAACTATGCTTCACGACGCCATGAGCCGTGATTTATTAAAAATACAGCCTGGCCTCAAACATGTCATTGCTTTTATAAAATGGTTCCCACATAATAAAAACACAACACAGTTGCTGACCAATCAGAATTGAGGAATAGAATTAACATTTTTTAAAACATATTATGACATGTTGTATTTGATCATCTTCAGTGTGGTCACATTTTGACTTAAATTTGCAGCGTGCCATTTGGTTTTATCAAAAGCTTCTTAAGGACTCAACCTGCAATTAACAGTATTTTATAGGAATCCTCTTCTGTTCTGTGCTCGTTTTGGCTTTTCTTTATTCAGTGTTCGGTCAAAGGAATCCATGTCAAAAACATGTGTTATTAAATACAATATAATGAAAAACCTACATTATATTTTTGTCACTAAAAATTCTAAGCCTATTTCATACATTTAGGGATACACCTTGAGATCAAAAGTAAAACAATGAGAAATATTTAACTAAAGTGCTACCAAACTCTTGACTGCTGTGAAGTAACGAAATGAATGCAACTTTACAAATCATTATTTGCAACAAATATAACCACTGTAAACTTGTAATAATTTGTCATTTATCTGTTATGGACAGTTTTGCAGGAAATATGAATTTGAGGTCATTTGACTTCATTCAGTTTAAAGGCAAATTATTGTAATTTCATATTTTAAAGAGGGATAATAGTATAGAGCAAAATATACAATCTACAGTAAATGTAATGACTTTCTCTATATCTGATGTAATAAATAAACACACAGACTGGAGATTAAAATCTTAACCTGCAGTATTTCAGTCCAACTTCCCAACATTCCTGTAAATTTTGGATGCATGAGATCAAATCCTCCTTTTTTTATTTTACATTGAATATTAAGTGGTTGAAACTACATCGTATCAAAGCATGAGCCTTACCACAACACAGCCTAATAGGTTTGAGTCGCAGCACATTGACATACTGATAAACATGAAACTTTTTTTATTCTGTACGCTTTAAATGAAGGTCTACAAGAAGCAAACATACAGGTACAAATCCTGTTTCCAGAGAGAAACAATTTGGGTAGCCCAGTCATTTGCTCATCTCTTAGTAAAGACACACTTGTCGCTTAGAGGAGGTGATGGACCCGTCGAGGGTTTGGGCGAATGCCAGGAGGCAATGTAAAACTCCTCACTAGCAACCATTCAAGATAAAAGCCAGCATTTGATTTCAAGTGTTACCAGAAAGCAGCTTCGCAAACTCAAAGAACCGGCAGCTCCGCTGATAGGAAATAGAAGACGTGATTGCAGCAAACACTTCAACAAAATACTTCAACAAAAGGCCGTAAATGCACACACAGACAGACTTCGGGGGCTATTTCGTGACCGTTGCTTGAATTCACGGGTCCTAGGGTCAATTATGTGTGGGTTCTGGCTTGAATTTACAGTCATGTGGTTTAGACCCCTGGAAACACCACCGAAAACGATGGCCCTGAGATCATCTAAACTGTATTAGAGCGGGATGTTCATAGATACAATGTTTTTTAATTGTTGTTTACATTAATTGATTTGTAAAAAACATAAAACTTTAAGGCAGTAAGGACCACTTTTTATGTGTTTGGAAGTGGGTTGTGCTATTTTTTTAATTTAACAAAATATCCATGACAAATATGGCCAAATATGGTTTCTTAAACAGGTATCTCTCAAATATTTTAATATGACTTGTGTAGCAGTGTAAATCGATGCTTGGCATATGTTTTGGAATAAAACTTTTTTTCTCATAGCTAATATAATGTACCATAATCCAAGAGAATGAAAATCATAAAAATCAAAGGTACAGTAACCCAGAAATGAACATTCTGTCATAAAGTTATATAAAACCTGTTTACATATTTTAGTTGTGCTTAGAAGTGCTTAGAAATTAATATTTCTGGTGTACCATTGGCTGTCATAGTATGTGAAGAAAAAGATTGAATTATATGTTAAATATTCTCTTGGACAAAAATTTACAATAACCAACAGTTCTGGTGACCTAGAAATCATTCTTCTAAATATCTTTCCTGTGTTTAACAGAAGAAAGTAATTTACACAGATTCAGAATGACTTGAGGGTAAGTTATACAGGAATTTTCATTTTTAGCTTTGCCAGACACACTAGTCAATATACAATGCACTTTATTTCATAGGCAATACTTACTGCTCCACATGTCTTTGATTTTAGCTTTTACTATCTTCATAGGAACACAACGTGACCCCTCTACATACACTTATACACTCATTTGTTCAACACATCATGGACAAACAACTTCTTGAATTCATATCAAGAGGGTGATACTGCAACTGCTGTTTTTGAGATGCTTGGCTATTTTTGGTTATACCTTTAGTGGTCTGCACAGCGTTGGGAAACCGCAGGCCAGTTGTTGTTGTTTTTCGGACTGTCATTTGTTCTTCATTCTTCTGTTTTTTGCAGAAAATGGCCGCACAGCTTGTGGCTCGTGGGCACGAGAGTGTGATTGCACGGCCTGCGTGTGGTCGTTGCCGTGACCCTTTGATTGCTTTCTTTTCTCAATGCAGGAGGAAGAAAGACTCTCTCCAGGTGTCTCTCCTCTGTCTTTTTACCTTCCCTTCTTTCAAGCTGTGAGGGAACAAGAGATGACCCGGGGAGATTTTGCTTTGTGTGAGTGTATAAGTGTGTGTGTGAGGTCAAATCTAAACGTTTAAATGTCAAAGGACTGAAATTACTTGTCTATTGTGCATCATACTTGTCACAATGACAGCCTGCATGTCTTGTTTCTCTAGCTGTAATGTTGCTCATTAGGCTGTTAAACGGACAGTTCACCTTAAAATAAGAAATCCGTTATTTTATTCTCCGCTTTGTTGTTCAAACTCTCTATTTTGTCATGCATAACAGTATTTTTAATAAATTTAGTTTAGTTGTGTCCATACAGTGAAAGTCAATGGGGGGCAATTTTGTTTGGTTCCTAAAATATGAAATGGTTTCTGTTGTATTTCCTTTACCTGCTGAACCGTCTTGCCACTATGATTCTGTTGTTGGTTTCCAAAGCGTTGCTGTGTCATTGCTTAAATTGTCTGCACTGAAAAAAAGGAATGTTCTTGCTTTTCAATTGACTTCATTTAGGTAAGTTAAATAAACATTTTTAACTATTTGGTCACAATAGGATTTTTAAATTTTTTAGTCATGTCACCTTAATTCTTCATTATGAGACTACAATTTTGTGTGGTTGTTCCCACTAGAAAGAACATTTACCAGCGTGCTTTGTGTTAACTGCATTTTGAGTTAAGTGTTGTATTTTGTCAGGAAAATATCAACACATCTTAGTGTTTAAAGTTAATTTATCTTAAAGATTCAAATTTTATTCACTTCTTTTATATCTGCACTTTTAAATCGAAAGTTCGCCCAAAACTTGTCTTTATTACATGCTTTCTTTTTGTTCCTATAAACTAATGTCTTACGTTGAACACAGAGAAAGATATTTGGATGCATGCTTATTACCAAACAACTCTACCATAGTAGATCTACAACCGTACCATAGAAAGAAAAATTTCAATGCTTGTCAAACGTGGCACCAAACATTTTGCTGTCCTATTTTCTTATCTCCTTTTGTGTTCATTGGAAAAATTATACATTTTGTATTATTGTAATCAATGGCATTCAAGAACATTTATAACCATTATTCCAAATATCTTTCTCTGTGTTTATCAGAACAAATACGTTTATACTAGGGACAGTGGCATGAGACAATTTTTCACACAGATTAACAGATGTGTAACAACACAGGTGTCGTCGGGTACACCGGCAGGTGGGACTATTGTCACAAGGCAGGCAAATATTTGGCTGTTTAGCATGAACATGTTGCAATTTATTTTCACTGCAATTAACTTCAACTGTATGCAGCAACCGTCATAAGACAAAGTTTATAGGATGACTAATTAAGATTTTAAGTTTCCTTATTCATCCAAAATACTGAAAAATAGTCATTCACTTTGAACCAAGATCTTCCGCCATGGTCATTAACTGAATGGGCAAATGACACATGCAGTTTCTGCCACTCTTACGTTTATCTTGAGTACCTGTAGAATAGAATTGCGTTGTTCTTATATCTGAAAAGTATTTAGTTATCTCACATTCACCAAAGACAGATACAGGTTTAAGACGGTTTCCAGATAAAGCAGAGGTCCTGCGGATGCACCATGAGCAGCACTCCCGACTAATCTCCTCCCAAGGGCCTCTTCTGGAAGGTGCACACTGATGGTCATGCTCTTTAGTGCTCTCTGATTGGTGCATGGTTGGGATATTAAGGGTGAATGGCCAATAAATAACTGGTCAATTCATTACGTCTGCAAGTTGAATATTACAAAAATAAAAAGCACAGAAATACTATGTCATGCATCTAAATCGTTTTTTTAACAAATGGACCACGTTGAAAATGAGAACTCAATATGTTTAACTGTCCAAAGCACTTATGATTCGGGACAATTCTCCTTTTGTGTGAGCTTAAAGAGACATTAAATGAAAATTTCAAGTGTCACATGAATTGGCCAACTTGAACATGATTAAATGATTTAGACTAAACAAAGCATTTATGTTAACCCAACAGATTTTTTGCGTAAGTGGTTTCTCACTGCGCCCTGTGATAAAACCCCTACTATATCATGATGATATTTTACCTACAAATGGTTTTTATGTATTCTCATTTTCTCCCAAAACCATGAGATCCAATATCTTTGAAAAGTAATATCACTTCTCTTCCCAACAAGCAGTACGATTTGAAGCATCATCTGTGCCTCCTGAGTTTCATGCTATTGGAGTTTGGGGTTTGTTCAAATCCTTCCCCAAGTGTAAGCAGTAGTGATAGTGCTTCTTAACCCCCCCATAAGATGCTGCCAAGGCAGGTCTAAAACCCAGAAAAATCTCTTGTCAGGTATAATTGAAAAGAGAGTTATGGCAGAGCGAATGAAAAACATTCGGCCAACCCACCCCCTACTTTACAATAACCATACCGCAAATCTTTCAATGGCTTATGACAGTCTTCTGGCCATTGCTGCCGTTGGCTGATGATAGGTCTGCTCTCTCTCTCTCTCTCTCTCTCTCTCTCTCTCTCTCTCTCTCTCTCTCTCTCTCTCTCGCTCTCTCTCTCTCCAGAGGTGGAGTGTGAAAAGAAATTGCCACTTTAGCCTTGGGTTAGGCCCCCTGACAGGTTAACACAAATGCGCACTCGCACACTAAGGTTCTGTTAACTGTGGGCTGACAGAACAAACACTGTCATATTTCAAAACTGTCCGGTACCTTTCCTCTCTCTCCCTTGTCCTTCCCGTCACTTGTATTTCCTCTCTTTCACCGCCTCTGTCTTGCTCTCTCTTTCCATTCCTCTTCATTTTTGCGATTTAATTGGTGAGTTTAGCGGTTGGTGCAAGGTGAGGGGTTGTCTGGGAGAATTTAAGATGTGTCAGCTGGACTGAGCGTAGTGGACTTTTTCATAGGCACTGAGCTTCACTCTCTCTCCATATCTCCCTGACTATCTTATTTCTCATTCTGGCTATTTTTCTAAGACTTGTTGAAGTTAGGACCGTTTAGGTGAGAAGTAACTTAGGGAGAGTTCCCACAAAAATAAACTTCTTGTCATTTTAAAACTGCATTTCATTTTTCCACCGAACACAAAATAATACATTTTGAAAAATGTTGGAATCAATCAATGTCACTGAAAAAGAGGAAACATCTTATTAAAGTTATTTCTAAGCTAATTTGTTTATTTTTTTAAAACGTGCATGTGACCCTTTCTTTTGTGAAACAGAATTTTAAGAAATGTGTTGTTTGGTTACCAAAGTTTTTCATAAAAATATCTTCTCTTATCTGTCCCTTTCAGTGAAGTACTCTACTTTTGTAACAAGAATGAGAGCATAATCAGTGTATATCATATGTAAGTATTTAAAGAACATAATGAGATATTCTGAAGAAAGTTGGTATCCGAACAGCAGTGGAACCCATTCACTACTACTGTGTAGACAAAATAACAAATCAATGGATAAATATCGTTGCTGATTGGTTAGCAGAATTCTTCAAATATCTGCTTTTGTGTTCTGCAGAAGAAATTCATACAGCTTCGAAATGACAGAGGGTTAGTAGTTGATGACAGACTTTTCATTTTTAGGCGAACTATCAGATTAATTTCACTTGACCTCAACCCACACGAAGTAAACGATTTTATTTTCGAACAAAGATGGTCAGAAATAATTAAAAGTAACAGATTGTTTCTGCACCCCTAGTTGCAACATACAGAACTTCAATCACTTTGTGCTTTACAATTGGTTACCATTTTGGCTATTCCAACCAAAAGTAAAGTTGAATGCACATTGTGTTTAAATTTCATTAAAATCAATGGTTTTACATGAAATTCACATTAGACGCTATTACTGACTACAAGTAACTTTGCAACTACATGTCAACTAACTCAATCATTTGCAACTACATGTGTTACTATATACTCATATAGATGCAAAGTTACTTCTACTTAGTAGAATATATTTTTCAAAGTAACTTTAAACTGGTAATACTTTTACATATATTTAGATATATTTATATATTATAATTGGTAACATTTTTGAAGTGAACTATATAAGGTTTAACCAAACACATTACACTTATAGTTGTCTGTGCCCATTAATCTGAGATCAATAAAGCCTTTAAAGTGAAATCTACACATTTGACCTTAAAGCTGGTATTACCCACAAATCACAAATCACCAACACACAATACACAAAACAAATCCTATAAAAGCCGAAGGCTAAGTAGTTTTGTAGGCACCGTAGTGAGCACTTGCTCTACATGTTTAATTGAATATACATGTTCATGGCCATTTATCTAAAGCATGGACACAAAAGCTTATTTCATACAGTCTCTCCCACTTTTTTTCTCGCCGATGATTTATTTGTTCCCTTCCCTTGCAGCTGCCCCAGAGATAAGTGGCTGTTTATCAAATTGGCTGTCAGAAACACTCGGCAGATTAATCCACAGCTCTTATCGCCGCACTGAGAGAAAACTTCCCAGTGCTTTTAATTCACTGAATTGGATTAAGCTATTACACAAGCACCTCTTACAAGCATTTTGACAAAATAAGGATGCTGTCTTTATAATCAAAGAAGTTGTCGTTTGCTTGCTTAATCCACAGGCGAACAAGTTTCGGAGCGGCATGGTGACCAAACGTCATTTGTTTTTTATGAGATTTAATCATTTGGGAGTTGATAATTTCAGGCAGCAAGATATTAGTTAGGAGTTAAACAAAATTTACCTTTACACAAAAGACATCAAACCGTTGATTACCAATGATAACCTGATTTGCATATAGTAATACCCCGCAGATTTATGTTTTTTTAATATCTGTTATTGTGTGACGTGAAATTTAAATGTTCAATAAGGTCCAAAGTAAAATTAAGAATTCATTAACATTTTGAATCGTTGTGTGATCTATTTCTTAAAAGTTTCAGTTGGTATTTTTTGGGGTTAGAAAATAAACAAATAAGTATTATGAGAATGTACATAAAATGTAATTATTAATAATCATTCGCTCAATACCTATTTTTAGTTTTTTATATAAATGTGTATCACTTATTTTAAAAAAGGTTTAAATTTCCTTAAACATTGCTGTCAAACAAAAAAAGGTTAAATGCAACATTTTTTAATTTAGAATGTATATAAAATATAATTGCTCAATTACATTCTTATTCATATTTTACTATTCAAATATAAATTACTAATTTGAAAAAGGTATGCTATAAATGTAACTTGCAATTCTGTTTTGAAGAATTGAGATAGAGGCCAAAATTATGATTTGCAGATTTCTTTAGTCAGGCAACAGGCTGAACTTTTCCAGGCCGTTCCTCAGAGTTAGGGTCCTGATAGAATTTCATTAATGGAGATGGAAATCTTCACCTATAAGGGGAAATGCTTCGAATCTTAAATGCCGGGAATGCTCATCTGGGTCCGACTTGTCTGATGGGGTGCCGTAAGTGTTGCTGTTTCAATCCGTGACTCTATGTAAAGCATCCCAGCGGGATGGACGGAAGGGGTCTCGGCTCAGCTGGATGAGTGATGGAGGAGATTTAAAGGCTGCGCGGTAGACAGAAAAAGAAGAGAGTGGGAATGAAGAGGAGAAGATGGATGGAGCGATAGAAGGAGAGATGATAGATGTGGAGGCGTATGTGAATGTCTGAGGAAGGCTCAGGTGTCAGAATCTCGACAGGTCCCGGTGGACCGTAAACTCGTGAACTTTGCAGTTTATTTATTCGCTAGCTCTCTCATTCATTGAGGATTGAAGAGTGGGTGGGGTGGCTGGTTGTCATAGCAATGACTGACAGCTATGTCAGGGCATGCCTGTAGTCTATAAAGACTGATAGAGTTTCAAATTAGCCTTCTATGCCCGTGGCTTGGTCTTACTTATGTAAAATTCATCACTTCTTCTCATTTTATGCCCTCCACATGCATTTTTAACAAGTTGAATGAGTAGACCGATAAATGCAAGAAACAATTCCATGTGAACCAGACGGCTGATGATTATTTAAATTAAGCAACAGAAATAGCAATTATCATTTGCAACCTGTTTGCTCAGATGCATATTTATCATTTATTTTTACAAAATCATTGTATGACCCTTTTCTTTGTTATCAAGATATTATTTTAGAATGTGTTGTTTTGTGACCAACGTTCTTAAAAATATTTTATGGGGTTCTGCAGAAGAAAATGTCGTAAAGGATGAATTTTTCAAGAGAAATTGCACATTTGTTTCATTTTGGCTTCATTGTTGTATGCAATGTCATAATTGTGAGTAAATGTCAGAGGAATGCATTTAATTAAGATATTGTGAAAAAATTTGGTAAGTGAACAGAATGGACACAAAATCAATGCAAATGAATGGGTGCCAGTTACCAGCATTCTTTTGAAATTTCTTTTACATTTTGTAGAAGAAAGTAAGTCCCCGAGGTTTAAAATTAGGAAATAAGAGTTTTCCATTTGGATTGAACTACAGAATATTTTATTAAGGATTAACTTTCCCTTTTAGTGCCGTTTTTTTTTTTTTTGCAAAAGGAAGGATATCATTGTGAGTAAACATAATTACTGCTCATTTAAAGAATACAACGAACTTCTATTGTATAGACACAAAACCAATGCAAATGTGTGGGTGGCAGTAAACAAAATTTTTCAAAATATCTTAATTTATTTTCTGCAGCAGGAAGAAAGTCATACAAGTTTAAATGTCAAGGGGGTGTGGTTATAATGGCAGGGTTTTTACTTTGGGGTGAAGCATGACTCCAAATGTATTTAATGTTGGGTGAACAGTCCCTTTCAGTGCACTGCTTTGCTTTTTGACACAAAATTGACAGAATTGTGAGTTTTTATCATTTGCATTCAATGAAAGAACAAAAAAGTAGATTATTTAAAGAGAGTCCTTAATCGAAAGGCAATGATATCCTTTCTCTTCTATTGTATGGACACAAAACCAATGCAAGTGAATGAGTGCCATTTACCAACATTCGTCAAAATGTCTTAATTTGTGTTCTGAAGAAGAAGAAAGTGATACAGGTTTGAAATATCAAGATGATTTATATATTTACATTTTTCTTAAGGACTTTTAGCATAAGCTGTGTGTCCAGGACAGAGTAAAGTAGTTGACATTAATATTCATGTGTGTGATGTTACAAGCAAAACTCTTCGATCCAGGTTTAAGGTAAAATCCCTCTTTGGTCACCTCTAGAGTTTAAACTATGCATTCTTTCTAAATGAGATCCACTCTGTCCCCAAGCGATGAACATGACCAGAGTTCTCTACACCAGCAGGCTTTCGGGCATTAAACTGCCTCGCCGACGCCAGGAATCCATTACTCTGCTATTTTGAGCATTCTACAGATTGCTCCCTGTGTGGAATAACAAGCAGCTGGGAATGGTCAGGAAGCTAAGGCGAGGTCTGCATGACTGACAGGAGATCAGTGGAAGCGGCCCGAGAGCTCTGCCCGGGCCCGGTTAACTGACAGCAGATCAGCCCTGATAGGACAAGGAGAAAATAAGCATGCTTCGGAACCGCTTTGCTGGGGGGCAAAAGCCTGCCGCTGCCAGGGTGTGTGAATGGAGCCGTGTACCAGGGGAGACGGGGAGCGACCGGCTGGCGAGAGATAAGCGCGTAGCTGAGGTGGTTGAAGAAGAGGAGGTGATAAATACACGGGGAGACAATAGTTAAGGGCAGTTAGAGGTGAGATGAGGGGGTTTATGAGGAGGAGAAGCGAGTTCTACCTATCGTTTCTCTTCTAGAAACACACAGAGTCAGGATGCAGGGGGTGCGGAAAGGTATTTTCGTTTCCTAGTTTCAAAACCCTCATGAGTGAACAGACAGTTTTACTGCTGTGAGCCTCCTACTGTGTAAATGAAGATGAAGTCGTTGGTCCAGATTTAATGCGGGACTGCTGATTATGGTGTGTGTGTTTGTGTGTGTGTGCCTGTGTGTGTGCCTGTTCGTGGGCTTTCAAGAATTCATGGTTTTGGAATGAATATGTGTTTAGCATAATTTAGTTCAGTGCATCCTAGTATGAAAATTAGTTTAGCTCTATTTAAAGGGATTGTTCACCCAAAAATAAAAATTCTGCCATAAGTTATTCACATTTGAGCTGTTCCAAATGTAACCACACAGTTCTTAGACCCCGTTTACTATCATAGTAGGAAATAACTCTATATTATTTTATGTTGAACTCAAAATTAGATAAGTGAATAGAGCTGTTAGCTTTACGTTTGTGTGTAATACAGTAAAATATTGTTGCTGAAAAAATAAAGAGACCATTTTAAAGACGGTTTTAGTGTTTATAAATGTACAGGAATGTTTTATCTATTGTTGTAGGTTATGAATAAAAAAAAGTGTCCCCGCAAACTTCAAATATCAAATTATTAGAATAATTAGAGTCTTGAATCTCAGATGCAAAGAACAGGCCTTAAAGCTCCTCTTCAGATAACAGCCTTGAAGCTCAGGAACGGAAAACAGTCCATAAAGCTTGGGAGTGAAGAAAGAGCCTTGAAATATTTTTGGCCCTTCTAACCTTCCATATTACGCCAGCAACTTGGTTGCCCCTCACGGCCATGGGGTTTGTTGAGGACCTTGCTGTGATAATGGTGTGAGTTGGGACGCTTGGCTTGTCTTCGGACTTGATGGAATGAAGTTCTATCTTTGATTAACTCAATCACAATCAGTCTGTTCCGGAGCTCGGGAGACAGACACCGATGGGAGCCGTCATCCATCCCATCAAAAAACAAGCATTCAGGGAGCGATCACCCCAACTCATCCAATGGCTGATCTCTATGAAGTCGTCTACATACCTCTCCAGAAGAGGTGAAGACAGAATTTGATAATTGGGGATCTGGTATTCATTTAAGGGTTGGTTGTTGAAGACAAATAAGCGACAAATAAGTTATTCCACCAATAAACTTTAACTTGCACACAGAAAACACAACCACATGCAACATTACAATACCAACCCAAATAGGGGAAAACATAGGGGTTACATACATGGGGAGAACTAAGAAGCAAACAGGATGATTTAGACAACACAAGTGAGGACAATTACAAAAAAATACTTCTAATGAGTAGCTTAGGAAACAAAAGAGGGAGTAGGCAAACAGAAAAAAGAACAAAACACAACAGAAACTGTGACAATGGACTGGAATGACCACAATACAACTAGAAATGCAACATGAATTAAAATGTTAAATGTTCTTTAAGCAGCTTTTATCTTTCTTAAGATTTGTGCAATCTGAAGACTGATTCTGAAAGGTTCAGGTACAGGTTCAATGTGCTATTTACATATATATATTTAGTATCAATATTCACTGTTTCTTTGCAGAGATGTACTTTTTGTAAGGGTATCAAATCATTTTGTACTGTTCAATTCAATACAACGACAAAAACACACTCTACTCACTTTGTTTTTAAAACAGCTTTTGGCATAATATTGGTTTGTGTTAAGTGTAAAAAAAACATAAAGCTGTAAAACAACATGACAGTGAGGAAATTATGACAGATTTGTAAATTTTGAGTAAAGTGTTCCTTCAAGCAAAACCGTGCATATGCTCTCCATTTATTCATATAGCTGTCAGAAGCAACAATTATCACACTGTATAAAAGAGTTGTCACTTGTGTTACTTTTGATTCTTTCCATATGTTTTAATTTCCCCTTGAAGTTTTTAGAATATCTTTTCAGCGTGCTACATCTTAATCTCTCTTCATATGGACAATGTAAGCTTTTTCCCATCTCTCTCTTTTTGTTCCACCGAAAAATCCTGGTCTTCCTTCACTTTCTCTTATCTCTTATTTGACCTCTTTATATTCTTTTATTTCTCTTCTTTTTCTATTTTCTACCCTTAAGTTTTCTTCCACCACTTTTAATTCTCATTTTCCCACTTTCGCAATCTTACCTGTTTCCCTCTCTCCTCCCATCCTCCTCCTATCCTTCCTCTCCTTCCAGCCTGACTATGATGGCTTGTTGTTATTTTTCACGGAGATTGGCCTGTCATAATCTATGCCCCTGAGTAATAAGCATTGGGTCGTGCCCCGCTAAAGCGGCCCGGAAACGGTACCGGCAGAATAATAGCCCATCCCCAAAAAGCTGACATCATCCTCTCCTGCAAAGAGAGATGATTGCAACCACACCTGGATAACGCACACCATCCAAAAACACAATGCACAAAGATGGAAATTGGGGACCGGGGGCTGGGAATATCGACGCTTACAGGGGTCCCCGCAGCACCTTCTCGCCAACATCCATCCTAATATGGGACTGTTTACTGTCAAACTTCATACAATAAGTGAGATTTGATAGTGATGGAGACAAATAGACAGCGGGGAAAACTGGTTTGTTCTGCTCGGGGTGCAGTAATGATGCGCTAGAGTGAAACAAATGGTCAGGCTTTAAGTCGCTCGCTCACTTTTTATCGTATCCGTTCTCATATTTCCTATGACTCATGGGTAATTATGAGAGAATTGATTATTTGAAACCAATTAACTTCCATTGGAAGAGTTCTGCTATAAATATGAAAACAGAGCATCCAAGTGGACTTTGCAAAAAATCTTTAATCTCGACCAATCGCGTGCCTTCAGCGTGTCTCACCAGGAATGAAAGGGTTTGTGTCGCGGAGTCATTTGGTCTGATAAGTTCATTAGAGAGATTGAGTGAGTTGCGCTAATGGCCACTTGAATGGTAACAAGCAAGAAGACTGTCATTCGTTATTTCTCTCTCCTCCGTTTCTTTTCTCTTCATTCTCTTGCATCTCACAGAAGTCTCAGTGGGATTAATTGAAGGAGGAGAGCGAGTAGAAGTGAAAAGAGGAGAGAAAAACACTGGAAACATGAAAAAACAATCTCTGGTGTTCCTGAGGGATGTACTGATGTGAAGTACATGTCTGAGGGTGTGTTGAACAGGGAAGCTTAGGGAAGCTCTTCTCCACCTCTGCAAAGAGTCAAGGTCAGACATGGGTTGTGAATCATCTTATTTTTTAATTACAGACGTGTTTCAAACATGAAACAAAGCATGTACTACAAAATAGGAAACAGATGTTATTGTTTTATTGTGGAATCCAAAAAGAAATATTTTAAAGGTAGCATGAGCGGCATATAACATTTACTGTATGATCTTCTATGAGGGCCATATCAAATTTAAACATCAGACATTAAGAAGTAATAGGACATTCTCTACCCTGTTGGAAACCATATATTGGGTTTAGATTGATTAAATTAAAATGCTGCTGTGACACAATATTTGACCCTCTTTGTGAAAACTATGTTACAGTAGGGCAGTCGTGCACTGGCATGTTAGTCTCTTGATCCCCAGGACACTATATATGTATGCACTTGGATGGGTTAATTGCAGAGGCCAAATTCCAAGTATGGGCATCAAACTTGGCCACACATACTTTTCTTTAAAAAGAAATATAATCCGTTGATAACAAGCCTCAAGGTAACCATTAATGTTATTGTGATTTCTATCTCAGACATGTCCTTACTCAGTGAAATTAAAGATGTCAAGATTATATTTCCATAAAATGTTATGTACATTGTTTTTGGGCCATGGCATCATACTTCAATGTAGGTCTTAAATCTACATAATTTTTTATAGTACATGTGTTTCTGAGTTACATTATAGTTGTATTCCATCCAGAAATAAAGTTCTGTCATTTCTCACTCATGGTGTTCCACTTGTAAAAATGTCTTTATCCTGATCAATACAGATAAATTATTGTAAGAATGCTTGTAACCAAAAAGTATTTGGTCACAATAGACTACCATAGTAGGACAAATTGCAATAGTCATGGTAGACATGAACGTCAGAACTTTTTTATCTTCTTTAAATGATCTTTTTTTAACAGAACAGTATAAATGTACAGTATATCCTATGTTAGTCAATGATAACCAAAAACCGTTTGCTGAAATGTGAACAGTGAATTGAAAGAAATAGTTTATCCAAAAATGAATATTTTCTCATTACTCGTGTGTGTGTGTGTCTGCGTGCGTGCGTGTGTGTGTGTGTGTGTGCGTGTGTGTGTCTGCGTGCGTGTGCGTGCGTGTGTGTGTGTGTGTGTGTGTGGCGCACAGTGGAAACACAAAAACATACTCCGTCATTTTGTTTATGCAGGACATCATTCAAACTGCAAAGTTTTTAAGTTACTGTTAATTGAAATTTTAAGGAAAACAAATATATTAATCTGAAATGTAGCAAATTTTCAAATTAATTTTAATTATCAATTCATTCAAGGACCAAACAGAAATCGAGATATGGATTGAACCGTAAAAAAGTATAAAGGTTTGGAAATTTGTGTTACTTGTGCTTATTTATTTTTTATTATTTTATTTATTTTATTTTTTAAGTACTTGAATTTATCTGTATTTTTTAATTTAAGCTATTTTGTAATTAATTAATTAATTTTTATTTATTTTATTGATTTGAGGAACTATAATTTGCTTAAACATGATTATTTTGTATTGTCTGTCTGATTGGATGCTTGTTGAAAAAAATAAATCAGACGTTACTCAGTTACTCAGTACTTGAGTAGTTTTTTCACAGAGTACTTTTTTACTTTTACTCAAGTAAGTATATGGATGACTACTTTTTACTTTTACTCGAGTCATATTATTTTGAAGTAACAGTGCTTTTACTTGAGTAAAATTTTTGGCTGCTCTACCCACCTCTCATTCTTCCATCCAGTCTTAAGTGTCTTAGATATTTCTTATTTATCGTCTTATTATCTGAAGCTAAGACAGCCCAGCTCTTTTGTTCAAAGAGACATAAGCCAAAAGTAGATCATTTTTGACTTTGTTATATGCACTAAATAATTACGCCTTTCACTAAAAGAATAAAGTTCAACCTAAAAAACTTTTGAATGAAAAGTCAAAATGAGATTGAATGAACTGGCATTTGTCATTCAAGGTCTAGTATTCTATGTGTTGCAACAATGTACACCCAGAAGTCACTTTAAAGTTAGTTTAGTTTAGTTTAGTTTAGTTTAGTTTAGTTTTGTGTTTTGTGTTTTGTGTTTTGTGTTTTTTGTGTTATGTTATGTTATGTTATGTTATGTTATGTTATGTTTTGTTTTGTTTTGTTTTGTTTTGTTTTGTTTTGTTATGTTATGTTATGTTTTGTTATGTTTTGTTTTTTGTTTTGTTTTCTTATGTTATGTTATGTTATGTTATGTTATGTTTTGTTTTCTTATGTTATGTTATGTTTTGTTATGTTTTGTTTTTTGTTTTGTTTTCTTATGTTATGTTATGTTATGTTATGTTTTCTTTTGTTTTGTGTTTTGCGTTTTGCGTCTAGTTTAGTTTAGTTTAGTTTAGTTTAGTTTAGTTTAGTTTAGTTTAGTTTAGTTTAGTTTGTGGTTTGTGTTTAGTTTAGTTTAGTTTAGTTTAGTTTAGTTTTTTTATTCATAATACCTTTAGTTATTTTTTAAATTTATATTGCATTTTAAACTAAATCAAAATCTATTGTTAACACTGGTCTAACAAAATGCCTTACAAAAGGTGATTAAAACAACAAAGAGCACAACAAAGATGTGTATAGAGGTGTGTAACAACTAATCTCTTTAATGGTTAGAATCAAACTTGATACTAGTTCTCTTGAAATTATAGGTATGACCTATTCACAGGCAGGGTTGCCCAAATGCAAATGTGCTTTCAGGCATTTGAATAAATGATCATCTTTCATCATTTATTCACCGAGTGTCAAATAATTAACATCTAATGAATTCTTTTGTGTTTATTGTATGTTACTCGTGTTTGTGTCATGCTCCGCGCTGTCTGAGAGAATAATGGAGGATATTAAAATGATTGTTATTCTATACTCGGACTGTTTGTGGTAAATGGACTGCTTGAAGACAGAGCCGCTAAGAAATGCATTCAGATAGCAGAATAAACAACACAATAAAGAGATATCGGAGATTTGAGTAGCTTTGGGCTAGAGACTGGAAAGGCCTCGGAAACTGTGTGTGTGCTTTTGTCTGGCAGTCTGTGAGTGTGTATTCACAGACACCTGTAGTTCAATAATGCATTTAAAGGCCCATTACCCTTTTCCATTATTTACATAACCCTTCCTACTGTTTCTTCCCCAATGGCAGGGAGAGATCTAGGGATGTGCGGAATACACAAGGATTTGTCTGCTAGCTATCGGCCGGATCAAACCTTTTTTTCCAGCCAGTTCTCCCTGTGGCTTTTCCAAACTCGATGAAAACAAACACCCAGAGAAAAAAAAAAAAACATACCTACAGCTTTTTAATTAAAAAGCCATATTTGAAAGGAACATCCTGGCTGTGTTTCGAAAGATCTCATCTGGATAAAATCCCTTAACTCATCATTTGCTTTCCATCTCAAAATAATTGAGGACACGATAGATCACAACCTTTCGTCACAGCTGATCCCTGGATGCCTCGACAGATGCCACATCCAATGATAATTATAGGAATATTACTTTGTAAAGGTCATTTGTTACCATAGAAATCCCTGCAATATTTTTTTGCCCGTTTCTGAGCTGCGCAAACCCATATGACCCCTTGACTTTCATCGAAGATCCTTCCTTTTAGTCCACCCAGGCCAACGTAATAATCTGAACCGAGATATCCACGCTGATACAAGCCTGTGTGCCTCTTTTGGATTAATAGAGTTGCTTTAATGCTTGTGTATCCGCAAATAAGAAAAATATATCTTCCGGCATCCAGGAGGAAAATAGTTTCTTTTAATGGAGATTTTTTGTGCCATTTTTCCACGGGTTCAGAGTGACAAGGTTTTCCGGAGTATAAACACGTTCCAGGAAACTGAAAATCTTTTGTTTCTTCAAGGACTGCGAGTCACCTTGTTCCCTTTTCCTCTCATCTTCTGTTTACTTCGCATTATGGAAGGTGTTATTATTTCATCTCCTAGTTTTTGTCATTTGCTGTTCTTTTAACACTTACAAATGCTTTCTACCTTCATTCGCTCATGCGTCAAGTTGATGGGCCTGACGTTCAAACAAGCACTAAACTCTTAACTTTTGTGAGTTTGTCCAAAACCAAAGCATCTTTGCAACTTAGACATTTTAGATCTCACATCAGTTGTGATTTCATTCATCATATGCGTTAAACATTGACATTTGCAATTGGTGTCCTTTGTTATTGACAGACATTTAAAGAGAGAAAGGGAAAATGGTATTCAAATCAGCACCACAGCTCAACATCCGTTTAAAGCACTGAACTATGGAAACTTGCCCTCATGATTTCACTCTAGCAGAATAAAGTGTTTATTAACCCTATTAGTAATTTTTCATCTTGGCTGCTTTTATGTGTTTCTGAAGTGGTTGCGTTGCTTTAGTTTTACGATGCTATTCTTGGATTGAGACATTATATTTGGCCCAAATATTCATAAACTGAAGAGTGGCGAAATCTCTGTTCAGTGCTTTTGAATCAAACACAGTGTCTTTGTACCTTTGTGTGATGCTTTTTTGTGTGCGTGAATGAGGGAGTGAATGTGTGAGAGAGAGAGTAATTTAGTTTTCTTTTTTCCTATTGTGTCGTGGTTCCATCTTGTTCCTTTTTCATCTTCTCGCTCTGCCACTGAGAGCAGACTAACGCTGCAGACCTCCAAAATGAATGTATGAGCAATTTCTTGCTTATTCCACAGCGTTTGTCTCGAGTCAACTCTTTACAGAGTATGCATTTTAAAGTAAATCGTGTACTCTGTGTTCATTAGTATGCCAAACAGAATAAAATATGGTCAAATTTAGTGTCGCAGGTAAACACTGTTGCCATAAATACTTTTTTGTCAGATTTGGTTTAAGTACAGTGTAGCTGAATGCTTTAAAGGGATAGTTTAAAGATTTCTTATGTGGAACCCCAAAAGAAGATATTTCGAGAAATGATTTAGTGGTTTTGTGGCCACACAATGGAAGACTATGAGGGCCACTGTTGTTTGATTATCTGTATTCTTCAAAATATCTTCTTTTGTGTTCTGCAAAAGCAATTTAGTCATTAAGGTTTGGAATGACATGAGGGTGAGAAAATGATGAAAGAATTGTTAAATTAGTGTGTTCTTAATTAGCATTTAGTAAATACAAACCCTTAAAACTTACAGTCTAAGAGAAAGTTTTGACACGACAAAGGATCAATGATGTTATTGACATCATACTGCTATATAGAGTTTTTAATGGAGATGGAGACCCCCTATTTGTGTCTTTTTGAAGTGATGGTTTACCTAAAAATGAATATTATGTCATTATTAATTTACTTAGGTGAGGCTCTTAATTTTCCACATAAAAAGAAGATATTTTGGAGAAAGTTAACAATCAAACAACAATTGAATGGACAAACCACTGCAAGTAAATGGTTGCCAGTATCCAACATTTTTAAAAATATCTTCATTTGTGTTTTGTGGATGAAAGAAAGTCATACATGTTTGAAATGACATGAGGGTTTTTTTTATTTTTGGGTAAACTATCACTTTAACCATAACTTTTAGTACAAACTACATCAACATATTGGGCAATGATGCCGTTTTTTCTAGTTTACAATAAATTAATTTTGTCTAAATTTCCTATATAACATAGTTATTTTGTCCGTTCTTTTCAAGCACATGCACCAAATTATTTTTTTCTTGTTTAAATAATTTAAGCTTCCCAATGTAAGTTATAATGAAAATATGTTTAAATAATATTAAACTATATGTCCTTTTGTGTTAATTTTTAATTTCATTTTATTTATAAAATAGCTAATATAATATGTATAATATAGACGTTAAAGGGCTATATTACACAAAAAAAAAAACTATTTCAACATTTCCGTCATTCAAAACCAAAAACCTTTTTTTCTTTTGCAGAACACAAAAAATATATTTTGAAGAATAAATAAATGTTTTAAAATATCTCTATTACTAATCAACAAGTAATCCGACCACAATCATTTAAATATATATATTTTTTCAACATTATTTGTAAAAATAAATCTTTACTTTTATACTTTTCATATCTAATTAAATAACTACATTGTACACCATTATACTCTAAAGTGTTGTTTGTAATGTTATTATTGGTCTCAAAACTTAAATGGTTTAAGACAATCAGAGTCAACCTAACTTGTCAGGTCTTGCACTGTAGAATTAAGCATTATCAAATGTATATGTAACACTGCTTGAAATAAAAGTGCCTACCAGGCATAAATGTCATGTCAATCTGAATGTCAATTTCAGTCATTTGTTTTAGAACATGTTTTTCTGACCCACTTCTGATCAAATCTTTATTAAAGTTAACCTTCTATGCATATATGTGTATGTATGGTTGTCCCGTGTGTGTGTTTATTTACCTACGAATGCTTCAGGATCTTCCTTTTCTTCCTCTGTTTGAAACGCTGATCAACAGAGAATCATATGAAATTATAATTACAGTGACATTCTGCTCCCCGCTGTTCTTTTCACTAATGTACACACACACACACACACACACACACACACACATGCTCACAGGCACACACACACACGCACTGACTCACACTTCTCCAAACCCACAAAACACTTCCCACTGAGCCACAAAAACAGACATCACTAGTCACTCAGGGGAGCTTCATCAGTCCCGCACAGAATAAAGAGAAGACACAAACATGGCAGCCCACATGTGGGGAGAGCAGCGGTCCTCTGCACATGCCTTAATTATCATGCCATTGTGCGAGTCGTTCCTCTGGTCTCCTAAGGCCCTTCCTCCAAATCCTCATTACAGTTGATATAGAACCGCTTCTGTTAGTTTTGCTTCAGTGTCATTCTGATAAAATCGAGAAATGTCTCACCGTTCTTTGAACGATGCCGTGATAATATCCTGGTATACGAGTAAAATCAACCCATGGCAAAAAACAAAAGTGCTTAAGAAGATGGCAAACACACTGAAATAAAGTGGCAGAGATGCTGGAATGGACAGGCGGAGATTGGAGGGTGTGGAAAGGAAATGAAACATTAAATTGTGGTTGTGGTTAAAGATGTCCCGGTGCATTCTGGGAAATATGCATCATGCGGCAAGCAATCTCCCGCCGGCCGGGCGCTCAAACATGTCTGTGTTTTCGCGTGCGTAATGGATGCCACAGGTGGATGTTGTCTTGGGGTGGAAACAGATGAGAGCTTGTTGGGAAGCGAGTGATTTGGAAGAAGCAAGTCTTGGATATCAAATGAAGGTGCAATTGTCCCGGTGCCTGAGGCGGGCCGTGTGGACATGTCGTAGACGGAGAGGACCGGGCTAATGAAATGTGTTTCTCCCTTCTCTATGATCTGTTCCTTTTTGTCTTTCTAAACGGATGTTCCAGCAGAATTACACGGCTCCCACTGCAAGAGTCATTTGACTAATCTGAATTTTTAGTGAAGATATCTAAACCAACACGATAAGCCGGGAGGCGAAATGTGCAAAATAAGATTTGCGTAGAATATATTAAATAAAGATTGTTTTTTCGTATCTCAGTTGCAAGTTTTTTTTTTTAGGCCAACACCTTTTTGCATGCTTTTGCGCTTAAAACAAGAACAAATTTGAAAAGGAGTTTAGAGAAACAATCTTTATTCATGATGTGTTGCCTGAAAACATGTTGTAACAGATGTGTTTTTACAGAAAGTAGTTTTATTTTTACTAGAATAAATTGTGTCATCCGGTTATTTACGGTATCTATTCATGTGTAACAATCAGAAGAGAATGTCTAAAGGGGGACTGCATTTTATTTTCAGATGAACTTTCACTTTAACTGAGCACAACATTTTATTTTATGGAGAGGGAGATGGAGCGATGGGGAGAGGAAGAGGGAGTGATGGAGCCTCCAGCATGACAACAATCGCTGGCAGATTAATGGATCCTCTCATCAGTCTCATCTCAGGCATCTGATTATCCTCTCTGTGCTGTGACGGGCGCTTTAACTGCCAAACTACACTTGTGGATCTTATCTGCCATTTTGTACAACCACAGTGAGGGAATTGTGTACAACCAGGCGCTCGTGTCTAAACACGATTACGTTTTACTGTTTGCAATTCCAGATCATGTAAATGTATCCACCACTTTGAATATGTATGAAGTCTGGGCTCTGATTAGCGAGCGTTGCGAACTCATGTATCATTTATCGGGCACAAGGAGGACAAATACAGCATGTTCCTCATGAAATATGTACATGGATATCTCAATATGCATGCATTTGTCAGGATGGACATGCATGTATGTGCATTTCTCAGGTTTGAGATCTGTCGTTCTGAATTCTTAAGAATCTGAATGGAGAGTTGGTTACTTATCCCCATGTAGATTTAAGCTGTAGTTGTGTATTACCACACTAACACTTGTATCTTAATCAAATCACTTTCACAGGAGAACTAATGCATGGTGAACTAATGCATACACATGATTATATGTGTGTAATTGTGAAAATCAGTCTTTTAAGAGAGTGTTTCTCTAGCGTGTTACTCACTCTCTAGTTGTTTCTAATCTCAATACATTTCTTTATTTGGTTGAACACAGAGAACAATATTTGGATGTATATTTGTAACCAAACAGCTCTTGTACCCCCCTGACCATAGTAGGAAAAGTACCCTAGAACTTTCTGCTGTCCTACATTCTTCAAAATATCTCAATTTGTTTCAACAAACATTATTTTTAGAAATATTTCTTCCTATGTAGTTAAAGGGGTCCACGAATTGTTTGGTCATCAGCATTCTTTCTCTGTTTTGTCATCAGAACAATAAAGTAAATGGTTAAATATCTCTTTAAGAAGCCATTTATAATCAGATTTGCATTTAGTTAATCTTGATGAACTGTTTATGTAAGGACAGCCTTAAGATTTATGTTTTGTATGTTTAGGACAGTGGAGGCAGAAGGGAGCATGAGGGTAATAGACGGCGTGGGACGGGGTCGGACTCGACACGGAGTGCCAACCACTCCGACACAACAGACCTATTGAAATCTTTTGTATTGCATTCATTCTGATATCTGTTTAAGTCAAACCCACACATTTCATTTTTTAACAACATGATTCGATTGAGCTTCATGAACTGTCAGATAAATATATATGCATAGAATGCATGCATTATTCAGGAAAGAACATGGCCAGGATGAAACTTTTATTGGCAACAGGTTGATCTGCCGTGCATTTAAATACTCTGGTTGGAAGACTATATTCAATTAGATTTATTGCCGGGTTATAGTCCATCATCTGCCTCTAGACCCCAAACCAAGGTGATGACCTGGAAAAAGCTTTAAATAAAAGTTCACCCTGAGATGAAAATTACGTAATCATTTACTAACCCTTAGTCATATTTTGATAACAGGCACCATACAGTGAGGTGAATGGATGCCACTGCTGTTAGGTTATATCTTTTGTGTTTTGCAGAAGAAAGAAAGTCATACCAGTTTATAATGACAAAAGGATTAATGAATCATGTAATAATGTTGGGGGCAAACTTAGGGAGAACAAATTTTTTAAACAGGATAAAATGGAGCAATATCCAAGGGATGCGGCAGAAATTGTTTTACAAGGTTTTGCTGTTCTTGCACAGCAAGATTTGATTCATCTAAGAGTCATTAAAAAATATCAAAACAGCGATGAAAAGTATTATGATTTGATCATGTTATGTGCCTTCTTTTTTATGCTTGATCATCATGGGTCATTCCTATTCTATGCCATATAGGACAAAAAAAATGTCGACTTAAACTACATGCTTTAGCCTTGAATCGTTTGAGAAATATAAGATAAACAGCTTTTTTCTCTTTAAATTGCTTAGAATTAATAGAAATTCCTTTAAAGCAGACAGTTAAAATATGTAACATTTATGGAATTATAAAATGCATTCAGATTATGTAACTAAACCAGAACATTTGTATGATTTCTTGGGAAACTTTTTTCTCATGAGAAATATCAAAAACACTTGAGCAATGTTTACGTTTATTTGATATTTAATCTCATTGCTCTTGAGAAGAAACGGCTGAGATCTAAGGGAGTTTTCGTCTTTAATATTCCTTGTACCGGTAGTACCTCAAACCTTTGAATTACTCATCTCTGATGTGTTTTCCTCAAGGAGCGGCAGTATTTCCTTTTTCCATCTGTGTTATTTACTAAAAAGACTTTTTGCTTTTCAATTTTTTATCCGTTGATAAATGATAGTCTCGAGTCTTTGTACCCTATGTGTTAACACAGAAATTGCGGACTGACTGTGACTCGAAACTAATTCCAAGTTCAGCTCAGATTGTCCCACAGGGTGGTCCAGAGTGGCTGCCAGGGTTATCGCAAAAATGTTGCTGAAGGTTACCCTAAAGTTTAAACCTTGCAGAAATTCTGGTTGTTACTTTCTGTTTAATTGCAATTTCAACCTTGGCTGACAGACTGTGACCCTACATATGGATTCTTGACTGTAGAGCTAAAATGTTAGACTCTCTGTCTGATTTTCTCTCTATGTGTGCGTGTTTAGAGGTAGAGGAGTGCTCTCAGATACTAGATAATACACTCTTCTGCTTCCTGAAAGCACTGCTGCTTTTAGGCTCAAAATTAGAGTGTTCGATTGCCATACATGCATCTGTGGTCTCAAACCACCCCAGAAACAGACACGGTTACATTTATGTGCTCTCAAGAGCCCCTCGGTACCGGCCAACAAAATACAGAATGCCACAAAAGGGAGTGAAACTCATTTGAAGCATCGTATTCATTTTCTGTGTATACGTGTTTCACTCTGTTCCTCAGGAGTCCGGAGGGAAAAACTGGTTTCGACACGCTGAATGTGTTCTCGGCAAAAGCCCTCTGCTTCACCGCTTCAAATGCGAACGCTCTTTTAGATTCGCGGAATTTGGCTCCGGCAACGGATTTGGAATTCCCATGAATGCTAGTAATTAAGTTAAGTGGCATTTGTGTCTACACTCTCTGTCCCTCTGTTTTAAACAGTGTTTCTTTTAAAGGAGAAGTATCATGCTGTTTCATGCATTATAAGTGCTTTTTGACTGTTAAACATGTTGATTTGTCCAATTCAACGTGGTCCATTTGTTAAAAACCAATCCATGACGTAGAATTTCAGGGCTGAATGCAACCCCCAGCATTTTCACTTGTTCCGAATTTTTTTTAACATCTGGAACTTTTGACCTCCAGAAAGTTCCGATATATTTATTTGCCATTAGCCTGTTAAATCTCACCACATCAGAGACCTCGGATGGCATGAGCATCAGCATGAATGTTCCAGGAGAAGCCCTAGTCACGAACACTGTATCTGTCTTCTGTAAATGTGAGTAAACTGGGCCGTGAAGAGATGAATCACGATTAATTGCATTCAGAATAAAAGTTTGTGTTTGCATAATAAAGATTTGCATACTGGGAATAATAATTGTGTATTTATAAACAATATACATTTTTATTTATATTGTTATTTTCTGTATTTGACAATAATAAAAATGTCAAATACAGAAATTGTTAAACAATTATATATGAATTGAATTACTGTTAAAATAAATACATTGTATTACATATTTGCTTATAAAATATTCATGTATGTGTATGTCTTTGTAAGAATACATTTTAAATTATATACTCAATGCACAGACATTTATTATGTTAACACAAACTTTAATTTTGGATGCAATTAATCGTGATTAATTGTTTGACAGCCCTAGAGTAATCCAAAGACTATTCGGTGATATGAACAAAGCTATTCTACACAACAGGTATTCGAGATTTATATGAGATTTACAGAAACTGTGTGATATTTCCGCTTTAAGTACACAAAGGTTCTGTACAATGATGAAGTATAGAGATCTTGGAATAAAGAGGTAGGGGTTCTTGAAATAAACGCTAAAAGTATTTTTGTAGAATAAACCACAGGTATTTTTGTGAAATTTGCATTAGCAGCCATTTTTTACTTTTTCTTTTGAGGTCAGGCGACACTTAAGAAAAGGAGAAATTAATAAAAGAATTCATTGCTGGAGCCGGAACTCATTTCCATGTTTACGTTACATAAAAAGTGTTTGATCGGTCCCACTGTTTTCCGACATAAACATATCATCCATCACTTGGCAAAACCACATTTTTCAACTTCAACTCAGCCAAAGCCTTAAACAGAAAAATTGCAGTTTGCATATGCACGTCTCTCATGCTGAGTAAGTGTGCCACTACAGCCAACAAGAAAAGTCTGTCTGGAAACTAAAACTCATAGATTGAGGTCAGAATTGGCAACATATTGAATAAAATATATTTGTACATTTGTGTAAGAAATTATAACAAATTGATGCTGTGATTCTAGGGTGTTCTGGATGGTTGTTAGGGTGTTGCTAAGGTGTAACTGAAAGTTGAATTAGGCTTAGAGGCATTGCAATAATTATAAATAAAGGTTTTTCTCGTTTTAGCACAAACTCAAGCTCAATTTATTTCAGGAAACAAGACTCAATAACTTGTTTCCCAAGTGAATGCATCTTGAGATTTTTTTTATTGGAAAAACAAGACAAAAACACAAAGATTGGTTTCTTGCAGTGCAGTGCTGTTGGTTATGGTAGTTATGAGACCTGGTGGGGACACCAGCACACCTCCATGCCTTATTTAAAGTCTTCAGCTGAACATTATTAAACCACAAGCCATATACAGACAAATAGAAGAAATTCACGTTTTGTATTTAGATGAATATGTATGCATGCAAAAGTGCATGGGTTTGTGAATGCTGATGAGATGCATCATTGTTATTCATGTTGGACTTTTAAGCCAAATGGATTTTAAATGAAACATCGAAAGGAAATGTGTAAATGTGTGTCTTCTGTCTAGTGTAACAATTTGAATTATTATAATTTCCTTTTCCTCCTGTAGAACACAAAAAACACACATTTTCCTCCGAAATAATTCTTTTTTCTCTCTTTTGATGCTGCAAAAAGAGCTGATACTTTACTTTTAGGGTCTATTTGTTAACAATATAGCATAAAAACTAATAATGAACAATACTTTAGCAGCATTTACTAATTTTATCGGTATTGTTCATCAAAAACATTAAATGACTGTGTACTCTGTGGTGCACAAAATAAGATATTTCTGTAAATGTTCTGGTTGTTTGTGTCAAAATTATGTAATTGAAGGGGGGATGTTGTTGTTGACTTTTAAAATATGTTGTTAGGAATGATGTAAGAGTGAATGATGAAAAGATTCTCATTTTGGGATTTTGAGATAAACAAATATCACCAGTATAACTTATAACATGTCAATGTAAAACTCGGTTCAGTTTGGAGAGCCCTAACATTTATTTTAGTCCAAGATTAATCTTTAGCCCAAATATTTACATTAATGAACAATCAACAACTTTATTCGTTCATTAAACATACAAAACCAAAAATAAATTCTGTTACAATAAAAACTTAATGATAATGCGGCATAGTTCACTACTCTTGGTTTTGGAACACTTGAGTAAAATGTTTAATATTATTTAAAAAAACTTTTAAACAAAAGGCACATGACAAAATGTCGGACATAAGTTAAACAGACAAAAATATAATCTAGCAAACGTTTGTGGTTTTTCATGACAAAGTGTACATTTTATTTCATTAAAATGTTTTTGAATTAGATGACTTTGACTAAATACTTATGAAGGGACAGCCAATAAGAGAACAGAAGAGATGGGGACTTCTTTAAAATTCTTTAAAAATAGAATCTCAGGGTGAGACCTTAAGAAACTGCTTGAGAAAATGACAAGTAAGCATTTGTGAAAAAACAAGCATAATTTGCAAAGTAAAATCTGACAACACTGAAGATGATCAAATATAAAATGTTTAAAATATTTTTCCATTTTAGTTATAACATACATTTTTTTTCATTAAAATGACTTCTAAAACACGGAAATATATAAATGCATAATGAGTAAGTGTCCTAAAACTTTTGACCTAAAGAGTACCACAATGATCTCAGTTAATTCAAAGTCCTGCAAGACATTAACATGTCAAGAAGTCATTTATAAATGTAACACATACTTGATCATTGCAAACACCTAATGACATTGAATTACACGTGGTTTATGCTACCATATGTGTGTGTGTGTTAATGTGTAGAAAATGTAGTTAGTTTATAGCGTGAATATGCAGTAAATTCACCCACCGTTCAGTGTATTGACCCCAGAGCTCGCAGTTTACTGCCTTGTGGGCACACACACATATATTAACCGTCTGTCTCTCTTTTTTCCCATGCCTGTCTTTCTCTCTCACCTCCTCATTCTCTCTAAGTCAGAGTTTTTTGGCATTTGATTAAACAGAATTACAAGTTCCCACCCTGGAGACTGCAAGCTTCAGCACGGGCGCGTGAGTACTCCACCCACACGGGTGATAACTGGTGGGAGGAGATTTTCTTACTTTGATTCACATTCTCTCTTCCTCTCATTTTGTGTCTCTGGATGATGGGTTGAGAAGTGATGGGTAAAGTCAAAATGTCAGACTTTGAACATCTCTAAATAAACACCACGCCTCCGCCCCACAATTTTAAAGCTTGATCTGTTGATGGCGCTTCGTGGGAAAGACTTTTTCAAGCAAGGTGTAGTGTTTAAAGTCATCAGACTGAAATAGACTACAGTAGGTTGCTTAAATATTTTATCACGGATGGTAGTTTTATATGTATGATAGTTTTATGCGTGTTAAAAATACACCAAAATTCTCCAGTTGTTATGAAGTTTTGTTTTGTTGGTTCTATGATCTCTGACCTATTTCTTTTTAACAGCAACCATTTTTTAAATTACTTAAAAGATAATTTTCTTTTTACATGTGGCTGAATGTGAATAAAAGTGCATTCAAGTGCATTTAAAAACTGTATGTCATTTGTGTGTTCCTTGAAAATCAACCCCAATAAGGCAAGACCTAATGTTCTACAAGTGGAGCTAAGGACTGATCTTTTTTTCAGACTTCTGCCAAAAATAAAAATCATCATTTTCTCATACTCTTATCATTGAAAACCTTTATGAATTTTCTTCTTCCACAGAACACCTAAGAAGATATTTTAAAGAATGTTGCCTATGGGCATCTATTCATTTGCATTGTTTTTTTTCCAATACAATAGAAGTAATTGCATACCACTACTGTTTGGTTTATCAAGAGTTTTCAAAATATCTTGTGTTCTGGAAGAAAGGGACATACAGTTGAACTTTTACTTAAGACTGTTAGTGTACCAGTTTTTGCAGGAGAGATTTATGTCTTTTCTGCCCATTGAATAATTCCTTACATTCAAAAGTCCAGAATAATAATAACAATCACAATTTATTTAAGTGAAATATTTGGCAGACGTGGTGAATGGCTTTTCTTGGCAGAGGTTTGCCATTACACTAAGTACGCAGTTTGTAAGGTTTATTTCATTTCAGAGAACATAAACATTCCAGAATCGCTACAGCTCAGTTTATAGATGTATGTTTATGACTAAAATAAAATCATTTTTAGTTTGTTTTAGAAATGTTGATGGCCAAAATATTGCAGATTGCTCTGGCAAAGTAAAAATATACAATTAAAAAAACCAAATAGTTACATTATGACTTATTAAGTGTTTGACTTAGTTAAGAAACTTTTTGCAGCTGAAGCCAGATCCTTGAAACTCGTCTTCTGTGATTTTCTTTTCTGCTGTCAAGACCATAACAATAAATAAAGATTTTCTTCTGAGATGCATTGATTAAACGCTAGAATATTGAAATGTGCATGCATAACAAACATAGATTCAACAAAACCAAGTTTAAAGTTGATTTCCAAGTGATTTATGGTACACTAAAAATGTTTTTCTTGGATAATCGTTCATATCTATATTTTATTTCTTGATCTAAATAAAATAAATAAATATAAATAAATAAAATAGAGGAATAAACATTTATATTTAACAATATTTGGTTACAATGCTGTATTTGGACACACCCACTTTAGATACAAAACTTGTGGCAAATTTTGTTTGTGATTTAACTTCATTCACTCATAAATTAAATTATAATTTCTTTACAAAAAATTCTGTTGATTTTTGGAATAAAGGATAAAATCAATCATTTTGATCCAGACAATGTATCATAGGCTATCGCTACAAACAAATATGTTACTTTTGGTGTTGTTGTTTGGGATATGAATTGAATCCTACAAGTTGGATTATAACATCTTTATAATATGAATACAACTTTTTTGTATTGCAAATTAAATGATTATCAAAGCAAAAACATGCTTGTTAGTTCACATCTGTGTTTAATGCAGGTCTGAAGTGTATGATGATATATTTCAATGCATGATTAATTTAAAGTTAATAAAGTGCTTTCTACCTACTGGCCAAAAACTGCAACATTAATATTCCTAATAAATAAATGGCTTTCCAGTGACTCTGGGTTTCAATGGAAGCTTTACTGAAAGCCATTATGGTCTTGGATCAAATAACAATATCACATTACACCTTCCTGTCTCCCATATTAAAATGATCACAATTAAAAGTCCGTCATCCTTTACTCGCCCTCTTGTCATTTCAAACATGTATGACTCTCTTACCTCTGCAAAATACAAAGAAGATATTTTGAAAAAAGTGTGTAATTGAACCTAAAAGTGTGTAATTGAACCATTTACTTCTTTTGTATGGACACAAAACCAATGCAAATGAGTCGGTGCCAGTTACTATCATTCTTCAAAATGTATGTATTTTATTTTGAACAACAAAGACAAAAGAATTGAAATGTTAAGAGGGTGAGTAAATGGAAGACATTTTTTGGTGAACTGTCACTAAGTCTGTTATGGTCAGGACAAGTCATCAAAATAGAAATGTACACATGCGTCTGGAACACATTTGCCGTCTCTCTCTACGTCTTCAATCGCCCCACTTTTTACAGGCCCGGCAGTTATTATTTGACGTAATCACATTTGGTGTGCTGTGATTAATTGACGCTTGACCCGTTGACCGTGACTTGATATTTCATGTTTATAAGCTTGCACAGTCACATGGCTTTATCGGCTACAGGTGAGAACGGTTGTAATGAACTCATAAATAACCAAGAAATTATTGAGCGTCTCTAGCCGATCGTTTGTTTTCGGACACAACCCCAAGTAAAGTAGGACGTGCTTAATGATGGCGCTCTTAAAAAGTATGGGAGCAGACAAATAATCTTAATAAATATCTGCAGATGAGGATATTATAAACTAGTAAAACCGTTTAATTTATGCGTGGATATGTGTGTGCGCTTGTGTTTTTCTAAGTTATAAAAGGCAACATAAGTAAATCACTGTGAGGTTTAAAACCTGGATATAAGACAGCATATCGTTGCACTTGGCCAAATGGCTCTCCACCTGTGTGTCATTTATCACGTCTGTTCTTCACTACTTAAGGGAAGAAGTGGTTTTAGTTAATAGTCTGACAGTCAGTTATATGTTTGGATGCTATTTAAGCACTTATGCTGGTTTAATTGGTTTACACTGAGTTAACCTCCGTCACTTAGGCAGATGGAAAAGCGACAGTTAAAGTTATAGTGTGAAAAACTTCTTGGAGATAACTGAAAGGTGGTCTGTTGGTCTTATCTTGTTTTAATTTAGATGGTAAGATGAACACATGAAATGAATCCCGAAGCCCTTTGAAACCATTAAACTAGAACACGCCTGACAAGCAAAACATAATTTTGGTAAGCCAGGCTGTGATTGTCGACAGAGTTTAGACAGAATTTTCCATTGTGGAAGATATGTGATGTTCTCAACAGATTATGTATATTTGTAGTCTGTATATCTGTAATTGTTTCAGTAAAATCACGTAATTCTTTTTTGTGTAGTGAAAATGCACGTTCAATACTGTACACAGAAAGATCAGCCTTTACGTGAGAGTTCTGTCAGGAATTACACTCACTCTAGTTGCTACTAATCTGTATATTTTTTTTGGGTTCAACATTAAGAAAGATATTTTGATGAATGCTTGTAACCAAAGAGTTTTTTTCTCGTTTGTTTTCAAAATTAAAATGGTGCTCAAAAGAACCCAAGAACATTTGCTGTCCTACTGTACGTTCTTCAAAATATCTTATTCGGGGTTCAGTTGGGACAAGGAGTGTTTGGTTATAAGCAATTTCCCAAATATTCTTAACTGTGTTAATCAATATTAAGATTTATTCAGATTTGGAACAATTGAAAGGTGAGTAAATGATGACCAAATTTTTATTTTTGGGTAAACTATCCTATAAAAAAACATGTCTTTTTTTAGGACTGGGTACATTTTATATTTCAAGGTGCGTAATGTAGGATCCAAGAGGAACATTTCACTGCTCATGAGTTTCTTGAACATTAAAAGCTTGTGACGTAAAAGAGATCTTAGTTATGTTTAAATAGATGTTAGATTTTTTGCTAAAAAGTCCTTTAAAAAAATGAAATTAAAAGCCACATTTGAGACAATTACTGTCTCAATACTGTAAGAGTAAAGAGATAAAAATAAACAAGAATTTAATAGCTAGCATAACCCAGATAATTTAAGCTCATAAAAAGCCCAAGCGGTCACACAAGATGCATTTGTGATTCTTACCGGTTGTAAATTTAACTGCTTGAGTAATCGCTAGAGATCTTATTTTCAAGTGTGAACAGGGCCTGAGAAACAGGAGAATAAAGAAAAAGTTTTCAGTTTTCTTTTTCTTAGATTGACAACAGGGATACTTGTGAGATCTAATTAGCAATTTTATTCCAGTGGGACCTAATAGCTGTTTAATTGAGTTTTTTTTAACTGAAAATAATGATTTACATCATGTCGATTCTGGGATAAACCCCTCAAATGAAGATGTATAAAACTTGCTGTTTGATATCACAAGATTGTGTGATTTAATAAAGCATGATATCACATTGCAGTGTGATACCCGCAACAGGTGTATCCAATGCCCTATGGTATGTGTACCTGTCATCTCACTTATTCACACAACTATTTTATTGGTAATAGCAACACCACATATTGAATAATGCATTTACTTAAAGATGAACACACACACACACACACACTGGAGATGTATTGATTGCATTCATTCATTATTTGGTCAAAATTACCAATTATTTAAATGATTCAAAAAATATATAACTCTAGCTGTCAAATGAAAGGAACTAATATGTTTGCACATATTTTTTCTTTTTACAAGGTAATTTGAAATATTAATTAAATGAATAAATTAAATATTGTTTTTTTTAAAAATTAAGCAAAAAATTGTTTTAGTGTTTACTCAAATGTTTTTATAAAAATAAAATATGTAAACTACAAGATACTAACAACTAATAACAATATTAATAATAATAATAATAATAATAATTATTATTATTAGTATGCTATAAATTCACATACTATAATAATAATTATTATTGTTATAATCAATAATTATTACCCTATAATGTCAAGCTTTTTATATTGTACATCTCACTATATCTTGGGGGTTTTATGTTAATTTATAGTATGTTACTTCACCAAAATCCCAGTAGCCTTTTCAACAACACTCCATATAAAACATGCACACCCTTAGAACATGTAAACTTCCATCTGTTCTGATAAACAATATGTGGTATACATCTTATTAACACATCCGTTTCTTGCTATTTTAGTCAAAAGCATAAAGGCAATATGGCATGTGCCAATCTTTAAATATATGCTGAAACGGCGTAAAATAACGTGAAAGGTGTAGGCGTTTTCTTGTCTAACTTTTTGATTTGGGCTGGGACATTCAAATCCAGTGACAGACGCATTGGCTCGGAAAGTGTTTCAGGTTCTATTGGATATTATTTATCTGTCTGTTTCATGATGTGCCAATGCCAAATGGGCACTCTTTCTAATTAGTAGAGTAGACTACCTCCCTCTGCCAATCCAATAGCCTATACAGGCAAGCTTTGTGACTTTCAGCATGGCACCATCATAGCGTACCACTTTTCCAACAAATAATTTTGCCAAATTTCTACTTGGCCGTCACTGCCCGGGTCAAGCATAAGTGCTGTTTTTGTGCATTGGAAGCATGTAGAAGGAATAACAGCCTTGAAGTGATAGACCACGCTGACTTTAGAACCGACCAATCGCTTGGGATTTGGGGCTTTTTGAAATGGGCTTCAGATGCCAATTCGCTCACTATCATTGGACATTGAACGTTGTTTCAAGTAAGCATTTCTATCTGGCAGACTGACAAATGAAACTAGGTTTGGTGAATGCCAGGAGAGCATTTTTTTGCCCAAGTGCATTGTGCCAGGTATTGTTTAAATCGCTCTGAAACATTATCCTGTAATTTTTGTTCTGCAAATATTATTTGAGTTCATTAAGAACAGAATTAACGTCAAATTTGATTTATCAATATAAATGGGGAGATGTGTTTATAGCACATTATAAATCATTGAATTTAAAGCTTCCTCCAACATAGGGTTGCCAGATGTTTAGCATCACGGAAGTAAAAAAGTCGCATGATGAATAGAGGGGGTTAACTGAAACTGTAATGTTTATTCAACCTACTTCTACTGCTGTATAAGGGCTTTAGGGACCTGGCAACATTTATAGAATATATTAGTGTTTTTCAGGTGAAGTTCGTCTGTAAATTTATTGTAAAAATGATAAAATTTGGTTGTTAATTCTCTTAAAAACTTACATTTATTGACAAAAAGATGCATATTGGATTGTGAAGATTGAAAGGTTTTGTATGTGTGTAGGTCTGAACACACGCTGTTGCGTTCATGTTCCTGTGCATATATGTGTGTTCATGGTTAGTCTCAACCCAGTGTTTGGTCAAAAAGAGACAAAACCAACCGTTGGGTAGTACATCAACCTATGTTTGGTTGTTTTTTGCAAAATGCTGTGTTGATTTAACTCTCTTGGTTTAACAAGTAGATGTCTTTTAGTTTAAAATTGTTTATCCTGGGACAGCGTTTCAATTAACCTATCAGGTTTGACGTTATTCATTACCCTCTGATTTCAAGGATAGTTTAGGGTTAATAGATATGTAAAGACTTTTTTTTACAAAAATATTTTCCCAAGGTCAACGACGTACAATATGTTGACCCAGAAACCTCACTCTTGGCAAGTTTGAGTGTTTTAACCCATTGTTGCATAATTTATACAAGTTTGACTCTTTTGACCCAATCCTGAATTGAAAAAAAGTGCCTTACGAATAGTGATAAAACTATTAATAATTGTATTGTTTGTGTCCTCAGATTTCTGTGAAAGATGATAACTTGCCATATCATGAACTTTAGGATTTGTACCTTCACAGATCATTTACAGGCACTAACAAACACACATACACACAAACAAAAACACACAAAGGAAATCTGAAAACAGGTTTAAAATCTTACGGTACTTTAAGATATAATTCTCAACATACAGGTGTCTTGCAAATCTCATATAAAACAATGAAGTTTAATGTTAAAATGTTGGTAATACTACTGAGTATCAGAAATTCATTTTAATTAATAATTCATAATTTAATTAATAATTTTAATACATTTAAATGTTGGAGAAATAATTATGATTCAATGAGGACAAACATTGCATCCTGTGAAGTGAAGGTGTTTGCATAATGTTTTTTTTGTGCATGATAATTTGGCATTTATAAACACACTGACAAAGATCTATTCATAACAAAAACAAAAAAATCAATAGCTGTTTATACAATGGTCCATAATAACAATATAATTAATGTTAAAATATAAGTTAATGGTAAATATAAATAAAAGCATGCAAATTCCCTAAGTATATATACATATGGTCAAAAATACAAATTGAAAAGGCTCAGTAGAAAATTAAAGCCCTTTTTTTAAAGATTAATCCACCTTTTGTTATGCTTCTCTATTTTATTCACCACGCTTGTTGCAGTGCATTTTGGGAATCTATGTACAGTTTGATCCTGCCTCTGAATCTGTCCAAAATGAGGCATTTTGGCCATAACATCAAATCATCAACAGAACTAAACTCTGATTCTCTCTCAAAGCTCATTGGTAAGCATTTTTGTGCCAACCAAATTTGCATGATAATGCCAGTTAAAGTTTGCCGTGCCAGCTAATGCGACCCATTCTTCTCCCACTCTGCCCCGACTGGCTTCGCTTCCTGTCTCTGACTGGATGTGTCAATAAGTGGGATGGAAACGTGGCTTTCCACGACCTTTCAAATCATCCCACATCAATGTTCGCCAACATGTTGCAGGTCCAATTGTTTTAACTCGTGTGCGTGGGTGCGATTTATAACCTTCTCTATTTCAACTAGTTCATTTGGCTTAAGAGATCTTTGACAGAACGTTCTACGCACACAGAGCCAATATTTGAGTGTAGGAGTTTGTTTGGGCATGTTAAACAAATGTAGGGACTTTGAAATCTATGCTGCGTCCCGCGAAAGAGACAATAGCTGGCATGATGCAGGCCATAGCTGGCATTATTCTTGAATAAGTTGGCATATTGATGTCCTTATGGCAAAACGAAAGTTTCATCATCTAAGACGCATCCAATGGTTGCTTGTCTTGTCTCGCTGAAGTCCTCCCCAATTACTTCCATCATATTTAACTGTAAATTCACATCCTTTTTTTCACTCTCTCTCTTTCGTCCTGTGCGGTCCTGACTTGCGACTTTCCGATCTGTTCATTGTGGCATGATATTAGGTGATTAAGAATCAGTGTCTCACAGATTCTGCCAAATGAAACCAATTGTATTGCCCCTTGCCTGAGGTGAATATTGAAGAGCCTGTGCGGCATTTATATCCAAAACAATTTTGCAATCTGGAGGTTTTATAATAAACAAGGAAGCAAATACACACTTAAACAAAGCAGACAGCACAACAGAGGCACCTCAGGAAAAGCAGGGACCCCTGGTGACACAAACTAATCTACTAACCAGAAGTGCTCCAAGCTTGAGTGATTATTACACAAACACACACACACACACACACACACACACACACACACACACACACACACACACACACACACACACACACACACACACACACACACACACACACACACACACACACACACGTATGAACCGAACACACGCGCAGGCTGTGTTGTGTGCTGTTCGAATGGAAGCTCACAAATCCTTCTGCGATTGGTATTACAAATCCTTTTTATGAGTCCGGTCAGTGCTCTGTCTGACCTTGTGGATCATAACAAATGGCATACATCATAAATTAAAAGTCAGCGCGGTTATATTTAGATTTTTAAGATGCTTTTTGCACTAAACTAACAGGAGTGAGTGTTTCACAACTCAGAATGTCATCAGACAATATTTTACAAATAAATAACAGTGCTCTGCTTCAGATTTGAATGGGTGGTTGAGCTTCCTGATTATATGTCAGGTCATAATTTAGCCCAAATAATAACTCAAACAAATAAATTGACATTTTTAATAATTATAAATCTATACAGTCTATTTTTTCAAATAGATTTATTATAAATTTTAACATATTAAATCTATTTATGTAAAATATAGCCTACACCTATCCTGTATCCCAGCAATGATAACAAAGTTCTAGAGGCTATAAAGTATGTTTTGATATATGTATACCGCATTCCTAAAATTTATTTTGAAAATTACTTTGCTGATTTTCTTTTATTATTTTTATTTCCTTTTCCTTTGTAAAACAGGTATGAGAACTGAACAAGAAAGCATTATTTGTGTATGAAAAATTGCTCACTTGTGTACAAGTAATAATTTTCTTCGTGCAAAATGCCTTGGTCTACAACAGATGAACGTCATTCATCCCCTGGAATGACCCAGACACGTTCATAAAAAAATTGTGGCATGAACCCATACACTGCTAAACCAAAGAAACTAGACATCTGCATGTTGAATTTATGAAAAAAAGAGGAAATACAACACTAAAGTACAGCATATGTATTGTTTTGCGATAATCTTACTGTCAGCGACTACATTCAGAGGCAATAACACAGAGCCTCAGTCTGTAGAGCTAGAGGCTATGAGAGAAATGTTTGCGAGGGAGAGATTGGACTTTGTTCTTATATTAATTAAATCCCTCCAAAGTACCGCTGACGATCAGAGGGTGTCGAGACACAAATCCCAAAGAGACTTCCAGAAACACACGTATTCTCTCTCTTTCTGACAGGAGTCACATTTTCCTCTTCTGAACATTCTGAATTCTCTCTGCACCTTGGCCTTCATTACAGATCTTCTCTTTTCCGTCCTCCTTTAGCTTTCTTTCATTCCTTCCTCTCATCTTTTGAAAAGCTGAACTTTGAACACAGGGTCCACTTGTGGGTAATCCCCAGTTTCGTTCCTTTTTAAACTGAACGTCCCATCGTTCCCGTATGTTTTTCTCCTCCTGGCTCGTCACGATTGGACTGGATTACATCTTCAAACAGAGCTCAATCAAGCATCAAATCAAGCCAGTCTGTTCCCGTATGATCAACTCTATTCCGGCGTCGTACCCCAATGACCATGATGCTTCCAGAATGCGAAATAGATTTCAAGCCTCTATCCCCAGCCCACTTTCTCCTCTCCTGTCCCGTTGTGTCCTCTCATCTCTTCTTTTCTTCTTACTTCTAAAATGAGCAGCACAGATCTGCATGCATTTACATGTTACCCCAGGCCGGTTTATTCTGACGGTCGTACAGTATGTTTGACCAAAAGCTAGTTTTCCAAAAATGTAAAATGTTTTGGATACTTGAGGACAGATTTTTATCTGAATGTTTATGCCTAAATATCTGAAAGTAGTTTAAAAGTCAAACATATAATTTAAGAAATGTAAATGTTTCTTTTCAAGACAAAACTTGAATTTCATTTAATAAAAAATGGGTTTGAAATACATGAATATGTCTGAATATTGAAGAAAGAACAGCCAACAAGAGCCCAGAATAGATGGGATCTCCTGTAAAATTCTTTTAAAAGCATCTAAGGGTGAGACCTTAAGAAGATGACATGAAACATTTTTTGCAAATTCCAGTCAAACGGTGAGCAAACTCAAGATGATCAAACATTTTTTAACTCTTACTTACAACCAAGTACCCATACTTCCTTTAGTTATGTTTTATCATTTCGACAAGTTTTCGACTTATTATTACTATAACATATTGCAAAAAAAAGAATGTATAAGTGAGGTGTCCAAAACCTGACCGGCAGTGTAGAACACCCACATCGAACACTAGAGAACCGCATACAAGAGACTCTCCACCTCTGTAAATATGCTTTCTCTCTCTCTAAGAGGTTCTAACCATTTCTCAAACATACTTTGTTTTTCAAACACTCAAGCCAGTAATATAATTGGTCCATATTTATACACATTTAAACAGTCAGACAGACGTTGATGAAATTTGTGGTAATTAATCCAGAGTTCATTAATTGCATTTGCCAGAGCAATGACTCAGTATGGTATTATATGCAAACTGGAGTGGGTTTGAGAGAGCGGTTGAGAGAAATGGCTTCTAGTAGTTATGTCTAATAACTCTGTGCATCTGCATGCTAAAAGGACTAATTGTGTATATTATATTTATTTTTGCCTCTTTTAGTATCCACAGTATGCTATTAGCCACATTAATTCGGCCTTCTTTTGAGGAATCATCCCTTCTAAGCTTTCACGGAAAGACGATTCCCAGAACGCATTTAACTGGAGAAATGTTTTTGAGAGGAAAGTTGAGAAAAGTCTGAAAAGTACGTGTGTAACTCATATATATCCTTTTCATAAGAAAATACTTCCAGGAGGCATTGCACAGTCAAACATATGTTGAGTATGTAATAATAAATATGCATAATTATACATTATGTGAATTATTTTTATTTTCTCTATAGATCCTCCAAAATATCATACATTGTACCTTTACAGAGCAACACACTGGCTAAACCAATGGTGCGAGTTTGACTTACTGTTTACTCAACCATTCAAAATTGGTGAATTTTGAAATCTTTGTAAAAACATTAAAAGGGGATGCATCATGCTGTTTAATGCATTAAACGTGTTTTAGACGTATTGAGTTCTCATGTACAGCATGATCCATTTCTTTAAAAACAAGTTAGGAGCATGATTTAGTATTTCTGTGCTTAGTACACTCGCCCGTACAACGTAAGGCTTCGGAAAGGTTCCTTCAAATCTGAATCTTTTGAACATCAGAGTTCTTAGTTATAAATTCCAGCCGACGCACCAATCAGAGAGCTCGGAAGAGCATGAGCATCAGCTTGCACCTTCTAGGAGAAGCCCTCATATGGAGATTGGTCATGAGGCCCGTTCACGGCCCGCCCGCGGAGCTCTGCTTTTTACTGAACCAAACGGAAAGCTCTATCTATCTTCTGTAAATGTGAGTAAACCAAATGCATTTCCGAGATAGGAACAATGTGATTCTACATTTCAGATACTCAAGATTAATATAAGATTGACGGAAACTGCGTGTGAGACTTCACCTTTAATGTTTTCGTAATCTGATATGGCAAGCTAGTGATGCAGAAATGACACACTTTACCTTTAATGAGCGAAATCTGCTTGTAGAAACGCTTGAACTCGTCCTGTCTGTTTAGCTGAACCCAGAACAACCTTCCCTATTCCTTCGAGTGTTCCAGAAAAATGAGGTGGAGAAAACAACAGATGGTTCCTCCAAATCTTTTTGGAAATACAGCTACAGACCAAGAGACATTTTTGTAAACCCACTTGAGTGCAATACAGAACACAATTATGATTAAAAACTGGAATCAGCCCTGTGGAAATGGAGCTCACGGTCCTTCACGTGTCACTGTGCGTCGGATCTGTTCAAATGAACTGAATTCAGACAGAAGGAAGAGAGTGTTCCTCCAGTCTCGAACCCTGACACACATCTCTCGGCGTTGCAGTGCAGCCCGCTCCCCATTAAAATCCATGAAGCTTTGTTCAAAGTTTTTTACTAAGCTTGTCGCACTGCATTCTGGGATGGCCTTCTATATAAAAGATAGCATTCGAATTTTTGGCCAAATGAAAATATCTTGTAATTATGCCGCCTACCTTTTGGAACAGCCGGGAGCTTGTCTGTGACGCCTGCGAGGAGAAAATTAATTTCAAACTCATTTCTTGATTATGTTTCCGTTATTGTGATTTTAAATCCCTGGTGTATTTAGAATGACATTTTAAAAGCTTCTTAGAGAAAAGTTATATTATGGATTATGATTGTAGCTTTGCTAATGTCTCTCTCTCAGTCTCAGTCTCTGTCTCTGTCTCTGTCTCTCTCTCTCTCTCTCTCTCTCTCTCTCTCTCTCTCTCTCTCTCTCTCTCTCTCTCTCTCTCTTTTCACAGATCTATAAGTGATAAGCATGAAGCCCAAAGGAGTGCATTGATGCGCAGAACTTCATAAACAACATTAATGTTGTTTCAAACCATTCTGACAAATATATTTTTTCTCTTCGGAGTTGAATTTGTGTTTACAAAAGAGATTTGAGAGAACCGTGAATCTAGACATTGACTTATAAAATTCAATAATCCTAATGATTATTGATATGCTTGGGCTATACTTAACCTTTAGTGAAATCTGTCACTGACATCTTACCAACATTCACCAACATTCTAAATTTCATTTAAATAAATCCAACAGAGACCAGCAGAAGTGTTTACAATGTGTTGGATAAGATAAGCCTTAAAGGTTTAGTTTACCCCAAAAGGAAAGTTCTTTCATCATTTATCATTTGATAAATTAGTCTGACTTTGTTATTCTGTAGAACAAAAGAGAATATGTTTTGAAGAATGTGGGTTACCATGCACTTCTATTGCAAAATTGCCACAAAACTAATGGAAGTCAATGGGCCTGATTGTTTTTCTTTAAAGACATCATCAAATTTCTTTTGTGTTCTGTAGAGTACATAATAACAGAAATTGTATTGTGCGAGTCTTATCATTCACAACACCCTAACTTATAATATAGTTTAGTAGACAACTCGGTCTTGTAATACAATTTGGGTGAGTACTTGGATGATTACTAGTTCATCACACTGTTTGAAACAAGCACAAGCTTTGGTACTAATTGTAGTGTATGTTAGATCAGATTGTAAAATTCATCTCTGGGGGGCAGTGTTGCTTCACACAAGATATTTTAAATGAGCACTGTGGCAGTGAATGAGAGAGCAAGAGTGTAAAGAAGGGAAGAAAGGGTGGGGGAGGGATGAAGATGATGGCATGACCATCATGTCTGAATGGCCCAACTGCACCATCTGACTCCCAGTGGCGAGAGAGAGAGAGAGAGAGAGAGAGAGAGAGAGAGAGAGAGAGAGAGAGAGAGAGAGAGAGAGAGAGAGAGAGAGAGAGAGAGAGAGAGAGAGAGAGAGAGAGAGAGAGAGAGAGAGAGAGAGAGAGAGAGAGAGAGAGAGAGAGAGAAAGATTGACTTTGGTAGCTTTGAATAGACAAAATCATGTGAGATTAAGGGCGCCATTGTCATAGAAGTTTAAAAATTAATTTAAATTTGAAAATTTTGTCATAATTTACTCATTCTCTTTTTCTTAGTCATTTTATATCATTTCTCTTAAATTTAAGAAAAAGTTAAATCAACTTCAATCATGTTAATCATGTGGATCCGAAGTACGTGATAAAATTCATAACACAACTGTCTTTCTTCTGCAGAAAACAAAAGAAGATATTTGGAAGAATGCTGGGAACTTGTCATCCTTTTGCTGGCATTGGGTTTGTGTAAATACAATAAAATGGAATGGGTGGCACAGCTTCCTTTAAAATATCTTCTTTTGTGGGTCCCGGCACACTCAAACCTGAGGGTGCAGGGCTTCCTTAAAATTGCTCTAGAATTCAGGCAACCTTTTAAGAAAATATGTAATTTTTCACGTCGGTTTTTGATATTATGTATTAGATAATGTTAAACTAAAAAGACAAAAAGTGAATCAGTTGCAACGGTCACAGAGATTGTATCTGTGAGTGCTGGGTGGGTGGATGTTGTGGTTTAAAGAGACTAATGGCAGATTCAGGTGTGAAGGCCAGAGATGAAACATTTCAGCAAGTGATTTCTGAAGGGACTTACACCACACAGTTGTTGACATTCAGACATTTGAGATTTAGGCGTGAAACAACAGTACTCATTTAGCATGTGTTTGCATGTCCGTTTGACAGAGTGCGTCTCTACACGACGCGTACAGGTGTCGAAATGGACCCATTTACATTTAACGCTTCGCTTCCTCTCACACCGAGTGATTTTAGAGATTATGCGTGCGAACTCACTCATGTTTATTTAAGAGCAAGTGAACAGCTCTTCAGTAAAAATACAGGTGTGGGCAAAGATGCATTTGCAGGTGTCCTCACACGGAGAGTCATCTGCTAACATGTATTTGGGGCCTTGCGAACCCGCCCGACGATTTTACTCAACAAAACATTCACTTAACGTAAATGCCTGTAAATCCACTTATAGTTTGGGTTGTTTAAATGCAGAATTAACTCTTGCCTTTCTGATGCCGTCGGGCGTTTCTGCGGCCAATGTGGGACTTAAACCGAAGGACAGGTGACTTAGAATGTCAATAAGCCTTTCTAGCTTCCTCTTATTAATCCTCCGCTCGTAGTGTCCGTATCATGACTGATGATGATATTAAGGCGCATGACATTTTCAGTGACATTTAGCATTAAGCGCAATGGAAAGAATATCGTTTTAACTTCTGTCAGGAAGAACGCAAGGCCGAATCAGATCATGTTTGAACAGGAAGTGCTTCAGAGGTTTGAAGCTTGCGTCCCTCGGAAGGCAAACCGGTGGAATTTTTGGTGTAAAATGAAAAAGCCTCGGGCTAGAGCCTTAAGCGCTGACAGAGGCTCACGCTCGCGTCTGGATCACACTACAGGCTGCCGTGGACAAATTTATAACATTCTCAGCCAGGGAGTCTCGAGGTTGATTGATTGACAGCTTGTAATGATTCCATCTGTTCAGATCGACAAGATAAATGAGTCAGTTTCTCTCAGTTTGACTCCAGTAGATTTTTATTTCTGTATGTGTTTGTCAGTTTTAAACCAAACGCTAGCGAATCTACGAAACGATCTCATTATGTTCGACAAATCCCATTACGAGAGATGCAACGTTACAAGAATTTCTTTGGCCATGAATCATTTTTTTAATTAATCTTTTAACAGCATGATATTTTGTATTCACAAGTCTTTGCCTTTAAGGGCTGTGACCGCTTCCATAGTTTTTTACGTTTTTTCCACCCTTTTTTGTCTTTTAATATTTGTCCTTAATATTCTTATTTAAAAGACCAAATATCCCCTTTCAACCAAAACTCAACTTTATTTATTAATAGCTTTTTACAATTTGTAAGTTAAGTAGCTGTGCATGACACATTTTAATTTTAAGCAATAAAAATTGTTATCGTAAATGTAAAAAATATGTAACAATGCAATAACGTAACAATGCAATGGCCACTTAAACGAACCAATCGTCAAAGACAACCCGGTTTTTGAAGGAGGGACTTATGCACAGCAGCGGTGGCCACATAGAAAAGATTTAATCCTATTGGTAGGGTCTACGATTTTCGGTAATCAATGTTGACTTTTTAAATCACCAAAACAAACACGCCCTACACCCAAAAGCCTCTTGCTCCTTTTTTGATAGCTCCGCCCTTCACATATATTCTCTGTCACTTTTTACAAATGTCCCTCTCTACATCGAGAAAGGACACGCCCCTTATTGGGGATTGGCTGCATGATTGTTTTTGGACCCAGACCCGACTCATAAAATCATGCACCCTGCCTTTAAGCAACCAAGATTTTCAGAATTTTTACAGAGATTCTTTAGTTTGGTCCATTTGGATGGCCGTAAACATGCCAAGCTAGCACGCTCAGATGACACACGATCGATTTTAATTTGAAAAAATCGTTCAAACCTATCCACCCTTCCGGTCAGCTCCAAACTCTTCTGATGCATATTAGTAAGAGTAAAATCCTCAATAAAAATCTGCTTTACCCTATAGGGTCAGTTTGGTCTGGTGGTAAGGGACTTGGACTTGTAAGCAGAAGGTTGTGGGTTCCAATCCCATTGCCAGCAATGACTGAAGCGTCTTTGAGCAAGGCACCTTACTCCCATTTCCTTTTAAGTCATAATTGTAAAGAAACGTTAAAGATAATCATTGTCACTCATTAATTTATTCTAAAGTAGCCACTCGAAGCATTTGATTCTAAGAAAATAAATGATCGGAGAAATACTGTATTCTAGTAAGTGTTGATAGCCCTTTGTTGAGCATTTCAAACTAGCATGAATGGACGACACCCGTTAGATTTCCAACTTTAAACTTTTTTCTGAACCCAAACCTATCCATTACTTTCAACTTTTCCGTTGCCTTCAGATAAGTGAAAACGCATCAACAATATAACTTAAAAAATAAAGAAAAAACACATAATGTATGTCATGTATGTTTTACTGTCACTAGAAAGATGTTTAAATCCTTTAATATATACGCATTCGTTTCTAAAATAGCCAATCCAAGACGCTGTAAATATGCCCAGAGAGTGCAGGGACTTTGAAATATGTCTGTTTTGACACCTGTGGTGGGTTGTGTTGACAGTCGGGGGTACGGTGTGTAACGAATCAACCTCACATGGGGCCTTCACTGTATATTCTAGTCCAAACCCAGCGGATATACACAAACAGGTGCCTTTGTATGCATGCGTTGTTTGTCGACCACAATGGGAATTGAGCTCTTGCCTGCTCTCACCCGCTTCCCAGCTGAGAGGTTTAACATCTCAAACAAGCCCTTCATTTAAGTGTCCCAGTTTAGTCCTGGCACTCGCTGAGAATGTAAGGCCGTGGTGTCATGTGTGTTTTGCCAGTGTAACCTGTTTATATTTAACCCCCTTGGAAAAGCACACATCCGCTAGTGTATTTGTGTTTACGTGCTTGTTTTGTTTAGAAAGGACTTTGGTATTGCATCTCGAGAGCCGTTATAAAGCAATTTTCAGAGAAAGACAGACGGTAATGAGTTGATGACTTTGTCTTCCTCTTCACTCACTGAAATCTAAATTCTTATCATTTGTTTTCCTCCCTCCCAGATAAATTGCTTGTCACCACAAATCTGAATTCATTAAATAGTCCTTTTTTCATAAATTCTCCCAATCCAACAACAGCGTGAATGCAGAATTGAGACGTTCCAGGATCATTAAAATATACGTCAATCTCTCTCTCTCTCTCGCACACACATAGACATATATGTTCAATGCATTGTACCAGGATTTTGGAGACATTACCATAGTTTTTCTATGGAGGTGTAATCATAATTCATGCTATATGAATGTGGTAAATGCACACGTTGGTTTTGTAGTTTTGGCATAAAACAGTTTTGAAGTTTCCCTATGGTTTATAATTTCATCTCTTAAAGGGATAGTTCACCCACACAAAATCATAATTTAATTGCGTTTGAGTTCATCATTTAATTGCATTTGAGTTGTTACAAATATGTATACATTTCTGATAAACACAGAGAAACAGCAGTGAGTTTGGTTACAGGCATTCTTCCAAATATCTTTTTCTGTGTTCAACCAAACACAGAAATGTATACATGTTTGACAAAACTTTAGAATAATTCAATTTAATCTGAACGGTCCCTTTAAAGCTTATATTCTGATCTTCATAAATATGCAAATTAGCTCTCCCTCAGGTCAATCACATGTTTTATGACATGACCACCTGATACTGTACATTACTGTACAATGATGTACAGTTCAACCACAGAGTGTGTTATAACATTATGTTGTTCCACAGATTCATAAGGGCCCAAACATCCTTTATCAGTTCAGATGTTTCTCCCTCTTCGAGAGTGGGTTTCATGGGAAGAGTTCTCTTTTTTATTTCATGTAATCTAGATATGGAGCGTGTTTCAAACTTTTACTCCCAGCGTCAGTAGAGACGGTTTGATTTACAGAAATAACTTGGGATTTTTCCAGAAAATCCATTATCTCTTTCACACACGACACAACACAACACACTGGCCGAGCAAGACATTTAATCTCAAATTCACAGTCTCACTCTCTCTCTCTGTCTCTCTCTCGGTCTCTGTCTCTCTCTCTCTCTCTCTCTCTCTCTATATATCTCTCTCTCTTTCTTGCACGCACATAGGGCTGGACCCTACCTTGTAACCTTTTGAAAAATGTACCTACAGCAATAAAAGCTGTTTTAAATGGAATTCACAAGTCCAGCAGATTCATGAAAAGAATAGAGGGACAGCCAGAGAGCTGTTAACAGCAGAAAGAGATTAAAGAGAGAGTGAATTGAAACGCTGCTATCATCAGCGTTAGCGTTCTCTAATGTACTGCCATAAAACACATTTTCACTTTTGCATCACGTGAAAAATTCTCCTTTTGCGTTGACTGAAATCTGAATATATGTTTCCATATTGCAGATGCTATGTAATGATATTTTAACTGCAATGCCCAGGAAACAGGCCAAAAGAAGAAAAGCAAATGTGAAAAATCATAGAGCAACAAACATTTCGCGGTAAAATATGTAATTGGTGCAAAACTTGTTGTCATGATACTCTGTTTTTTTGGGGTGCTTTTCCCAAAAGCATTGTTTGTCAAGTATGGTGGCAAGTTGCTTCGCTCCATCATGGTTCAACAATTCAAGCGTTTGCCTGGGCGGAATGACATATGAGGAAAAGCAAAGTGAGTTAAATATAAAACATTGAAACAACTGAGAGTAAAAATGTACATTTAGAGGAAGAATATCAAGATAAATCAATCGAAAGGGATTTTTCCAAACAGTATTACTCCACCACATAAATGATGTCATATACTAAATTGTCGAGCCAACGTTGTTACCAAAAGTGCTTTGTTACTCTGTTTTCTGGAAACAGTGGTAAGTAGCTAGTTTCTCAACTAGTACACCGTACTTGGTTAGCCTGCGGCCTATGTCGGTTTTTGGGAAACCCAACCCCTGATTGGTAGCTTGGGTGTTTTTGTCTTGAACCAAGACGAAAGAATACATTATTTGCTTGTAACAATGCTTGTGTAAAAATAGTTTGATGCACAATTCCATTCAGCATCACACATTTTTTGTTAAAAAGACACATCCAAGCCAACATTTGGCAACGCATTTGAAACACAAATTTTACACCGTACAGACTCAGGTTCACACCACTTGTGGAAAACGCTTTTTATTTCAAAATGTCTGTTTTGCCAGATCTGTTGGAAACACGGCTTACGCGGTAGAGTTACAATGATGTGTTTGGTGAGAGTGTGTGGTTCATTCTTTGAGGTGAAAAAGTGTGTATGTTTTTGAACAAACACGCACAAAAATTCTTCAGAGAGACCTGGCGGGGAGCCACTCAGAGAACAGAGCGTACTAGGTGACAGAAGACAAGCCCCAGTTGAGCTTTTTTATACACCAGAACATGGCAGGCAAATGGACCAGTACGGTAAAACAAGACCACTGGGATTGAGCGGAAAAAAAAGAGGGATTGACTTGTGGAGAGTTGAGGCGAGAGAGCAAAGACACAACAAATTGTAGATGGATAAGAGAGGGATATTCAATCTTTACATTACACAAAGTCCTTAACACACACACAATGTTTTTCTGCAAAATACTTTAACAACATCTATTCAACATTTAGTCAAACACAAATACAAAACTTAAAGCATCAACTGAGAACTGAGTCAGAAATTGAACTCCAATTCTTCCTTTAACTTGTTAACGCTGTGCTACTCGCCCCCTCAGAATACTGCATGTGCATTTATGGCAAAGTGACTTTCAAGACATAATCATAGTCCATCCCCCACAGATCTGTGTGCAGAAACATCTAAAAGCGACTCGGGCTTGTGTCTTTCTACAGTGTAACAACTGCTTTCCTGTGTCGTGGTGAATGCAACACTAGCTGTGCGATGTTCGCCTTGATATAGTCGAGCGTAAAGTTTAATGAGTCTGCTCCTCTGATGTAGATCTGGACCCGAACAGCTGCTTTTATCCTTAACTACAACTTTGGGTAGAGCAACACTTGTCCGAGAATCAAACACACTTGTGTGTGCTCAGACGTATACACACTAACAACTCCTAATGATTTCCTGCGAAGTGTAGCTTGGTTTGTTTGAAAGAGCCAATAGGCAGAAGATAGATCTTCTTTTGGAATTTAGGAACTTATAACAGCTTCTCTGTGAACTTCTCTCTTTCAATTTTTTTTTCTCTAAGCTTAAAGTATTTTCAGTAACACCAAAATGTAAGCGAAACTATGATTGATTATAGTAATGAGAAAAGTGGATAGATTTGTATGCATTTTTAGTGGGAATTCTTATTTTTAGAGAGTGACAGTGGTTTCAAATGGACTGGACACAGGGAAGTTGAAGTGTAACCATGATCAACAGTCCAGACAGCCAGTCACTATGCTTGAATTTATTATTGAATTTATTATTCTATTTATTAATCTGTAAGCATGAAAAATTATTTTATCTTCATCAAGTCACTTCAATATTTATACTTTCACACACACACACACACACACGCACACGCACACGCACACGCACACGCACACGCACACGCACACGCACACGCACACACACACACACACACACACACACACACACACACACACACACACACACACACAAGTTAAACTCCACACTTCAGTACTAATACAATACATTTCTAACATTGATTATCAGTAAAAAATCTTTTTTCCCCTAAGCTATTAAGGTGTCTAGATTTTAATTGGATAAAATATTAACTTTTAAAAATAAGCGATTTTCAACCTTTTTAAGTTACTTCAACTCTTTTCAGTTGCCAGATGCACTGGTGTAAAAGTTCACTGGAAAAAAATCATATGGCTTAGTAAATATTGAGAACAATTAATTTACCTATAATTTTCTGTTTACATTTTTTATTTAAATAGCAAAAAAATTGTTCTTTATTTGTGTGGAAAACATTACAATAATTGAGTAAAATTTTAAAAAGTCACTTTATTTACACTTTACAAATCTCCTTTAAGTTCATTTAAGAAAAAAATGAGCAATTATTAAGCAATGTATTTATATATTGCCTACTAAACAATATATATTTGCAATATACATAGTTTAACCCAGTCATAGTCTTTTTATAGTAAAAGTATATATTCCACATCTAATTAGAATATAATACAGTGTGAGACATACAGTGTGAGAATCTGTTGAAAACCTCACCACTATCCACAGACTTGAAATAACTTACAGGAGATGTCAAAGCTTTCAAAGAACCCACTTTGAGCATAAAAGTGTAATATGTGTCCGTCTGTGTTCCCGTAGACCTCACAGGCATGTGTAAGCGGCAGGGCCATTTTACGCCTACTGCCCATATTGTTTGTTTTTCACTTTGTTCCATAAGGTTTTCAAAATTGGTAATGTGGCCAGCCTTGGACTGTGACACAGCCATCCCTGGTGATTTTCACTGGGAAATTAAACAGCTTAACCTTTAACCAGAAATACACAAGTTAGACAAATAAACTGACACCCTTCGCTGTGTTACTAGGGTCATGTCCTTTTCATTCTTCATTTCTTTCTTTTTCTCACCATCTTGGGAGAACAGAAAAGAGGGAATGAAAGACTGAGAGGTCTGGATAAAAAACAAGAGTGTGACAGGTGTGAAAATGGGCCGAGAGCATCGAAGAGAGAGAGAAAGGGAAGATGACGAATATGAGAAAGGGGTCGTAAATTCTGGAAGTGTGGAGAGGTTGATCCGCACAATGTGACAAATGAGACAATGGTCAAATAGACAATTTTGCATACGTCCACTATCTCTCTGAAAAGAAGAATTTGTTGAGGTTTGAGGTCTGGTGGTAATGTGCAGATAAACTACTGCACACTGAAAAAAAACAAATCATGTGGCTTCGTAAAAATCACAAAAGTTAACGTTATATTTACTTTAATAATCCTTTATAAACATTAAATTGATTTTTTTTAAACATTTATAGAATAGATTAAAAATTAAACAGCTAATTTCATAAATGAAAAAAATATATGTTTTAACATAGCATATATGTATTTTTGATACATACCAAATGTTTTTGGTATAATGAAATAGAAAAGTTTTGTCTTAATCAATTTACCTGTTTATTTAGTTACATATTCACAAAATGTACTGCTGTAATTACAATTTTTGAAATTTAAATTGTTTCACAAAAATAAAATAATTTAAATGAAATGTTATGTCAAAGCAATATTTTTGGGATGTAAATATGAAATAAATATATAGATGTATTTTTTATTTAAATGATTAAAATGATATATCAACATCTTTATATTTTTCCCAATAATATGCATGTATGTGTATATATTTACGAATAAAACATTAATATTCATCATGTATATTTAAGCTTATTCTGGATGCAATTTTTTGACAAGCCTTGTTTTAATTTAAATAAATTAAAAAAACTATAGCTAAAGATATATTAAAATAATATAATTATATAAATTTATCTTAGATTTTTGGCTTTCATGACTTTTCAGACTTTCCCTTTGTTTTTGGCTTTCTAGAAAACCAACTTTCAAAAGCACCTTTTCACTACGATTTTTAAATTCTATCTGCATGAATCATATTACCATAAGAATGGACCTGCTTTTACAAATTCAGATATGAACTTTTAAAACAAACCAGAAATTAACCGCACACAACAGGATGCTCTTTACCTATCCTGTTAACATGATGGAAAAAGAGCATCGCACTCCCTCTCTTTGTCTCCGAAGTCATTTGTCATTGGCATCAGTTTGATTGACACCTGGTGAGGTTGAGCGAGAGCTCTTCTCGTCCACCCACCAATCAACCGCCTCCTTCAGGCTCTTAACATGATGGCCGTGGGTCAGAGGTCGCTCTCATGCACTCGGTGAGCGACTCTTGATGAAGATGCTGATGGAAAGATGCGCTTCCTCTTTTCCATCATCTGTCTCCCTTTCTCTTTTCAGCCCGAGGTCCTTCCACCCCTCTCGCGGGGGGCCATTGATCTTCCTGTCTGTGACCAGCAATAATCAAAGCTGCCAGCGGGACGGCCCGTAAAGCTCTTTAGAAGAGACTGTGTTTGTGTGAAGACAAACAAGCTTGAATGAAAATTTATGATCACATCACGCCAGCTGTGTTTGAATTAATAAATGTAACAAATTTGTGTGGGGCGGTCAAAAACGATGCCACGGATCTCGGCACGTTGCGCATACGGCACACGGAGGTTTTGCAGGGCTCGTTGATTGCATTAGCGTGCTCATAGCCGATAATGCCGTGTGAAATGTGACATTTTCATTAAGAGCACGACTCGTAATCCAGCGCCGCCGAAGCGTTCAACACACAAACATGCACTTCGATTCCTCCAATCACGGTCCTGATAAACATATGGCGCTTAGCAATCTCCCATAAGAGTCAAGAAATCTAATTAATGCATCTTAGTCCTTAAAGAATACACACAAGCGCTTAATGCCTGCACCCAAACCCACTGTCGTCCTCACCTAAACCCGCACACACAGTTCTGGTGATGTGTTAGCCCCCAAGTGTGAACAACCCTTAATAAAAATGTTAATTGAATCTCAGGAAGTCTCTAGGCCCAGGTTTAGCCCGATTCTCCACAGCCGTCTTGCCACACACTTCACAGCGTACACACATAGGCGCTCAGCTGTTTCTGTGAAGGTACAGTCATTAATTCTTATCTGTTCAGACGGGCCAACTGTAACGTCACAAATCACGGGCGGGGGGGTGGGAGGTTTCTAGGGTCGAAGAACCGTCATAATGCCAGAGCAGGACAATTTTTCATAACCGGTCATGTTTTTTCTTTTAATATATGTACTTTGGATGGGGCTTTGGAAGGTTTAAACAGCACCACCTTTAATGCAAATCAGCTCCAGTATTTGATAAATTATCATCTGCCTCATTCACCGTTGAATGATGTTCATAAAATCTAGTTGTACTGTGATTTTTCAAGCAAATTAATTTATAAGTGAAGAAGGATATTCAACGAGGAAATAAGTAGTGTGGGACTTTAATCTAACCATTGCCGTATTGATTGGATGGTGATAAGTCGCTGTTACATGTCACTGTGAAGTCAGTAAAATGGAAAAAGGTTTAAAAAGCAAGGTGGTTTGTAAGGCAGATTGAGTTCTTACATTTTGATGAAACAAATACGATCTACAATTACCGGTGAAAAACAGACAAAGAGATGATGCGCATCAAAGTTTAATTTCAGCAATTATAATTTCAATCTTTGACATAATCTTACTCAGTCAATAATAAATATATCAAGATTTTATTTTTACATATTGTTCTTCACATTGCATAATTTTATGTGGAAAACAATAAATCACAAGAAAAGGATTTTAGCTGAGTTTAATGGGCAGTTTTTTTCTTCTTCTATATATTACATACTCCTATTGTTTTCTATAATCTCATCTCATGCTGTTCTTCTGTTCTGTGTGAAAATGGTGAAACCTTTAGTGGTGACCGAATGGTTCGTATAGTGTACCGTATATAAGTATATGATTTGTGGTTGTTTACTGGCCGGCCCGTCTATGTTATTATGGTCACCATGTCCCTTCTTTAGGTTTGGTATATTCTGTACTCTCACACTGAAGAAAAAGCATAGTTCACCCCTTCTCTACAAGCCTTGCGATTTGGAAAGCACTCTGAAGCAAAAACAGTATGCATTGAATCCTTCAGGCACAGAGGACATTACACTGGATATTAAAATCTATTTCTTATGTATATATTGCTTATGATGGCCTAGTTGCAGAACGGTGCATAACAGGAGAGACTAGTGCATCATCCTAGTAATGTTTATTCATATTATACATTCAAGCAATATACATTGACATAACAGCTCCAACATTAATATTTTAAATTATTTGTAAAAAAAAATAGGTTCATTTATTCACAGTTGACAGTTCTAAATGTAATTTTAGCAATTTTTCTAACTGAGTGGTTGGATACAAAATCAGTGGTGCATGACACACTGCCTTTAAATATTATTTGAAACATTTTCTTTTTGGATTTTGGATTCTTTTATATGGTCTGTGTTTAGAAATACTAATTTGTTTTTAATAAAGTAGGTCACCAAAGTCATGTCTTAGTAAATTAGAGTTTTTAACGAATCTTTAATCATCGTTTTCAGTAATGTTAATTGTTACTTTATAGCAAAAAATACTAAAAAATTAGTGTCTTTGGATGAGGCACAGACAAACATGAAGGCCAGAAAAGTTACTAAACCATTTGGTTTTTAAGATTTGTGTCTTGTCTTCCCCTGTCTGTGTGATTTTTTTGCCATGTGTTTTGTAGTTTTTTGTTTCATTGGTCCTGTCCTGATTTTATCCCAGGTGTGTCTTATTTCTTGGTCAGCTCATGTGTATTTAAGCCCTTGTGGTTTCTCTTGTTGATTGTTGGTTGTTAATAGTTTGTGGATGTTCTCCCTTGGTTTCCTGTTTGATTACTATACCTTGGACTATCTTGCTGTATGTTTGTGTGCTTTATTAAATTTACCTTTTGAACGCATTTGGATGTGCCTCGGTACTCCATTCGTTATACTGATCCAGTCTTAAAAACAAGGTGCTTCACAATTACTTTTTATTGTATAAATTTTGCTGTTAGGAACATTAACATTTAAATAACTTTTCTGTCTTACAAAAGCTTATAGGCAAAAGGTTATTTAGATGGAGAAAAAGCAAGAAAGAGATGGTTCTAAGGAAACTTTGAATAGATGTTACTTTTTGGAACTAAAATGCTTCTATGTTATCACTTTAAAGATCCCTTAAAGCACTTTATTTTTTTAAAGTGTATTTCCAATGTAGAGCAGACTTGGCGTATTAGATTTAATGAGTGGTTGAAGCTGGTCAATTCTATTTTGATATAATACATTCAAGTTAGTTGTGTGGTTAACAGTTTTTAAATCCCCAGCAGTCTTTCCTGTCCTGTTATTTAAAACGCACTGCAACTCCCTTTAAATTACATTATTGATTGAAACTTGAAAGTTTAAATAAAGGCTACACCTAATACACAGACTGATCTCATGGGAAGCTATGTTAATAATGGAAAACAAACGAGTGTCTTTAAAACCCTCCTGTGTGTGCCGGATTACTTATGCATTCAAGAAATGGTCCGCTAAAAATTGTTGTAGAATGTTGGTGGATGAACAACACTCTCCCCTATTTACTTTTGTAAGGACACAAAACATCAAAGACATTTCTCAATATATGTTTTTATGCTATTTGCTCACAAATGTGAACAAAGGACAGAATTGTGTGTCTTTTAAAACCAAAACTGGAATGCTCAAGCTATTGCATATAATCCTTGAACTTACATGTACAGACATTGCTGTAAGTACTTTGGTTGTCGTGTCAACTGTGCTTTTCCACATTTTGTGCCACATTAGACAAATGACACTGCCTCTAAACAGCATTTTATATGTAGCATCACCCTTCCGAATCTTTAAGCGTGATACCATACTCGAGCATGTACGTGTTTGCTTGTGAGATGCCTGATAACATTTGCCTTCTAATTAATTTCTACAGGAAGCGCATGGCATTAATGGGGAGGAAGAGATGGGTGGAAGTTGCATCTCTGTGTGTCCTCCGGTACATATGCAGGATACCTCTCTTTGGTGTAACCCCCGCACAGCTTACCAGCCCTCACCTTGGGACAGGAGATATCTTTCCATATTTGCACACACACGCGGGGTTTCCTGACATGAGATAAGTACGAAAGAATACTGCCCTGGAAGCTTGCTGCAGCTTTCAAACTGTTTTTCACCTAAAGATTTTCCATCATGGGGTGTATGAGGAACCTTGGCCATTGATAAGTCCTATCTTCATAGTGATTTTAAATAAAACGAGGCATCCTGTTGGGTGGCTTAAAAAAATTGGGATATCTCTGTGTGTTGTAGACTCTAAACGGTAGAGTAATTGAGCGTTTGACGAGATGCTTGGAGGCCGGGTGAATCCCTGTTGAAGCGGGGATAAACCCGAAATGAATTTTCCACCCATCCTTATTTCTGCTCCTATCCATCAATTTCCTCTAAAAAATATAAATCATCTTCATTTTTCCGTTGCAATTGAGAAAAACACCAAAACAAACAAAGCAGCTGGGTGCTAAATTCTGACCATTAGATTGCAGTACAGCAACAGTGTAATATAAACAGGTGGAGGAGAATCTTTCAAAGAGTCAGTGTCAGTGTTAAATCATCATTCTGGAGACATGATACAAAGCAGACACAAAGTGACATTCTTTTTTGCGACAGAGTGTGGGAGAGGATGGGAGAGAGAGATACAGGAATGACAGCGTGCGGTTGAAATGCAGATATGCGGAGGAGTTTGCTCATCTTTACTTTGAAAGTTGTGAAGTCAGAGCGTCTGTGAAGTTCTGAGACTTCATCACACTGTGCAGACATCTCAACCTTGTGTAGGAGAAAAGAAGATATCAGATGCTCAGAATTTTCGGGGACTCTCTTTTCATCAGGCTCAGATAGCGCTAATATCAAACAGCCATCAGACAGTTGGGAAAAGAGGGATTTCGCATTCAAAATATGTTAAATTTCATCTTGGGAGGTCATCATTCGGAAGGTTAAACTTCTGAAGGCTTTTTGAATATCACTTAGATATTCGAGATATTTTCCTTGACTTAAAAGGGGTGCATGCAATTTTTTTCAATGTTAAAATGTTTCCCTTATTCCAGCTAAATAGGCAAAGTCAACTGAAGAAAGCTTTCTCTTAAGTCGAAAAGTATAAAAAAGGGATGAGACTTTTGTGCTATACAAACGATGCTTTGTATGGACGTCCCAACAGTGGCAATAAAGTTTACCCAAATTTAAATACTTTCAAACCTGTATGACTTTCTGTGCTCACCATAACTCAAAAGAAGTTATTTTGCAGAAGGTTGCAGAAAATATTTTGCAGAAAGTATATATATATATATATATATATATATATATATATATGCTGAAAATTGTAGACACCTCCATGATTTCTAAGAGAACTTAATAAAAAAGAGAACTTAAAAAGGCTAAATATATATAGTGAGGTCAATAAGTATTTGATCACCCATTTGAGTTCTCCGTCGTAGAAATCATGGAGGGGTCTACAATTTTCAGCATTGTCGCATTTCCACTGTGAGAGACAGAATCTAAAAACAAAAACCTGAAAAATTTATTTGCAAATAACTGTGCCAAATAAGTCAAATAAGTAGTGCTTTTAAATAGTCCAGCTACACTCTGCTCATGATTCTAAATTTGTAGTACTTTTTTTGTGGTCATTAGCTGCCTTAAAAGCCACCGGTGCCCCCCAAAATTAGTCATAAGTCTAAGTAGCAACGTGGGCAAAAACAAAGAGCTGTCAAAAGACACAAGAGACAAAATTGAAGACTTTAAAAAAATATATATGGCTACGGGACACTGGCCAAGCTGCTTTTTTGAAAATTCAACTGGTTTAGTTATTGTCAGAAAATGGAACAGTCTAATAGAAACCCAATCACATCAAACCAGTGCAAAACCAGAGCCAGAAACCAACATTTTTCAAGATTTCTTATCTTGTTCTTTGCAGATGACTGGTTTTAAATATCAATAAAGTATGTTAATGATGACTTTAGAAATTAATTTTTATTATTCGGTCATATTAATCCAACCATTGCTATAAGATTGGCACTGGAATAACATTTTGGGGAAACTTTAGTACCTTAGGGTCACAGAAGCATTAAAGTAAACAATTCTCTTTTCTCCCATTTATCTTCACGGGAACATTGTTTTTGTTCGTGGTTCCATTTGTTGACCAGTAGAAGCCGATTCACACATCTGAGTGTTTTCATTGTTCAAGCTATTATGCTCCAGATATCTTGCTTAAACAAGATGACAGTATTATGGCTTTTAAGTGCTGGACACAAATGATCATTTGTTGAGAAATGTATAATTATATGTACATTTACAGTGTTGGTCAAAGACTCAGTGTTTAAAGTGTAATTCAAAGACGCTAATGGAGCGTCAAGTTTACGATTAACCACTCTTTAAGCACGAGTGGATTTTAATGGTTTTGTAAAGACAAAAATACACTTGACACGCAATTTGTGATAAACAGACAATAAAGTTTAACTGCATTGGTGGCCACTGCCTTAGCAACTAACACAGCTTAGTAAATTTTTACATTGTTCCTGTTGAATTAAATTGTCATTAAAGAGACCATTGTTTTGTGAGTAAACTATTATTAATTGTATTGTTTAAGTCCTCAACTTAAACTTACATAAAAACCATTAAATCTTCAAAGAACGCACTATTAGATATATTAATTATCGTTGCTTTGTGTCTTTCCTCGTGTCTGTGAAACACCCCGTGTTAGTTCCTTGCTCTTTAATACCCGCCTACCAGTGTACTCTAATTGATCAAACAGTCTAGTCTATTGTTACTGGTCAACTCGGCTTTCAGTTACTGCATCACCACCAATGAAGAGGGGGCATCTTGGGAATCCAGTTACTTCCGTGATGGGTTTCTGACTACATGTTACTAAACAATTGGATGCTTACAATGCTGGCTTTTGTGTAATCCAAGGTATCTGATTTCTGTTAATCCTCATCTTCCAACAAATTTTCGCTCCTTACCATTGAGACATTGGCATATTAAAGCATGGGCATCTACTAAGGCTTCAGTTTCATTGTTTAGTCAAAGTGTCATGTTGCATTGAATTGAGTTCCACTGAGTTTTTTTAGGACCATCGTATATGTGTATAATTATTGTAATTTCACAATTAACCTATCGTTTTCCACGTTATCGAGTTAAATTGTTTGTTTACCCACGTGTAGATATTATTTAACCACTCACTCAGACCTGGAAGGATAATTGTTGTCCTTAATAAAGATGATTTCGACCCCCGCAAGAATGATTGTAATTATTTCTAATAAAATTAGGTGTAAGAGATTTCAACCTGATACTTCACTGTTGAATAAATAGGATCTGATTAATTATACAGTTCTGATTATAAAGCATTTATGTGAGAATAGCCGTTGGGCTATGCTCATCTTGCTTGGCATTTCTTGGTTACTGGATGCGAGAGTGCACAGTGGGGAACTGCTGATCTGTTGACGTCAGACAGCTGCAGGATATGCAGGAGAATGCGAATGAGTCTCTTTGGTGTTAGTGAGTTTTACAACATTCTCATTCAACATGTTATAACCAGCAATGGGAAAAATATGGATGTGCATTTCAAGTCAGTATTTACATCATTTGGAGCATTGTGTGTGTATAAGTTGACGTTCTAAACATTCATTTTACCCTTATTTGTGATAGTCCATTGTGATGTTATTATGCAGGACTGTGAAGAGACTGTAGTTATGCAGGTAGGTGTCTGGAAGCATCTTAAAGGCATTTCCACAGGTCTTCTAGATTTAGTCTGTTTAAGTTTTTCTCTCTTTTTATCATGTAATCATAGATGAAATATATGGTGCCAAATTTCTGTGTGACGTGATAGCTATTGTCATACATCTTGTGCATAGAAAAATCTCACTGGACTTTTCACAATAATGGTCAAAGAATGTTCAGAATGGTAAACTTGTATTTTTTAATGATACACAACTCTAATTAATGTAAATAGCCGACTTAAAACCATTAATGGTGTTAAAAAGCTGTCTTTTGAATATAAATAATATTTACTTACATTTTTTTGTCCAACCAGTAAAAGTGAAGCCTTATTGTATTTGTATATATAAAAGACATCAGACATTTTCAATGTCCATCATTCTTCAGTTGCTTTTGCATTAAGGCAGAATTAATTTTCAACTTTGATGACTCGGCCAAAAATGTCTTGCATTTAATGAGGACCCAATACGTAGCGCTGGGGGTGACGTTTTTTCACAGTCACGCAGCTTCGGCCTTTCCTACCTGTCGTGATCTTTAAAGGGCCGACTGAACTCTCAATTTCCTTCTCGCTGTTATCATCCCAGAGATGAGGAAATTAAATTGAACCCATATTATTTCAACTAAAATGAGCTACAATTGCCACGTTCGACGTGTCACCTCTCTCTCTCTTGTTCACTCGCCCACCTGCCCTTTTCCTCCATACGTCGTGTTAATTAATCTGGTGGTGGTATCCTGTGCAATAATTCCCTTGTTTAATGAGATGAGCTGCATGTGTGGTTTTATTGTTCAGTTGGGAGCGGCGAGCCATATTTCCAATTTGTCTTCTCATTACAGTGGCAAGTGCGCATGGCTCGAGTCGTAGGGTGACAGTTGCGTCACCCAGCTTGAATAAGTTCTCTGCATTAGAGGTTAATGTCTCTTTCTCTACGACAGGAGCTGGTTAAGTCCCATGAGGGCTGAAAAAGATGCCGCGTGATACGTGGTATGTATCAATTCAGTCCTACACCCACTGACCCACCCGCCAATGATGACACTAATGTACAACTAATAGCTGATATTGTCGGTTTGGGTTCCCTCATTGAATGCTGTCTGTCTTTAGTTTCGGTCCTCTTTGCCCTCCAAGCCACATTATTGTCTGATGTATCAGAGACACTGTTACAGTGAGGGCGTGAACACGTTTTCTTTCTGCCAAATATGTTATAGGGCGATACAACACCAGCATACAACCACTGTGGATGTGTGTGCTTTTGTTTCCTGAGAGTGAAAAAAAGAGTTTGTCAGCATCACCAGGGCAATACCGAATCCACTGAATAGATTTTAAATCTTATTAAACTTATTTAAAGTACTGATTCTAGAAAAAACGCAATGGCAGTCTATA
>CM065655.1:16688851-16871351 GCA_033220385.1 Triplophysa yarkandensis
TATTGCCTTGTTCTATTGGTGCTTTTGCTTGCAAATAACACACAAACACACACAGCTGTACTTGTTTTGATTGTTCTAAGTGCTCATGTTTCTGTGTTTAGGAGTTCCATGCTGCTGTTGCTCAGATCATAGCTGTGCTTTGATTGATTGTAATTGCGTTCTTCTCCATAAAATTGTTTGTCTTTGTGCAATTGTGAATATGGAAGCCCTGCAGATTGGGCTGTGTGTCTTTGCCATGCTGTCTTTCTGTTTGCTGGGATAAAACTGAGCTAAATGGCCAGGATCACTTGAGTAAAACCTCTCTTTTGGCATTTCAAAGTCAAGGCCTAAAAAATCTAAGTCAGTCTACCAGACGAATATAATTGTGTTATGTATTTCCTTAATTAAAACAACATTTGATTTGAATAAAACGCGTTACTTTAAAATGTGTATATAAACAGTTTCACTAGTTTTATGCACATGACCATAAGTTAAATGGGTCCGTGTTTGTTAATTGTTTGGCTAGTGACCAACAATATTGCTATTTATTATTCATTGTATTTATATTAGTATTATTTTATGTCAAATTGTATTTTTTATTATTTCATGAATTGAATAGTAATTGTATTAATTCACCAATTCGTTGAATGTTATCCTATTTTATTTGATAAAAATTAGTTCGATGGGTGGTCTAATTTTCTTGCATTTAGGTTAACTCTGGTAACCCAAAATAATACTGACTAGACATAATTTTACTAGCTAATGTAATTTTTTCTTTAGCTTGTCATCTGAAATAACCTACATCGACTTTGATGATTTCTCCATGTAAATGCACAAATGCAGTAACATTTATTTATGTTGATGCTTTGAGACCGAATAGGCTCTGTCGCTATAGGCCCATTTTGTACACAATTCACAAAAAATCCATTCCATCCATTATAGAAACCAATTAGTTGCACTTCATATATTCGGAGCCGTTCTGCTTGCCAACCTGACTGTTTTTGTTGTTTATGTTTTTGGCCTTGGCCTTCATGGGGACCATTTTTGTCCAAATGGTGTCCTAAGGCGAGCACGCTACATCCTGTTCTATAGTTTCAGACAGTGTTCTGTAATTGTATGGTTTGAAATAAACGTATTAAAAAAACAATATATTTCGGTAACAGTTAAGTGATTTTTTGCACTGTGCACAATTAAAAAAAAAAAATCTTTATTTTATGTTTGATCAAAACTATGAGTATATTTCTAAAGCGAGATACTTACCAAAAATCTTTTTTTTGTGCTTTGCAATTAATATAAATCAAACGGCATTTGGTTTGTTTTGACTCAACCATAATAACTAAAGAAAGCAAACTAACAAAACTAAATAACAATAAAACATGATGGCATAATATTAAACATGTTTTAAAAAAAATATTTTCTGGTTATGGAAATAAACCCTTCAAGAGTAGCTGTATTTTTGTTGTTACTATATAAAAATTGGGCACCTAAACAATCAATACTATCCTTCTTTTATATGAGGTTTCATATAACAAACCTGAAATGAACTTGTTTGTAAATATAATTTCATGTCAACTTTAAGGCCCAGTCACTGTACCCCTATTATTGTTCAGTTCTGTTCTGTTTGCTCTTTGGTGGTGTCTTCTTTTTGAAACAGTGACTTCATGCTTCTGGAAAGTGCAGTTAGTCTGTGTCGCTGTGTTTTTTGTCTTTATGTTCCGTGCTCTGCTGTGTTTCATGCAGTAATAAATAAGAGTGTCCTCACTGATGGGGTTGTATTAATCATTGGCTTTGCTGGCAGCCCACAGATAAGCAGATTGATCCAAGGCCACCCTGGGACTGCAGCAGGGCACTGTCCCATTCATCTCTCTCTCTCTCTCTCTCTCTCTCTCTCTCTCTCTCTCTCTCTCTCTCTCTCTCTCTCTCTCTCTCTCTCTCTCTCTCCCGTCTCTCCCGTCTCTCCCGTCTCTCTCTCTCCCGTCTCTCTCTCCCGTCTCTCTCTCCCGTCTCTCTCTCTCTCCCGTCTCTCTCTCTCTCTCTCCCGTCTCTCTCTCTCTCTCTCTCTCTCTCTCTCTCTCTCTCTCTCTCTCCCGTCTCTCTCTCTTTCACTCACTCACTCACTCACTCACTCACTCACTCACTCACTCACTCACTCACTTTCACTCACTCTCTCTCCATTACCTAAGCTGCTATCAGTTTCCAAATTGTATATAAATGCAGTTGCCATGAACAAAAATTTGATGAACAGTTTATTTACTAATTCTATAATTTAAAAATTCTATACTCAGTGATGTTTGTACTATGGTACAAAATACCAAGCACTCAAATAATTTGAAATAAAAAAACAGTAGCCTTGAAATTATAAAGGGATGGGCAAAAATAACCTAGTTGTCATGGAAGCATTTATTTTCTTTTGTTAAGCATTTATTTTCTTTTGTTACCACCAGAGAAAGAGTTTGGATTAAATATTGGACTTGCCAAAATTCATCAATCCAACATTTCACAAAAATCTAAACAATTGGTAAATTAATGTTGTAAACTATAAATTTTGAATTATCACTAGTCTTATTTGAAACAAAACATCAAATGTAACTTGTAACGTCTCTGTTTATGTTTAAGGAAAAGTTTAGTCATCATTTGTTCTTCTTCCAGTTGTTAATCTCAAGAGGTATTTTTTGTGTTGTTCTGAACACAAATTAAAACATTTTAAGTTTTGTAATTTTAATGAAAGCCTTTGTGGGACTCTTTTCTACCATGGGAGTTAATAACACTTAGTTGGCCAATATTACTTAGATTTAAACTTGATATCCATCACAACCAGTTAAACATGTTGCAGTATGGTTCATAGCCACATCCAGCTATATCCAAGTCTTGAAAAGCAATTCCCTACGTTGTGGCAACAAGTTTTGCATGAGCAAGAATGACAAATATAAGACCTTGAGGAAGAAGAGTGACAGCCAAGCTATTGATCAAAAAATTGACAGAAATTCCAGGACTGACTGTGATAACCAGCAGGATTACCTCCTCCAAGAAAGCAGATAAAAAGTGAAGTAAGTTGCAGTCATTTTGTGTTCTTTTTTCTTTTTTGGAAAAGTGTGACTTAGTACTGCTTCAAACGTATAAATTGGCTATTCTGCCGACTGCGTTTAACCCCCACTGCACTACAGATGGAGTGACAATGAGCAGCCCCAAATTGCAAATACCTCACCCAGCAGGCTTCAGTCTCTATTAGCGGCTCCGTAGGCCTACAGATACAAAACAATCCAGTTTGGCAAGGGAGGTGGTGAATAATGAAAGTAATTTTCTGTTAAAATTTCTTTGGAATAGTATTGCCGACTTGACAGTTAAAGTAGGAAAAATTACAGATTGAGAATAGATGGAAATTGAAGGTTTGTATGTTTGGTTCTCAGGGCTCATTTTAGGCCTTTTTATCATTGCTGTATTTTCAAAAGTATTCAAGCATTTTTGTTGGTATTCTGTCTTGGTTTTCTTTCAATACGATAAACAGAAAAATTTTCAAATGTTAGTTCTGAATTGAAATGTCCATACTGCTGACATATCCTTTCATTTTAGTTGTGAGTAAGGATTTTTCTGTAAATCTGCTTCAATTGATGTATACAAGCTTTCTACAAACAAAAACACGATTTTAATGTAGATGCACTGTGCGAAGTGCTGGTTTTTGGAGGAACACGTCATCTTCTCCAAGGCAAGGTTCAACCAGCCTTAGATTAATTTAGGCTGTCCTCATTTCAGCAGTGACTGTCCATGGTGCTGAAGTTTCAGGTCTATGTATTTGTCGGTGTCAATGGTGCTGAAGTCCTATGTTTTATTAAGCTGTTGCTGTCCGTGGTTCTGAAGTCCCAAAGACCCTTGGCTGTTGCTGTCCGTGGTGCTGTTTCGGTTCTCTTTAGCTGTCCATAGAGGATGATGACCGTCCACATACTCTGTATGTAAAACTTTTGTGGGAGTTTGCTCACTATGGAACATTAAGTTTACCATTGGTGGGATACTTTTCATGTTACATTTAGGTATTAAGTGTAGATTAATATTCATATATTAATATATGTATAAGCTGAATCTGTGGACATCTGTTTTTATATGCATGTAACATATTTTACAAAGTGACATTGTGAAGCCAAATGCCTAAAAACTAATTAAGTAATATAATTTCAATAGAAACATTTTTTCCAGTGCATCCAAAAGATATTCAGTCCTCTTGTGGTCTAACTTAGATGCTGGTGAAAGTATCCTCATGCTTTAGGTCTTGTTGCATTGAACGTATTTTCAGGTTCTCTTTCTTTAAGACAGTATTTCACATTTCTTATATTATTTTATTTTCTCTCCCTCCACCCCTTTCTCTCTCTCTCACTCTCTCTCCCTGTCTTCTCTTTCATACCCTTACTTTCATCTTTACTAAAGTCCCTGAATACCTTTGCTTCCGGACCCCTCCCCATTTGTTGCAGCCGTTTTCTGTTACCAGATCACAAAAGCCCTTCGTTGCCGCTGTAATGGAGTTGTGAGATGTGGGATGAAGCCGTTCCGGGAGAGCGTGTGCGATTACTAAAATGAAAAAGTGGAAAATGGAGTCTGATTTAGCGTCTCCCTCCTTTTCTCTCCTGCCCTGCAGTTCAACATCCTGCCCCCTCTATATTCTCGCTGTCGTGTTTTCCTTTAGGGGATAATTCGATTTTGGAGATGATCTACGGTGCCTCAAAACTGATAATATCAAGCACCCCCTCCTGTTTTTCGCATTACAGTGTGAATACTATTGCCTTTCTGCCTGGATTCTACCCGTACCATCTCTCTTCTTGTTGGGTGCATACTTTTTCCTCATACTTTGGTTCAAACTCTCTCTACTGTTGTCTTTTGTCTCCGAGTAAATGCAAGCAAGGCGCACAGCTTAGGCAAACTACTTACTTTTTGTCTTCTTGCCCTTATCCCTTCTATCTTAGAAGTAATATGATGTTTGAGGAAGAGAATCAGGGTTTTCTCATAGAGGCTTCCGTTTCATTTGTTTAATCTCACATCAAGGGTCAAGATCTTGAATCAGGGTGTACTTTACAAGTGACGCTTATACATGATGGCTCCTATTTTTGAAGCAGAAAAGCAAACAATACGCTAAAAGTGCAGCCCAGCTGTCTTAAGACATTTTTGCCAAGCAATTTATTTTCAGTGAGTGAATAGGGAAACTGTGGCAATTTACCGCCATTCAGCTGCAAATAGATGAAAAAGTAGACTCTTAACTAAATGGCATATTTTCTATATTCGACATTGGGGAATTCACCCCTCTTTAGGTCATGCCAGCTGGTGGGTAGATCTCCGGTCAAATAGGATCAGCTCTCTCAGTTTGATTGTAGATTGTCCCAGCGGGACAGGCACTTCCCATCAGAGCCCATTCACAAAGTGCTAATACCTTAATTCATTCCGAGGAACACTGTTAACTCACACACATTTTAAATGTTAGTGCCTTACTCAACTGGGCATCTTTTAAAGCCTATTATTTATATTATGGTTCAGAAAGTGCAAAGGTTGTATGTGTTTATCCAATGCACTAAGGGGAGAAAAATCACTAAAAATGATTTAAAGTCAGCGTTTAACCTTTCGGCTTTTGAAATTTGCCTAAATGCTAATAAATGACAACACTACACCACTAGCCCCGCCGGTGCGCTCCCTTGTGACATCACAAAGAAATCCCCAAAGCTGACATTGTTCCGTTGAGATTGTTTCAAGTCAATGGAACAAACCAGGCATTTTAATAATGCACTCCTTTAAAAGCGAACAGCTCATCCACAAGGGAGAACGACTAAAATGAAAATAGACTAAATTATAGGTAAGATAAATGCAAAACAAATAGCATTGGTTTCTTAAGATGCTCAGGCATAATTAAAAAAAATAGAGAGGAATAGAATGAATGTTTTATGTGAACTGCTTGCAGTTGGCAGGACTTCAGTGGAAGAGCTTCAACAAAAACACGAAATTCAACATAGGTCTACATTGACTTCAACGCTTCTCAGTTTTGGAGACACAAGATTTGTTTTGTGCCTCAAAGCAACAGGGCTGCAGTTTGAGCAAGTGCAGACATCATGTTTGAAGTTTTTTATTTTCTTGTTGAAAGCAGTAACTCTTAGATAATAGAGAACAAACAGACCATTAAAGGGGGGTAGTTGACACAAAAGTTTTGGTCATCACCATCATGTTGTTTGAAACCTGTATGAGTTTCTTTTTTGTAGCACAGAAGGGGTTTGGTTTTCCATTCATTGAAACTAAACGCAATCACAGTTGCTATTTTTTGTGTAAACAGTTTGGAAGATCTTCTGAATAAGTTGGATTCAAATTAGTAGGGGTTTGGAAGGCCCCCTGGGTGACTTGATCATTGAAACATTTAATTGAAATTACCCTCATAGATGGAAACTACCATACAGTGAAGTATTTGTACTCTCCTAACAAAAGCAAAAGATGTCAATAATATCTACACTTTTAAAATTTTGTGTGTTAAGAAGAGCTGCTTACTCCACTCCGGCTCATCAGTATCAGAAATAATGCCCTGCACCTTGTCATGGTGCAGTTGCCATAGCAACTTAAACCCCAATCAGGACTTGGAATGTAATGATACAGAATAGAGAAGCTGACGCGTTTGTATGTTTTATATTGTATTATTTAACAGTGTTAACAGGTTTGCATTTAGAAAATCCAAGACTTCTCTAAATCATCTGTAAGATACACTTCTGCTTCAGGAAACCTGCAAAAAATGCTTTCCTTTACCAAAGTCATAAAATTACTCTCCTATCTCCTGTTTATTATGCCCGAGACAATTGCATATTCAAATAAGATTTTTCTTCCGTGATGACATTTGCCAGTGAATCCAGAGAGTGAGATTATTTGGTTGCAATAGTGTGAAAACACAAAAGCTGTCATAATGAACTGAGTTTATGCGGTGGTGCATTTAATGAGGACAGAGATGCACAATATAAAGGCTACAGTTATGAGGTCACACTAGAAATAGATCTAGCTCACCACTTGTTAGTTTAAGACGCACTTGTTGATATATCTTGGATTTTGAGAGCAATTGGAGTGATTCTTCATTCCTAGTTCAATATTAAACTTTTCGAGATATTTTGTAGGAAGGAAGTATAATAAGGGAAAGGTTACTCTCGCACTGATGTTGTTATCGTATTATTTCAGGAAGGATTTACAATGTCTTGACACTAGCAATCTTATGCATCCGTAAATGCCTTATTCATACATGCACATGTGCGGAAGCATGGTCAACTTTTGTATTTAAGGTCCGCTCAGCTTTGATTGACATCTTATGTATTGCGACCCATAGGAACCGCTCCCAATGAGGCATTTGTATGTCTATTTATACATTTTTATAGTTCCTTGAAATTGACAATTGCATATTTCCTGGTGTTAAAAAGCCTTCGCTTAACTGATTTTATCTTTTTATCACAATGACTGAAACTAAAAGGCAACAAGAACCTCCAAGGTAAATCTTTCAATTTTTTCCTTGCAATTTGTAGAAAGAGTAGCATATTCAAATTGAATGAAAGACGTATACATATTATAAATCATTTCTCCTCTTGGCAAGTTATGTATTGTGAAAGCTTTTCCAAATTCTCTCTTTTGAGCTTATTCAGCTGAGCGTTTCTCAACCACCATATCATGGGTGCAGAGGTGCCCGGTGTTTCTCGAAACCCAAGAAGCGGCTCTTATTAAATCACACTTGTCATATTTATATCAGGCGTCAGCGCTCCTTCATCCTATTTCCTTCTGCTACTTCCTCGACGTGTGCACTTATAATAGATATTTTAATGGCTCTATTATTTCCTGCCAGTAAATGAGAAACAGAAGGGGTTGAAGGACAAGCGGCAGTTTGGAGGACACAGAACAACTTAGACTGGGATCCATCTCTGCTCTGGGCAGCCTGATCGGAGAGAAGGAGAGATCACAAACTTTAAATTTTGGACACATTTGGACACGCTGTTGCACACATTGCATGTTAACCGCCATTCATCACACATTTCCTTCCAAGACTTGATCCAATGTGGTGCTGAGATAATACTTAAAATCAATTCTTCATAAAAATGAATTCTAAATGAGCTCATCAGGACGGCCTTTCTACACCAGGAGACTGGTGTCCTCCTCCTCTTCCTATCCTGGATAGATCCATCATGTACTTGTGCTTCTGATGGTTTTGTCTTTGATGTATTGTTCCGAGCTCAGGCCCCTGCAGTGCGTGTGTGTGCACGTTCGCGTTTATGTGTGTGTAAGCGTCCTTACTCCAGCAGTGAGTGTGTTATTGGCTACATTAGCTTTCACTGTAGGGAGGCCACTATGAGGCCCCAGGCTATAAAGACTGGCAAAGCCAAGGCCAGCTATTTAGATTAAAGGATCTCTTAATAGACAAGAGAGCGCATCTTTAAACATGAGTAACACTGAAAATCAGACGGCGCAAAGCATTCAATCGGAGAAGCCTTTGTGAAAAATAGCTCTGTTAGAGGACGACTGACGGATCCGGTAAAGTGTAGCACTTTCTGCGAGTCCGCTGATTAAAAAGGGATTCTCGAATGGCAGAATCCTGTTCAGCACACAGAGCCAAATCTGATGGAAGATTGAAAGGAGAAGCGATGCCGTCCATTCCCAACAGCTCTTAAATTCCCAGCGGAGCCAATCTGATTAACAACTACAGCAAAGAGGTAAAACCTAACCAACCCAATTTAATGCCAACCTGATCAACATGAAGATCAGAATGTCCAAGTAATACAAGTCGGGGCATCGGCTGCCACTCGAACTATTTCATCAGCCAGGAAAAGCAATGGAACCACAATAAGTGCCAATCTGATTAGTCCCGAGCTGGGTAGGCTGAACACGGCAGAGCCAAATGAAAAAAGCCTTATCAACACGTTCATTACAATCGGGCTGGAAGAGGCCCCATGCCCAGAAAAAGTTGCCCGGCTCCTTAAAACTTGCAATATGCTGGAGGGTTCGAAAATGGAAAGTGCTGTTTGGGAAAATTAATGGGCCATAAAAGTACAAGCCAACTAGCTGGACGCACTGTACGGTTTGCCAGGAAAAGCAATTGATCACAATGTGTCAAGTTGTGGAGCATTCACTAAGTGTTTTGGTTGTCAGGAAAAGAGGTAGCTTACAGAGTTATCTAATGTCTTGGGTGCCTTTCGGCTCAGGAAAAATTACAGGAAAACAAGACTTATAAGTGTAGCTCACAGACCCTGATGTCAATATGCCACACCAGCTTCACATCTACATTTCATTTTGAGCAAAATACATTAATTTATTAGTTTGAATTTCCAAACGAATCAACGAGGACAGATTTGACGATTTTGTGCGAAGTAACCCAATAATAGGTTAAGCAATGAATTTACACTATGTGTGTGCGAGTGCGCCTCTCTTCAGATATTCCTGTAATACAGAGATGATCTTCGTATTGATCTCCGAAGACTCATACGACATGCACTCCACATCTTTGATAACTGTAATAGCAGCATTAGCTACTTCAGTACATACGCTCGTGTCTCATAAAACCCCGAAACATGTCTCTCTGTGTTGTTTTATTACACTCTCAAAGCTCAATTTTACCGTCGGTATATGTGTGTGATTACTGATTAAACCGCAGCGAGTAGGCATTAAAGCAACCATTCATCAAAAATCACTCTCTTTTGTGAATGCGTGGCTAGCGTATGTGCCTTTACCCGTTTTAAAAGAACCCGAGTAATGCGTTGCATTAGTGCTTAAATTACCACCCTTATCCGCACTTCACTTAGAGGCCGGCGGCTAATCAAGCTAAGATTGAAGACCACCTCTATTAAGTGTAGTTAATGTTTATTGGAAATCCAGAGGTGTGAGCCGGTGGGCTGGCCAGGTGATTTGATCCCGTATATGTGATTGTATCAGCACTAAAATTAAATGCTTTCCTGAATAATTGGTTGTAATGCCCACTGGAGATGCCCAAGATTCCGTGAGCAGTTGCTTTGTCGAAATCCAGCTAGAGTGAGAGCTTTGTAAGCTGGAAGCTGGCTTCATGTGGCAGGAATCAACTTGTATCTAAGCCAAGATAAGGCTGTTTCATTTCTTTATATTTAATTGAATCAGAGACAATGTTGCTTGGAGACTTTCAAATATTGATACACTTTGTAAAGTGGTTGAGTAGCAGTTAAGAAACACATAAGTCTTGTAGATTCTATGTAATGCTGAAGATACAGTACTGACCTGCGGTTGAGGTAATTAACACATTTTGTGTGTGGAAAATAGCCTTAGCACACTTTTGAGAGACTAGTAATGAGAATAAACCAACTGAACATCTGAATGTTTCTAGGCCTCAAGACTACAAGATGTTCGATGGTGAACATCAGATCTCAGAAATGTGTATTACAAAGTGGCTATCTTGTTTAGTTTACAATTTTTTTGACATCTCCTTTCACAATTGATGCAGGGATTAGGGGTGATACTGGGCGGTAACCTTCCCAACCCACTCTTGAAACCCAAATTGGAAATTGCTTATCCGACTGGCCTCTAGAGACAGGCTCCTAAAGGGAGTCGATCCCATAGGCCACCCATGTAAAAACACCAAACCTTACAACAAAAAAATATAATTGCATAGATAATTTAGCACTACGCAACTTTTTTTTGGGTAACCAATAAATTAAATTATATTAACACCCTGTGATACAACAAAACAAATATTTAGTTCTAATTATTTTCTGTGATCAATGGTTGTGCTGTACTGAATCACATCTGGTGTAGAAAGGGCATAAGCCTTAAACTTGAATGACAGGTGGAATGCTGTTGTCACTACCAGCCGTTTGTCTGCTGTCTACAAGACGGGACGTCACCTTAACCTATTCTCATTTCCCATCACTTTGCCGATTTTCGAATATCCGGGAAAATATGCAAGGTTACGAGCTGCCAAAATGGGGACGACTGGCTCCACTTTATGCTCCTTAGAGACCTACAAGTGACTTCACAGACACTACATCCATGTTTACATCTATTGGAGTAACTCGATTAATGTTTTTAAAACTCACAATATTGAAAGTTTCATTTGGTACGAATTCTTCGAATTAGCCAGGTCATAAAATTGTATGTCCTGTGAGATCAGGTTGACCAAAGCTGCTTGAAACCTGACTGTGCTGCTAAACCATCTTTCAACCATGTCAAACCTCTTAAAGCTGGCACAACATTGGACCTGCAAAAACAACCATCATTCTTCAAGTACGGCATGACCTGGTTTTCCAGCAGCGTGAGACATGAAAGCTATAAGCGTTTTGTTCCTTACGCCGCGACCAGACTTTTCACTCAAAGGTGAACGTGCTGAGGCACTGTTGCTACAAGACAAGACACCTGTGTTTTTTCTTTGAGAGATCTAGGAAATTGCTTTACCAAGCCACGTCTGGAGCGACTATTATGTAAAAGTATGTGCCTACTCGATGTGTAGAGGTGAGAGAAGGTTCGTGGGTGTATTTGTATGTGTAAATGCCATTGTGCGGTATTAGATTGTCTCACTTCTTGCTGAAGTCTTCTAGATCCCGTACACGGCTGATATGGATCAACGCTTTAGTATTCAGCCTGTAACAGCTCAGCTCAACATGCCATCACAGCGAAGAGAGATGAGGGGAGAGAGAGAGAAAGCGAGATATGGTGTGGAGAAATATAAGGGATAGCAAAAATACAACACGTTAAATGAAAGGCATGTAAATGATTGAGAATATATGAACCAATAACAATTTGGATAATATTTGCGTTACTCTTTTTTTCTCTCTATATCTCAATCTATCTTCCGTTCTCTTTCTCTTCTGTGTTGTCACCCGATCACACACTTCCTTTTAACCATTCTCTCATTTGCGGCCCTGCCAGCCCTCTTGTTAGTTGTAAACAGGTAAACCTAGTCTCGCAATCTCTATCTTCCAAAGTCTGTTTGTCTATTAACCGGTTCGGCTTGTTTGTTTCGCTCTCCCAGGATTAAGTGTGCACATCTTCCAAAACAGCTAAATTAGACTTTACTTCTGTTTCTTATCAGTCATTAAGTGTGTCCCTGAGTGTATTGCGTGTGTGCGTGTTGTCAACCAACACCCATTTGTTTAAAAAAGAATAGAAGGATAGAAACGGGGGAGAAGATTTCTGCCTGGTGGGGGCACTGTTGTGTTAGAAATAGAGGGCAAAGAAGGAACAGCCCCATGTATTGACACACACACACACACACACACACACACACACACACACACACTGAATTGACAGTCTTCGGCCCAAGCCGTTGCAGCTGGCGCTGGAATGAAAGCGGCGAGGGCCCAGAGCCCACTGAATTCATCTGATTACGGCTTCTGTCGCCAGGACTCTGTCTGTCTTGCTTGTAGCATCTCCTTATCTGTCGTTTGCTTTAGTTTGGAAGAATTTCTTTTAATTGCTAAAATGAAAACGGTTGTACTAGGTTTTTCCAATAAAACTTAGGTGCAGTTGCGTCAAATTCTAAAAACAAGGTTGGTTTTTATTTTTAAATAGTTTGAGATAGGTTGGGCCACTTTGGTACTTTCAAAGAAGTGGATCTCAATCTTTACAAAGCCCCCACCATCATACACCAGTTCTATTTGGCATAGAGTTTATACAAACTATTCCAAATATTAAATGAAGATGAACATTTAAGTCGCTTTACAATACTTTTGTAAATCATCTCAATGGCCCGTTGGAAGTTTATTTAACATTACTTGAACATGAAAGAAAGTCAAATGGGTTTGGAATTAAATGGATGGGTAAATAATAATTTCATTGCTTAAAATGTGGCAATTTGACATTTGCTGTAGTTGTGCAAAATACAATACTGTGCAACAGTCTAGTAAAAAAGAGGATTGCATCATTAGTTAAATATGAGTTATAAATATTCACTATACCATTACTTGTAAAAGTCCAGTGCGGTTTTTGTCTGCACAAGAGGTGTGACAATAGCCAGTGCTCCACACGGAGATGATCATCAGTAATTTAATTTATTATTCCATGGTAAAAAGAGAGAAATAAAAAGTCCTGTGTTCATTTCTTCCAGAAGCTTCAATACACCTGCAAGGCTACATAATTGTGAAAAGTTTCCTCAAAGTATTGCATTAATCTCAATGGGTTTATAATGCCAAAATAAAAGCAAAATAAATGTTTCTCATATTTTCTAATGACATACTATTGCTATTGATGTAAATACTGACACAAACCACTGAACCAAAGACAGTACTGACGCACCCAAGACTTACTGCAGATGAGACAGATAAGTATAGCATGTCCTGTCCCAAAGTATGCAGGTAATATATACGCTTCTGGCGATTATTTATGGCGATTTCACCTCTAATTGTAATCTCGATTAATTGTGCAGCACTATTTAAATACATTTTATATTGACTACTATTGTAGATCATTTAATGAATATCTCACAATACAACATTACTCATCTTAACACTTCCAAGAACAGTGCACCTTAATTAAAAGGGATAAATGAGCGGTGGACTTCACATCCTCTCTCTAAGTTGCCTTCTTTATATTGCAAACTGGGCCTTTAAATTAATTTATTTCTCATGTTTTTCTAACTGCAAATTATATAAATCTTTTTTTGCTTCCTCTCCTCCCACTGTGCCCTGTATCTCCTCCTCTTGTCCTCTCCTCTCAGATCAACAGCTGCTGGACACATGTCCCCTCTTCACCTGGACACCTGTCCATCTATTATCTCTCTGTCTCTTACTCACTCACTCTGTCTGTGCCACTGGAAATGAATGCATCGGCATGAAAAGGATGAGCCGACCTAATAAGCTGTCATCTTTTCCCAGAAGTCTTTGCCCTTGTGTTGTAGAGTCATGGCGATGTTTACCACCAGACTAATGACCACATGACAATGCTCAGATGGACTGAAGATGTGATCACTGATGATGAAAAACATTATTTTCGGAAATGCAAATAACATCTTGTTACTGGCGTTACATTCCCAGAATTCATCTGCTCAGGGTGTTGTGACAGTGACATGTACTGTACATGTTTTACAGCTTTGTCCCATTAATGACAAACACCACGGGCAATTTTTTGCTATATTTTGACTTGTTATAACCACATCACCGCAGTGTGTGGGGATGCACGCGTAGCATTGTGTAAAATAGTAATTTTAAATTGAAAGGGAGACATGCTGCGTTTTATTTTAAATGGTCATTATAGCGTATCGATGTCTTGCTATATGTTGTCTGATGCTCTTGTTCTCATATAAATGATGAAAATGTGAAATCATTTCTACCATTATAGGAAAATATGACATGTGTTTTCACCCTTGTGCCATTAGCCTGAAAAAGCTACTTAAAATACTTTTTTTTCCCAGGAGGCATATTTAAAGCTTTTAGTTGGCATCATCTGACAATGATGTTAGGAGAATCATTTTTAAGGATGATTTTTGATTGTTTACATTTGCAAAGTAGAGCGTTTGCATTCACTTCACAGAGCATTTGTATATGTGTCACGCCTTTATGTACTACTTTTCTAGATTTTTATGCACATTTTCAGAAATTTCTGCAGCTTTCGAAATGAAAGCTATGTGTATAAACAACAAAGTTGGGGGAAAATAGGAATTAAACTAATAAAGTGATACTTTTCACCAAAGTTCTGTAATCATTTACTCACACTCAAATGGATTTCTTAAGCAGACCACAAAAGAAGATATTTTGAAGAATATTGTAACCTGAACAGTAGCCGCTGACATTTACATCTACTGCATAAACACAAAAACCTATGCAGGTGAATGGGTGAAAAACCTTCACCTGTGTTATGTTTTGGGATTATTAATTCATTGATAATTTTGTAACAGGATTGAAAAATTTAAAGCAAATTCAAAATTCTGAATTTAATTTAGTGGATTAAATAATAGATTCAAAAGTGGATTGAAATTTAGTGGATTCAAAATCAGGTTTGTTGTAGGGCAACAAGTCCATCACGGCTGTTTTGTTTCAGTAAAATAATGTATTACTCATATATAAATTTCACATCAACATTTTCTGAATCCAGTATTCAAATGATGAGGCATTTGGATCCTCAGAGAAGACAAGTGAATTTAAAGTGACAATTTACCATTAAATGAAAAGTTCTATCATCTTTTACTCACCCTCAGATACATTTTTTAAACAGAAGACAAAAGAAAAGATATTTTGAAGAATGTTGGTAACTAAGCATCAGTGGCCCAGTTCGTGGGCACAAAACCAGTGCAAGTGAATGGGTGCCAGTTCCAAACATTCTTAAAAATATCTTTGTGTTCGGCTAAAGAGACATTCTAAAGAATGTTGGTAACCAAACAGCTATGGCACACTTTTACATCTACTGAATGGGCACCAAACCTAGCAAGTGAATGGGTACCAGTTTCCAACTTTCTTTAAAATATCAAAATATTCGATATAATTACTGTAAAAGAGAGAGGGGTGTGTAAATCATTGGTAAATGAGTAAATTAATTTTCCATTTCTCTTGGATTTTTCTAGTTATTAAGTCATTACAAGGATGGGCCAACGCTAAATTGAGCTGCAGAGAAACGACTTAAGTTTCTAACTGTGTTTACCATTAATGTTGAAAAGTGAATACATTTATCTTCTGACATTGTTTAAAAAATGTTGCCTAATTAGACAGGAAGGGAGCATCTAATCAACAAAGCAGCAATTTGTAGACAATGTTTCGAAGCAGGTACATCTGGTAATTCGACGGCATCTAGGTAAAGCACCTGTGACGGTGTATACAACACACAATGGCACAGCTGCCATTGTGAAACCTTGCAAAGACAACAAGTAAGAAATAAGCGTCTCATTTAGTTGATCTCAATAGCGTTAACACAAACTCTTGAGTATATTTCAGTGAATTTGTGCCAAGTTGTCCTTCAGTGCGTCGTGTTTGACTCAAGATGTGAGCAGTGGCACTGCACACAGCTGAATCATAAATGCCCTGGAGATGTCGGAATGATGCTGGTCACAATTTACTGCTAAATTTAGCAGCGACGGCACATTTATAGCGCATTTCATTGTCGGCGAACATTGCAGCTGTGTTGTTTTGAAATGACAAATAAAATGTTGAACTTCTGAATTGTTTTGAGGTTTGTACAGGAGTGTTGTCATACCGGAGGAAGATGTCACAAATAATGAAAGCTTGAAAAAAATCGAACAGATTTAAGTATAGGAATTACGTGACTGTGAAAAGTTTACTTAACAAACTTTCCTAGAAAACTTAATTGTGTCTTCAAAGAACATTGCATTTAAGAATAATAAAATCAATATCAAAATTGACATTAAATATGTAAGTAGTATATTTAATGTTCACTTTGTATAAGTAGTACACCAAATTAAGTGTCAATTAAATTTGATATCGGCAAGTTGTGTAGGTAATTTTGTTTATTCATTTAAACTACACTTCGTTTGAAAATAATGTATTTTAAATAGGCCTTTCAAGCAATTAATTGCAATCACATTCAGAGTACATAATATATTTGTGTTTACTAGAAAATTAATATGCACTGTACAAAGCCATACACATACATGTATGTATAATAAGGAAATATTAAGATGATTTTTTCATATAATTTTTTCATAATTTTTTAAAATAAAATATATATAATTTTTTTCTTAAGATACACATACATGCACACAAACAGATATAGTGTCACCCCAGGGTTCCATCTGCATTCTGGGTAGTTTTGAGGTTTTGAAATGGAGAAATTTTGCATTTCAGAAAACAAAAATGATACAAGGTACAAATCTTTTTCACATGTGAGTTTGAAGTTAGACATAAAAAATAATAATAATCGAAATGTTTCATCCAAAGAAGATAAGACAAGTCAAGTTACTTTTCAAGAGATGAGTAGTACTGAAATGACATATTATATATTAACATATATAAAATAGTAAAATTTAAGACAACAATCACATTATGACGGCATATGTATAAACAGGAAATAGTAAGCTAGGGTTTCTGGCGAGTCAATAAAAATCTCAAGACTTCAAAAAATACAGTTGTTTGACATTCTCTCCTTGACTAGATCAATAAAACAGTAAACCTTGAGGTTTCTTGTACATATTGTTTTGTATTTCACATATATTTCTATCACTGAGGAGACAGATCACATGACAAGGATATCTGATTCTGATTCGTCCTCTTTTGTGCATTCTAAATGCTGATTGGCTCACCGAGAGAATCAAACTGTGAGTCGATGTACGATTCGATTTTTACATTTATTAAAAAAACAATGGCATAATGGAAACATGTTGTAAAATAATAAGAATGTGTGAATAACTAAATTTGGATGTAAAATGTAAAATAAAACATATTTCTAAAGCAACAATAAACCTTATTTAAACACACGCGCTTTCTATATCATCTTATAATGTCGTATAGTACCGCGTCATAAATTTGGATCGTATATCATATCGTATATTCATATCGCATGTCATATCTTATATCAAATTGTATATCGTATCTCCTATATATCATATCTTATATCATAACCAGATTTTACTCCAGTCGTCATGCTGAAAAGTTCAGAGTACTTGAACAACACAGTTTGTGGTATTACAACGCACAATGAGCACTTCTGTATAAGGGGAGGTAGGAGAGGCAGTTGATCTTATTGTCTAGAATGTGAAGAACAGTTTGATGATAGTTTGAATGTAATGCAATGTCAGTCCATTGGCAGCTGTGTCAGACGGGAACAGTGTCTTCTAAATTTTAGCAGGAACTGACAGCAAGCGAAGAGACGTGAACAAAAGTGTGACATGAGTGAGTTTATGGACGTTAACAACAAGTCAAGCAGCAGTGCTCAAGGGGACATACTGGGGGGAAGTTGTGGGTAGTCAAAGGCACGATGACTAGGGCTGTCTTTAAATTGCACATTAACTATACCTGAGGTGACACTAAAGGTGGGACGAAATAAATGTGTGTCAGGTCAGAGTCAGTTATCAAATGTAATGTGGAAATCGGTCTGGTCTGCAGATTTCGTTGTTTAGTTGTCTGCAGTTTATAGACAGTTATCCTTGTTTTTTACTTGTTACATTTCTTTGTTCTGTCCACACAATGAAGATAGTTGGAAGAAAGTCAGCAACTGAGATTTCTGGAGCCCCATTGACTTACATAGTAGAAGGAATAAATGTTTGCCAACATTCTTCAAAATACATTGGGTTTGAAACTACAGGATGAGTAAATGATGACAGAATTTTCAGTTTTGGGAAACTGTTTCTCCAAGACTTTAATTCCCTGCTCGAGGAACTGAGCAATATTGTTGTATAACGTATTTAGTATCTCTGGTTGGATTCTGTTGAATATGACTGACATAAATCCATATTAACACACTGATTGTCATTCTCCGTTTTCATTTTCTCCTTCCATGTCTTCAACGAGTAAAAAAGCAGGTAAAGGGCAGGTTGGACCTCTCTGTGGTGATAAGACTCTGTGTTTTGATTACATGTCCCATTCATCGCCTCGTGTCACACGCCTCCGAGAACACCTACAGGGACTCCGGTGACCTTTTCTTCGTCTGTTTTGTCGTCTAATACAGTACTGATGGCTTTCACCATACCTGCTTATATAGCCTAAAATTTCCACATCACAGAAATTCATGGTGGCGTTTCGCAATCTGGTGTATTTTCTCTCTCTCTTCAGGCAATAAGGCTGGGCATGAGTAGGCCAAGTACACTGTTAGAATTATTTCATGTGTCTACGTAAATATCATAAAAAAATACGAAAATCCTTATGAAATGATTACTTTTATTATCATATTTCATTATTTTTATGAATTATGATTAAATAAATGATATCAACTGAAAAATCTCCGGTGGAATCTTTCGGTGGAAAATGGTACAAATATTAAAACAATTAAAGAAAAAGCCAACTCTTAATTTCTCTAAAGTGTACAAATATTGTTAAATCTTTTTAACAAAAAAGCATTTACTTCCCAAATACTGTATATATTTGATTTATAAAATAAATTTTTGTAAATTGTTACACGTTGAAATACATAAAAAATAGTTCAGTATACTCAAAAATGACAGCAGTTGATTACGAAAGAGAACAATTGAGTTATTCAAATCCATTTTTTGCTTTATGACTTCACACTCATCAGTATTCATGTCGTGTTGAGAAAAGTAAAACGGATTGCTCTGGAAATAAACAGATGTTCATCTGAAGCATTTACTGTATTGACATATACACTATGTACCATAAGGATACAGAAATAACTCTAGTATATCTCCATGTTCAAATAGACGTTTTCAAAACAGTGGATAAGAGAAATATACTAAATCGGCCACCCCCATGAAATACATACATTAAATTATTTTTTATTACATTTTTACACTTCTCTAATAACCTGTAGTCTTTAATTGGGATGTATCGTTGCAATGCCCTGCAAATAAGCAGAAACAGACAATCTATCTCTGTGTCCATGTGCAGTTGAACATAAGAAAGAATACAGGTGCATGTGCATGCATGTGTGTGGCCACGTGTATTATAGCGTCTGGATGTGATGCTCTGTAATGAGCTAATAAATAAATGAGCACCGCTGTGTTGTGTTATGAAGATGGTAATCACGTAGATCTGACAGTTCGGAAGCAGCCTGAGGGTGAATGCCTGGAGACACACACACATAAACATGCACAGCTCATTGCAACAACCAAATGACAGACACATGTCAGCTCTGATTTAAACCTACAATCACACCTACGGCTGGTTTATCATTTTTCAAGGACATAATATACACAATTCCATCTCTCTCTGAATGTCTCCAATACTGTACTTCCAGCACTGCAGTTCATCTGTCAATCATTCCCTCATCCAAAACCCAAATATGTTTTTCACAATCATGTTTTTTTTGTCTACAGCCCCCTGCTGCTCGCAGAGCCCACATGGAAATGTTAAATTTACACATTCTATTTTACAAAAAGCAGCCATGACAAGAAAAACTTTACTCCTCAAACTTCTTATATATAACGTTAAAAAAAGAACATGCCTTCTGTGAACCTTCAAGCAGCAGACAGCTGCTGGCAATTTAAATACGAATTCACACGAATGGGATTTCTAGGAAAGAAAGGAAAGAAAAATCACATGTTTTTCGTTCTTTAATAGGAAGGCAGAAGGTGACGGACCCACTGGGCGCTGTTCAGTGTTGATGCCAGGGAAATTACGGCAGCTTTAAGATTCGTGCCTAGCAACAGCACAATGATTCTCTAAATAAGCTCCATGTCTACTATAAGTGAGCAATATATGGTGATGTCATACACGAAATCGAAGTATTAATGAATGCAATAATAGTCCCTTTTCTGCACAAAGCTAAAAATATTTTTAAAACTTTTGTTTGCTTTCTCACATGGCAAAATTTTCCTATGCATTTGTTACATCCACAGAAATTGTGTGACCAAACAAATTGGTTAAAACAACCCAGCATCTTTGGTTAAACAACCAATAATAGGTTCATGTATTTTAGTTGGTCGCTTTTTGAAAATAAGATGGCATGTTTTAGTCCGCATTTAAAAAAAAATAGGGAATGTTTTTATTAAAAACATGCGCATCTTTTCTTTTTTTACTCCGAAGAAAAATATATTGGATGTGATTCGAAACAGCAAAATGATCCTTGGTCAAAAAAAATAGCTTGACTGGAACACTTGTTGATTTTGTGTTAACTAAATGGCATTTAACTTGGAGAGCACAAACATGTATAATGATGTCATATAAATAAAGTTCAAAGGGTCTTAAAAAAGAAAGACTTTTCCATTTGACCAAAATAAAATTGAGATCATAAGCATTCATAAATATTCTATAACAGTGTAACCTTCCGCTTTAAATATAAAATAGTAAAGAAAAACACAAAAAAATACAAAAATCACATTAATTTAATTGAAATATGAACAATATTTGACTAGGAGTATAACTGGGATTGCTAAAAAGAGGAGCACCAGAGGGATAATTCACCACCAAATCTAACAGCTAATAGAAGAGAAAAAGTTTGTTCTTGAAATGATAAAATTCTCGCACACTAAATTTCTAACAGCTTGGCCCTGCATTACTCCCCATTCAATAAAGTCAATAATGCATGTTTTCAGTTTCTACGTTTTCTGACTCACGACAGGTTGGGTCCAGTATTAGCCGTATAGGCAAGCACATATTGCAGAAATTGGGATTGCACTAATCCTAATCTCACAAGCTCTTTAGCATAGCTGGCATGCGTATTGAAATGGAGCTGATGTGAAATTCTGACAGTGTGACTGAAACATCTGTGAACTCCCACCTCAGACTTGATTACTCCTTTAGCTTCAACCTCAAATTCTTTTTCCCGTCCGTGTTTATTTCTTTCTTTCAAGCCCTGATAAAGTAAAACAACTCCACCTTTACTAACAGCCAGCGCAGGAAATTGTCTTTCCTTCGCTTCTGTTGAGGGACCAACCATTCCATCGTATCCTCAGGCTGACCCGTGCCCAGGTTGGAGCACGCTTCATGCATATTGTGTTTCTATTTACTCTCTCTCTCTCTCACCGCCTCTCCATTCCAACAGTGAATATTAAGGCGGCGTATGCAAGGATGGACGGATGGGTGAGACGCATGAGTGTGTCAGAGTGAGGGATGAGGAGAGGAATGGATGCTGATGGAACTGATGAGTGAAAATTAGATAGAGGAATGAAGGGATGATGCTTAGAAGATTGCTCGTGTTCACAAATACAGAGAAAATAAGAGATAAAAGTATACGGATGTTGGAGTTCATATATAAAAGTGTTGATTGATCCCCTTGAAAGCACACATAAATGTGATTGACAGGTTTGGCCGTGACATCACATCTCATGCTTTTTTAGCATCTTGTGTTAAATGGATAAAAAACAAAAATTCTGCCATGAATCACTCTCCTTCTAGTTCCAAACCTGTATACATTTTTTGGTTCTGCTAAACACAAAGAAAGATTTCAGTTATTCAGGTATTGAGATTTCTTGTGCATCACAGACTACCAAAGTGTACGCAAATTCTAAAGGTGTCCCAAAATGTGGTGCTATCCTAATATGTTAAATTATTTATTGTGTTCAACGGAATATAAAATGATACAATAATGGTCCGGTATGGTAATCAATGCTGCCCTTTAATTTTCAGTTGCTAACATTCTTCTAAATATCTACATTTTTGATCAACTAAACAAAGACATTTACAGGTTTCAGAAAATTAGACAAATTGTAGACACAACACCATACACTAGTTTCTTTCCAAGGGAAATGTAGTCATATAGGCCTTAGATAAGGTGAATTTTCACCCTTACACCACAAACGTGCAATAAAAGAGTTATGTGAGTGGGGGGTTGATCGCATTTATGTGACAAATACCATGTCCTTTTCATGAGGCATTAAAATTCTCATTACACCATTAGCGATCAGTGGTTGCGCGACATGCATCATGAAAGGGTGAAATTGACAATAAATTCATAATGCATGGAGGACACGTCTGTGCTCTGGTCTCGCTAAGATTATGCTTCTCAATTGATAGGGCGTACATTCTCTCTTTCTCAATCTCCTTCTCTCTTTCTCACTCCTTCATGCCTAAAAATGAATGTTGCAGCTGAAAGAACATCTATAGCCAGATGCCATAGAACCTTTTTAAGATCCACTAAAATCTTTATTATAATGGTCTTTATAATAGATCGTCAGGTATGGAGTTTTAAAGGAAAGGTAAAATAAAATGAGTTCATTATCAATTCAAAATCTCATTCAAAACCGGTGTTTGACTTAATTGGGGCTAGTGTTGTTTGCTTACCAGCCGTCTTCAAAATTTCTTTTGTGATCTGCAGAAGAAATAAGTCATTTTATAATAGAAAAGTCATAAAAAAAAATATTTGATAATACTTCATAGTAAGGTTGTACTATAAAATGTAAAATTAAGAAAACAGGCCTTTCCTAATACACTGGAATACTTTATCTCTTTTTGGATGTGTCTAATGATGTGAAAAGCCTGTCAGTTGCTCGCTCTAACACTTAAACACAAAATGACGTCAATTAAAAACCAGAGTTTGAGTGCTTAAAGCCATGGATATTCAGAATTATAATGCATGAAACTGCAGCAAAGTTTGTGTTTTTGTCTCTTTATCTTGTGTGTATATATATATATATGGTTTGTCAGAGATGTCTCTAGCACTTGACAGCCTTCTGTGCATATGATATGAGATAAAGAAAGAGTTGGAGAGCGTGAAAGAGATGTAGATGTAAATATATAGCAGCTCTGCTTCGCATATTGGAAAAAATTGCTGGGTTTTAGGTGTTAATTCAAATGCATTTTTCATGACATTCTCGGTTTAAGGAGATATTGATAAACATTTATTAATTTAAGATAAAAATCCTTTTTTTACAATATTTACTATAATACACTGTGAGTGAATATATAGAAATTACTATTTTATGATAAATGCAATTAGAAATGCATCATGCAAGACACATTCTTTTTGTCAAATTCTTTCTTTTCTCTCTTTTGTGTCTTTTGGTGGCCAAGTATACACTTTGAAAACGTGCATTGGCACGTTGTAAAACGGTCAGTAAGCAATTTCATAGAAAGATTTAAAGTTAAGATATGTAAACCACTGACATGAATCTAAAAAAGATTTTTGGAATTGCCTTAAAATGATTTTAATGATCTTATGTATTGCAGTTGTTTGCATGACAATGATCTTGTGTAATATATTTAGATGTCATGCTATGCCCCTTTAAAAACATATACATCCAATCCTTTATGACTTGAGCTTTGTTTCATTAACTCAAATATTGCTCCATAAAGACACACACTTTGGACAAATTTAAAGAATAAATGTTTTAGAGCATACTATTGTTATCCATCTTTAATTTTAACATTAAACTGATATGAATCACTAAAAAGTGTTATTTAAAAAAACATGTGGCTAGAGCAGTGAAAAGGTCATGGTTTTGAATACCAGGAAAACAGATACCAGTAAATGTATGTTTTTTAAATTGTCATAATCAAAAAATAATATAACAAATAAAAATGGGAAAACCATGTACTAATTACGAAATTATATAAACTTTCTTGAAGAATAGAAAATAATTATATGTCATGACACTTGACTTATCTATGCAAGGCCTCATGCCTCTTATCAAACTTTGCAGACTCAAAGGCCCCTCTTTCGTAGAATGACCCTTAATGTCACGAATTTGGTTCTCGAAACTGTACTTCTAATCATATGACTGATATTAAACGTTAAAATTCATCTTTTCATGTGTCCCATTGTGCTCTCTGGAGTAACAATATACATTAATGTCAATGTTCGATATTAATTTTTAATATTAACAGTTAATGGAAGTATCAGTCATATGCGATTTGGTCGATGTATTGAAGTAGTACTTCAGCAAAATGAAAATTGCCATTCAAACGTGATCATTCACTTTCTTATAAAGTCATAAATCCAAGCTTAACACTCTCAAGGATTTCTGCAGCAAACCGAGATTATATCACAGCTTCAGATCGCTGAAGCCATTACATATCAAAGAGTTAGTTTGGGAGACTCATTGACTCTGTGTATGTGAGGGGTTATTAATTGGTTGGAGTGTAATGGGTGTTCAGTGTCTAAGAGCTCAATACTCATTTACTCCCAATTAATCAGAACAGGACCTGAGAGACGACTGGGCAAACTGACACATACACACTGGCTGAAGGATAAATGCATAGACATACACAGCCACCTGGCCCTGAAGAGACTCACGGCCCCCTTACTGCCAGTCCAAGCACACTGGCAAACGCTCAGCCTCTGTTCAGTTAGGAAGAGAATTAAGACCTGATTAAGATGTGTGGATTTAATGGAAATCAATTCCACCCAAAAGGAGGGAGTGTGTGTAAACAGGACTCAGACGGCATGAGTGTTGCATACAGTCAATAAGAGAAAATAAATTTTGGACTCTTTCCCCTACTTTGTAGCTCTTTCTTTTTAACACACTCTCTCTCTCTCCCTTGATTCATTCTTTCTCTGATCTATAGTAAACTGTGAGCCTTGTCGTGCAGCGAATTCTTGGTATTATTTGTTATCAGATGCTGTTACTGTATGTTAGGCATTCTTCACCCAAAAATAAAAATCTGGTTATCATTTAAGCCCCCTCATGGCACTTGAAACCTGAATGGCTTTATTTCTTTGGCAAAACCCAAAAGATATTAAGAAGAAAGTTGGTAACCAAACAGCAATGGCACACATTTACTGATGTAAGTAAGTAGGTCTTTATTTTTCAAAATGTCTCATTTTGTGTTTTACGCAGAAAAAAAGTCATACAGATCTTAGTAGGACAAGACAGTGATTAAATAGTGATGATAACTCAAAAAATATTTAAAAAAAAATTTATGGATGAACTATCATTTGTTTAGTTTTTTTGTTTAGTTTCAGGGTATGAAAGAGAAATAAATGTGTTACTTTAACATAACAGAGCGATTTTTATATATGAAAAAAATATTTGACATTTTCCAAACATCCCTTAATCACATAAACCACCTTCTTTTCTGTAAGTATATATATTTAATAATTTGTGATAGTTCCATACCTACTGATTGAAGGGATTGAAATGCTTGTCACTTCATGCGATATTTTTGGCTAAAGTGAAATGGGCAGAGAGTGAAGCAGCAGGTAATGGCAAATAGACGAATGTTTCTCAAAATTCGATCACCTTGTCTTGAAGAAGAAAGTGTTGACGGAGAGGGACTTATCATTGATAATGTCACTTTTTTCAGGAAGACCAGGAAAATGTTTGTTGACAGATAGATGGAAGTGTTTTCTTTCAAAGGCGTCGTATGGTGAAAAGATTATAATCATTAACAACCTAGTGACATCTGCTCACCGTAGCATCAGCTGGCTTACATGGGTCTCTATTCAGGGCTGCTGGCAAAGTTGCTATCTATTATCCCAGGATTCTTCTGGAACCAATTTTATTTGGTGCCTCTGGGCATGTGCTCTTTCTTCCAAAGAATGGAAGAGGAAAGGTGTAGTGCATCTTGAGAATGGTAGGCGCCAACATTTCCTTGAGGAGGTACTAGTCCCTAAAATTGAAACTTTTGCAGATTTTGAGGTTCTAATTTTAAAAACATGGGATATTATCTAAACATTTTTCAGGTTTACTAATCATATAAGTAATAAAGTAAAAGCTTTCAGGACTTTAGTGGACCGGATTATCTGATGTCTTGCAGAATGAGACTATAGATGTGGCTACATTATGGAAAATGACTAAAAAACATCAGCCTGACAGGTCAGAAGAATTATGAACCTTCTAAAACAACAAATGAGTGGGAGGAAAAAACATTACTTAAGGACTATTGTGGTGGGACAGCTTTGGAGGGTATTGTATAAATCACCATTAACAAAAAGGTCAGGTGGGCTTCAGTGGAGGATTTTGCATGGCGGAGCTGTTTTTAATCCATTTGTTTCTGTCATTAATCTCAATGTAGGCAGCGCATGAGAAGAAAGCAGGACCACAGGTGTTGTCACTGTTTAAAGGTTTGATATAAATCCAGAATGTTTTTTTAGCCATGAAAGACTGAATGATCTTTTTACAACCTTGGGTAAATGATTTGTGATCAAATTAAATACATTTTACTTTTGCTTTTACTTATATGACATATTAAAGGTACATTCCTCTCAAATTTGAAAATTCAGTTATTAAGTATTCATCCCAGACATGTTCCAAACCTGTGTAAATGTTTTTATGTTAAACACCAATAAAGATATTTGGAAGAATGTATGCAACTCTTAGATTTCTGGAGCACTACCATAATTGCAAGAAAATTGAATGGCAGTCATACATACCTCAGAATTTTTTGAAATATCTAGATTTGTGTTCGGCAGAACAAAATATACTATATTCTTTCCTACTATGATAGTCAATTGCGCCCCAGAAATCTCATTTTCTGGCATGCTTTCGAATATCTTTCTTTGTGTTCAACATAAAAACAAGTCTTGGATGAGTACTTAATAACTGATTTTTCATTTTTGAGAGGAATATCCCTTTTATATGCCATACAAGTAAAAGCAAAAGTAAATTGTTTTAAATTTACAAAATAATTTATTATAAAATTATAATAGACTTGGAACAACTTTAGCCTGTGACGGAATTTTCATTTTCGGGTAGACTATCCCTTTAAGTGTATTGAGCCTAATGTAATGCTGTACTGTACTGTACTGTAGTAAACTAAAAAGTTGAACTGTGCCACAAAGGTACTATTATCGCATCCTCCGTGTTTGTGTGAGCAAATGTCATCGATTTCTAAGCAAGCTCTGGAAGTTTCTTAATAGCGGCATTCTCTCGCTGGTGGGAAACTGCAATCTCGAAACTGTCTGAGGTTGAGCTTCGATCCATAAACAGTCTTCCCGAGTCAAATCTCTCTCCTGTAAGGTTTTCACTCCATCAATCAATCAATCTCAGAAGTCACGGTAATAAAGCGTTATTGTCACGATGGGAACCGGATTCAATATCGTCCATCGAGATCTGAAGCTTGCGCACTTATTGCTGTCAATAGCTTAATTACATGCATTAGCTCTTTCTCTTACACCCACCGAAGAGTGCATTAGCCTCATTTTATTCTTGCCAAGAAAGTGAATCATCAATAAATGCTCTCTGAGGTTGCTAGATGATAGATCCCGGTGTGAGGACAGTAGCAGAATTTCAGATACTTCAGAGTCTTTCTGTGGATGTGGCCATTGGCGGGATGAAAAGATTAAACCGCTGTTTTTAATATTTCCTCCACATTGCCAGCGTCTGTTCTGTATTAGTTCTAAATTACTAATTTTTAGAAAAAGATTTGGACATTGAAGTAGGTTGTAAAAACAGGAATTAATACTTCAGTAGAGTAGCTGGTTTCCCATATCAAATTTAATATTAGTCATATTACAAACACATTTTTATACAATTTCGACCGTAACTCTCCAACTGATTCGATTACATTCAGATCTCTGCCCCGATAAAGGCATTTCATTTACATTTGAAAGACACCCAGAGGAACGAAAACATTACGATTGACTTTTGATGGTGTTTAAGCAGGATACAGATTGGAAGAGTTTAGTTTCTCTTGAGGTATTGAAGACTCCTTATTCATGTCAAGTTAAGATATAAGAGGTTCTAAAAGATACGTTACCTAAATAAAGAAGCAATCTTTATGAACAACATATATTTTATTTCAGTTTTTGTTTAAGGTTATAGGTATAAACGTTCAACACAATCTTACATTTATGCAGTAAAGTTCCTTACAGATTAAATTTGACACATTTATTTGTACTGCAATGGATCTTATGATCTATTGTTTGTGCTTTGCTCTTACCACTGAGCTTAAGAAAATCTTACAGAATTTACACATATTTTTGGACAATTCTGAAAAAAGCATATGACGTTAATCATACAAAAACGTACAATTAGTGGAAAAGGCTGTACTGAAGCCCCGCCCCTAAACCTAACATTAAAAGCATATCCTAGAAAAATTTACGAAAAAGCTTCAATACAAATTCATACAAACTGATAATCTCTTAAATGCATATAAGATTGTGTTTAGAACATTTATAACGTAAACCTCAAAAATGCTGCCATTGTTTATTCACATTCACCAAGGACTTCATTTATTGGAGCACAAATGAAGGAATTTGGAGGACGTCATTTTCACAATGAACGAGCTCTTTCAAGTTTAAAAAGGGCAACAGAGGCACCACATTATGAATATGACCTGTGTGCCGAGGCCATACTAAAGCTTTAATATGTGAGATTAGACCATTTTAAAGCTTTAGCTCATGAAAGCCCCAGTGCCCAATTATTGTAATTCCATTGAATAGCCCGACCTGTCTATTCCGTCTCCAGAAAGTTATATTTGAATGTTCATGAACTATTCCTTTAAGATCTTCTATATCTTCACTCCCAGATCTAGTTCTACTTGCAAAGTAGTTAAAAGGGTACAGGTACATCCCAATGTGGATTACGTCAGTGCTCAAATTAAACTCTCAGCGGTGGTTCTTGTCATTGTCGGCGACGTTTAAACTGTGTCTTGGGAAGCGGCTCTCCACATAAGCAGAAGCAGAATAAATGTCTTCTGTTACTGCTTTCTCATGCTTGTTATTGATTCAGCTAATTGAATTGAACTGCAGGTTGTCAGGGGACAACAGTTCTCTTTTTTAATTGGTCTTGTGCCTTCTAGGCCATGATGTGCGTCCATTTAATGTCAACTAGTTGCATAAAACTGAGAGGTGATGTGTTCATATTAACAAGTGATTGATCTGGTTGACGGGCAGGCGTGCAGCTGAGTGCTGTTGCGTGAAATGTGAGAAATATCGAAGGACGTTGTCACACCCCGGCTTTTGAGAAAAGCCGAATCTGATTTAGAATCATGAGAAAAACGTAAAGGAAAAAAGGGAATGCATTTGTAGAGCACACTGCCTTTCGGCCAAAAAGTATGATTAAAGACGGCAAGAGCATTTCGGACTAACGTTCAGACAGCCGTGTTAAGACACAGGGATCCTATTAAACAGACTACTGATGCACAACCTTTGCTGAATGGACTTTACTTGCAGGGATACACACACAGTAAAATGACAAATAATATTACATAAGCTGGTGATATCAATAGAATTTATATAGTAGGGTTGCTAGAGTTGCTGAAAACATATCCCACCTTAATCTACTAGTTATGTCTAAGATGTATCTTAGGCCGTTGCAACGAAGTGACAACGGGATGGGTTCAACATTTTCCAATATGACATGGGACAACACTGCTACACTTTTATACAATATCAATTCCAAGAGATCCCCATCAGTCAAAGCAGTTGCATACGTTTCTACACATTTTTGCTTTTGTCTTCAATAAATAACATAAATTATAGAAATCTTTGAACCATATTTTGACTTAAATAAAGTTACCCGTTTTCACTTATTAATTTTATGAGCTTTGGGATTCTTCAAGCGTCCCTATACAGAATGTAAGTTACCGAAATGTGGTCATTTTGCAATGAGTACAAATATTGAAAGCACTGTTCATCAGCAAAACGAACAATGTGTTACCACATGCTAGGTTACTAAAGCAAGTCATCTTTCCAATGGACTTACATATTTGTTTCTAACATGCAGACAAGTCACCGGATAACTTAGATCACAATAAAATGTATTTTCTTAAATCATGAAACCCGCACTAGCAAACTTTGAGATTTTTTTCAAACATTTATTTAAAGAACATCACCATATATACAAAGATAATAATATAACATAAACAACAAAATTTGTTACCCAACTCGCCCACCCCTTCTCTCTAATCAAAAGACAATTTCCTAATCCATTAGGTGATCTTGCCAAACTGAGGGGTAGGGTTAAGGGGTAGAATTGGTATTGGGCCTATGTTAATGCTTACTCGCGTTAGATAGATCGGTAGATTTAACAACATGAAAACAGAAATTAAACACGAATGGAGTAATTTTGTGGTGGGCTGTTATGTTTTTTGTGAACCCAAATAATTGTGATGAATGTGTTATGCGACTGGTTCTTAATGTAAATTTGTTTTGGAAAGACTTAATTGTAGTTTTATTTATGCGTAGTGTCACAGCAGGGCCTCGGAGTGCGGTCCTCTTAAATATGTAATATGGATTGTGTGTCTGGTGGATGAATGTTTAGTTACTTGTGTTTCAACAACATAAGTTATATAATGCATCATTAGGGATGCTGCGTTTTTCATTTGTTAAAATGGGAATAAATTAGTAATGGAATATGTGAATAATTGATCAAACAGGTAAATAAGTAAACGGCAAAAAGAAATGTGAAAAGCTTTGGGCTGCGTTTAAATTAGGATGAGGTCATGTAGGTCAGGCTTCGGGAAAGTTTGTTTGGGCATTTGTGTGCAAATGAGAGTGACCCTAAAGTTTGTAAATCTCGACAAACAAGTCCTCGTTGTGATCCACATTGTAATGCAGTATAAAATCCAATATTAAAATGAGTAAAAAAATACAACAGAAGAAATGATTACCAATAGCTTTTCCATTAAACCCTTACAAAATTATTTTTTATGTCCCATTTTGGCCATTTTCCAAAAGGATTTATCTAATCTGCTAGTCCTTCGGAAAAATTATAATTTAAATACCAATTATAAACCATTAGCTTATTTATTTAAAATCATTACAAATTTCTTTTTGTGGCGTGTTTTGCATATTATTGCCAAATGACCAAACAATCAATGACTCACATCACATACTGGTAAACAACATCATAGTTTCAATTAATATCAATACAAATCCCTTTAAAACCATTAAAATGTCTTGTTGTTTATGGTTTCTCCTGTTTTTTAGCAGTCTCTTCCCTGTTGAAAAAAACATAAAAAACTGTTAGAAACCATGACTAAAATTCGAATTTACATTAAATACCATTGTAAACCATCAGCTTTACCATTTACCATTACGTGTTTTTGCCATTAATTCTTTATGATCTGTTTTGCCCATAAGCCAGCAAGAAAGGAAACCAAGTAGAAACCATCACAGCAATTCCAATGGTTTCCATTAATATACAATTATAAACAAATAATTAGGCTTTTCCATTAAAACTATTACAATTATAACCATTACTTACTTTGCATTTTAAATTATATTTAGATTATTAGATTAGTTGCGATTGTAGATTTGTTTGTTTTTTCCCATACAGCATAGATGAAAGATCTCTATTTTGTTATTGCTGTATACCTTTAACCTAAGGACATTTCATACTTTTTGTGAACATGTGGCCTTGGAAAACATGTTCTTTATTTTCAGGCTTTTTGTGTTTTTTTATGATGTTTTCCTTCCATTGTTTGTGTATTTGGATCAGTTAAGGACATTCTTGTTACTCTGATTGAAGGCTGTGTCCTTGTTACTGGAACGCATACTTTTAATTTTGACCTTTACACAAACCTGTGCCACCTAAAAAATGTGAAATTTTTTGTTTGGTAGTTGCTGTTAGCAACACAAACGTCAGGTTCATTTTTGGACACGTTTTGATCTATATACGGAACACTTTGGATGATGGTGATCCTACAAGCATTGCCATATCCATACACAAACAGTAACACACTTCATGTTGATATATTTGTGCATGAGTTGAATGAGTGCCTAGTATAAGACTCACTGTTTTTATAAACCACGTATACACAAACATCCTTGAGTGTGACAACACAAGCCCACACACGTTTAGCATGAGGTTACATAATTATCCACGGCACCGTGTGTTTATTTTCCACGATTCAATGTGCACAGTTATTAAAAGGTCTATTGCACCTGCAAACACTGCAGGCTCTTTCTCAACGCTCTCTGATCAATTAAGCTGTATTATTCATCAGAGAGAAGAGAGAGAGAGAGAGAGAGAGAGAGAGAGAGAGAGAGAGAGAGAGAGAGAGAGAGAGAGAGCAAAGAGAGAGAGAGCAAATAGAGAGAGAAAGCAAAGAGAGAGAGAGAGCAAAGAGTGTCACTGACATTATAACCTGTTATGTTTCTATTACTTAAGGCCTTTCCTAGTCTTAAAAGGCCAGATGTCTTTTGCTATGATAAGCAAGCATGCATGATATAGTTCTGTGCAAATTGATGTTTTTGGGCCTGTGAGGGGATTTTACAAAGGCAAATATTCTCAAAGCTGCCTTTATGTATTTTTACAGTCCTTTTAAGCTATGACCCTCTACAAAAACAGTTCTGAACTTGAACATCTTGAGGTTTTCTGGCCTCATGGTCAAGAACACAGCGCTTTAGATGTAAACACAGATCACAGACGCATCATTTAATCAATATTATTTTTGGCATTTAGAGTCATCTCCCACAGAAATGAAAACACATGAATTTCACATCTTAAGGCTTTCGCATTTTTTCACATAGTTTTTTTAAGTCAGATAACTTAAGTGTTAATTGTTAAGTGATAAGTGTTATTGTGTTAGATGTTGATTTAGTATATTATTTCTATAAGATCTCTGTACCACAATTTTACAAATTCTAACACTTTTAAATTGAACGGATATTTGCTCTTGATGAGCTCTTGATAGGATTATTTCTCTATGATAATAAAAGGGCAGTCATTGTAACTGATTTAAGCTAAAGCTTGTTATTTGTGGACCATTCAACAAAAATTGACAAAAAAAATTTGTTTGATTTTAACACATTCCAGCGGTCCAATTCTAATGCTTTTTTATTTTCCATCAAATTTAAAACCATGATCAAATATGGAACATGTGGTTTTAAAATAGTTTTCTTCAAATCCCATGTTTATTCTAGAGTGAAATCACATGCGCAATGTGGTAATATATTCTCCACATGATTCTGTGTGATGCAATGTGTTTTTACATCCTATATGTTTCATAAAAGAAATTAACATGGGATACATACAAAACCACTATAAAAGTTGTGAAAATAAAGAATATAAAAAAAGTCTTAAGATTGAAAACATGAAATGTTACCAAAAAATTCCTTTATAGTTCCTTTATAGAAATAGTTTACCCAAACATGAAAATGTTGTTCTTTCTAAAATATAATAATTTGTTCCAGACCTTTATGCAATTTGTGACTCTGTTGAACACACTGTTTGTGAACACTATGTTGAAGTGATATATTTAGAAAAGAACTTTCTGGTGCACCACTGATTTTGTACTTAAAGGTTTTCCTAAATTCCTAAAAATGTTGAAAAAAATTTCAGCTTCTAGAACAAACAGAACAAATACAATTTCACAGAATTGCAACAACTAGAAAGTGAGTGATTCTTGAAATAATTTACATTAAAGGTGAACCTTAAAAGTGTCTTTTTGTTAATAACATGTTAATTTAAAAAGAATGTTAGTAAAAAAGCTCGAACTAATGAAAATATTAAAGGCTGTTGTGTGGCTTATAGGAACAGAATGTATGTGTGTTTTTTATGACAGGAACAGCTTGATTTACGGCAGTATAAATAGATTCATCTTAAGACCGGAGGATGTGATGTTACAAGTACGAAATGCAATGTTATCTCCCTAGTTTGAAGTACTTAAATTGGATCGGATGGAGTTGTCATGTGGATGAGAGAAAACATTTATTCTGAAAACAATGCACTCCTAAAGTTAGTCATAAGTGCATTCTCTTAAACATCTTAATCTGTTTACTCTTGCACATTTGTACACCCACGAGCATACTTGTGCACACAGTGCACACCTACTGATGAACTCTGCTGAACACGCCATCTCCATGGTGATTATAGGGGTCACCAGGTTAACCATCCCTGAGAGATTAATTCAGGAGGTTAAAGTCGGGATTAACCCGAGCGGCTACAAACAGAATGAAGATTATGTGTTCAATAACATGTCCTGTTGACATTCTTGTGCTTTTAGCGTTCAACACACTTCCACACATTAGCATGCACCAGTTACAAAATTTTACCTTGAAAATATATGTGTTACTTTCTCTCTTCTACAGAAGATATTTCAGAGAATGTTCAGAGAATGTGCATAGATTTTTTCCATACAATAGAAGTTAATATGTTCCTCAGAATCTATTCTGTTGTGTTCTGTAAAAGAGTAAAATACAGTTTTAAGTAAAATGTCAATGTTTGCATTTGTTAAATTTCGGCGTATTTACCAATCAATCTGTTTTTCCCAGCCTAATTAAGCTTTTCACTTTCATTTTGTTGTTATTCTTTCCATACTGTCCCCATATGCACTTTCTATCTTTTTTTAACTCACAAGCATTCTGAATTTTACCACGAAAATACCCGTGACTTTCTTCTTCTATAGAAAACAGAAGAAATTTGGAAAAATATTGGTAACTGACACCCATTAACTTGCATTGTTTACATTCCATACTTTTAAAGTGAACGGATGCCACTGCGGTTCGATTCATCACATTCTTAAAAATATTGTCTTTTTTCTTCTGAAGAAGAGATAAATTCATACAGAATTATAATGAGTTTGGTAAAAATATTTGTAGGGTTTTGAGGGCAGATACGCATTTGTTGTGTGCTGACATATTTAACAAGCAGTCAATTTTTACTCATCATTTTCTGGATCAATTGGTCCCTTCAAAATTCTTCAAAGTTTCTTATTTTGTGTTCTACGGGTTCAAAATTACAAGTAAGAGTACGAAAAGTAAGGAAATAATGATTTTTTTTGTATTTTCCAGTAATAAAATGGCAAGTTTGTTTATGCTGCCGTATCTACCCTGCAGTCCATTTTCCCATCCTAAATCATAATATCTTTTTCATTTTTTTGTTATTTTGTCCTCACTGCCCCCATATGCCCTTCTAATCTGTGTTTCAGACACATGCAGGACCACCCACACACCCTGCTCGACCCGAAAATGATTGCTGTAGTCATAAAACTAGGGGTGCACAAAAAATATGCATTACTTTAGCGATGTTAAATCACCCTGTTCACTCGCATGTACAAGCATATGCATGTAGCCACACATCAATATGCTTTCCTGGTGAGTTTGCTCCCGGGTGCGTCTTGGCAAAGTGGTACGGATGGTACCTGACAAACGAGAATTAGGATTCCGGCTGGAGAGAGAGAAACAGGCAGGAAAATGAGGCCCGAAATGAACGGAGATGAGAATGTGAAGTGGATTTATCATCAGAGATGCGTATTGCATGAGAAAAACGAGAGGGCTTGTAAGGCATCGACGTGGGGAGATAAACAGCCTAACTCTGGACGGCGAGACATAAAAGAGATATGGCACAAATAAAACGAAGAAAAGAGGGAGACCCGTGGACGTGAAACACAAATAAATGGCGCTGGCGGGCCTTTGGTGCCCGGGCCGTGGGTTTTTGACTGTGGAAATGAATGTGTGTGTGGATGTGCTTGCCAGTGTGTATAAAGGATGTCAGTAGTTCCTCGTTCGGACTGATTAATGCACTCACACACGCTGCAGGTAAATGATGGACTTGAGTAGTCCCCCCCGCCACATGAACACACACACATACACACGCACACACACTCTCAAGCTAAATGATGGAATGAAACGCTCCACCTTGCACTGTCACACATCACAGAGCCCTGCAAATTACCTGACTCCCAAACTCTGAAAGACAGACGGATGGAATGCAATACAAAGAAAAAACGCATGGGAGAGGGGGCTGGTTGTGTTAATCGCAAAAATAACTTATTTTATTTAACCATTACAGTGAGATAATCTGGCCTTCATTAACATTTAAGTAAAAAGCATGGAGCCACTATTTGCATATCCGAGATGGCTATTGCTGGCCATCCTAGAGTTATTGATATGCATGAATCAAGACATTTATTTCCCTTTAAATTTATTTCCCTTTTTTCTGTATTATTCCAAAGACAAGGACTTTTCAAAGTCCGGACCCTTCTTAAAGTGGAGGATGTTCAACAGTGTAAAAGACTCCTGCAGGCTTACCAAAATTTTGGCAACATTAACTATACTTTTATTTCAATAAAGAGCTTCATTAAAACACGGTGTTCAATAAGCATCCGGTATGAAGAACCATGGAATATCGCTACTGGTCCAGACTGAAATTTTGGTTCTGAGAAACACTAGATCTTTGACATTCATGTGAAATCAGATTTGAACCTTTGAATGTAGACTGCCTCAGAATGTAAATGTCTAATAGTTGCCTTGTTAACATGGTACCTGTTTTTGTATGAGATTTAAGATGAAATGTGACAGCAGTTTGAAGGATGTAGTTGTGCGTGTATTTTAAAAGTACAATGTGCACTCAGAATCAAATTAAATAAAAGATTAATGTGTAACAATTTGGAGGTTTTGTTCACATTAATGCAATACAAAACACATCACTAATGTATGTATGTCTTTGGAAGTGTATTGACATAATTAAGCGCCATGTCTCTATTACTGTGGAATAAGTTATTTCTATCTACATGCAGTGCGTTACATCCATGGAATTTGTCGCCATATTTGTACAGTAGCCCTAAATGGAGTTTTGGGAACTCATACTTTTTCAACATCTTATATACATTATAACATGTTATAACGGTGTGGTTATAACCTTGAATAAACAACAGACCATGTTTTATTTGATCCTATTCTGTTTTCACCTTTTCACTGGAATTTGTAAAAATGTTTCCTTGTCGTTTTATTAAGCTTTCCTTGAGGTCTCACCCTGAGATGCTTTTTTAGAAAGAATCTTTCTTTAATATTCAGTAAAGTCGTCAATCCAAAAACCTTTTATCATTTTATTAAATTTCAGTTTTATCCTAAAAACATGTATGTTTGCTGAATTATATTTTAATTTATTAAACCAATCACAGACATTCAGACATATCACCTTCAGATCAAAATGTTTTCAAGAATAGGAAACTTTTTACTCAAGTGCTTTTTATAAAATTGGCAAAAGAAAAGTTGTGTGTCTATACAGTAGAAGTAATTTGGGACCAGCTGTTTTTGATCACCTACAATCTTCAAAATATCTTCTCTTGCGCAGGTTGTTACCACTGGGTCAAAAAAATTACCAAAACATTTCACCAGTGGTATCAAAAGAGTGTTTCTTAAAACTTAGCAACAACTTTGTCCTGTGTTAGCCACCGTAGTGTTTCCAAGTAATTACATTTTTTAAAATACATTAGCTTTGAAATTGCAAACTTTTTTAGATTAAAATCAATATCTAAGTCTCTCAACATATGTAACATATAGTTCTAACTAACATGCCGTTGCATTTCAAACAGAGATAGCGGTAAAGACTCAAAAGCTACAGATAGTGGATTTAAAGTGGTTGTTTCGAATATTTGCATAAAACATTGCGAAACAGGCGGTTAACTGTAATCATAATTGTATTTGTGTTTCTTCAATTTTGAGTTCTTCATTCCACAATACAGGTGTGATGATAAGAGTGTTTTTCAAACTATTATTATTCTATTTTGTCTGGTATAGTCGTAAAGAAATCTCATGGACCCACCCAATGCATCATGAATAAATAAGTGATACAGAAATAATTAGAGAGGTTAAAAAACGTATTTCCCCGTAATCTATTCTCCTTGCTAAAAAGAAGAGTTTTCCATTCCCTGTATGCTAATTAGAGTTTTTCAGATTTCCTACTGAAATGCAGGCAACGGTGATAATATTATGGTAATAATAAAACAAAGAAACAACAAAACAAACAAAATGTTCTCCATTTCAACCCCTTCAGCAGACCTAACCCACTAATTTAGATATGCAAAAGAAAATATATATTTTTTTGAATGTGTGCTTCACTTTTGTGGAGAGATGACTACAGGTTTAAGTTTTATATGTTCTGGGTGTTCATCCTCTCCATTGATATCAATGGATTGACAGCATCCTTAGTATCATGGAATCCTAATGATAAACAAACTTGTTGAATAGTACATAACTTTAAAGGGATAGTTCACCCCAAAGTAAGAATTTTGTCATCATTTACTCACCCGCTTAACATTTCGGCCTGTAACACTTTAATCTGCAGAAAACAAAAGATTTGAAATATTGGTAAAATAAATGTATCTTCCCCATTGACTTGCATCCATTATATGTCTATACAGAAGACAATGGGAACAGTTTTTGGTAACCAACATCCTTAAAAATAACTTCTTTTGTTAGTTTTAGAAGAAAGAAAATCATGCATAATAAATGTGGTAAATATTTAAAAAGTGCACGAGAGGTCTTACAGTTTAACTTTATCATGTTTCCAAGTCAATTTTAATTAAACCTGGCTTTAATTTTGTGCAAATCTGTGATTCATTTTGTGATTTAATTAAGTCAGAATTTGTATCTTAGGAAAAAGCAAAAGATTCCAGCTCATTAGATATTTGAACGAGGCTGTACAGTTTAATTTTTCCTAATCTGTAAAGAGAATAAATCTACATTTGAAGAAAAATCAAGATTTAGCGAGTTACATATACCTCATCTGTTATTTGCCTTCAGTACATGCAAATCACATGAAGTTATTAAGTGTCTCAATAATGAAGTTTTGCAAATAAAGCTCAATAAACAAAGTCAACAACACTTTTTTGATTAAAAAGCTGATTAGAATTCATCATTCTCTATTCACGGTGGTGTAGGAGGAGTGCGTCGCATAAATAAGTAAAAGTTTTTAATTAGTCTCCGCATTCATAAAGCAAACCCAGTCTAGGATCTAATGGTAAAAAAATATCTGGAGGCAGCCGATGAGAGTTTCTGTGTTTTCGATGATGGATTTGGTGCGGCGCTCGTATAGTCGGGTGTACTGCGTCTGAGCCTGCCATTGAAATGGCTTTTGCCTCGTGACATTGATGGTCATAGAGCTGCCACAAAAGCCATTTCATTTGACAGAGAGCCAAACTGTAATGGTGCAATTCTGGTGCTCCAGATAGTGAAGCTTTAAAGGAATCCGTCGTTTGCAGTGCTTCAACTTTCTTTTTTGTCTTCGCTTGCAAAAGTATCATGGTATTATGTCGCATTTGCATCTTTTACAATCAGAAGACAGCAGTATCCAAATTGTATTAAAGAGATTGTTTACCCAAAAATGTAAAATCTCTCATCATTTAGACTCTCTTGTTCCCTATCTGAATACGTTTCATTGTTACATTGGAAATTTCGATGAACTCTTGACTAACATTACAATGGTGGTCAAATGTGCTCTAGAAGCACATTCTTCAAAGTATCTTATGTTGTGCGTAACAGAACAAAAACTTACATCATGTACATTTTGATACTATCACAGTCAATGGGGTATAACTGTTTGGTTAAAAGAACTCTTTTAAATTTCTTTCTATGTGAGTATCAGAACAAAGATATTTAAACAGATTAAAGAAACAAATCAAATGTGAGTTTTTTGTAACTATCGCTTTAAATATGTTTTGCATTGCTTTTAGAGAAACACCAGACTTTGTATGTTATTACTTTTGTGTATCTTAACACATTGCCAATAAATGCTTGATCATTATCATGATATATGCAGTAAAATATAGTTGTTTATATCAAAATATCATGGTATTGGGTAATATTGTTTCAATATAGACTTACCCGCCTCTGTCTGCTTCTTTATTGTCAAAACTCTTGTGAATTTTAAACCCGGCTGTATTATAATGTATGCCCCCTTGTTTTACCTGTTTGGTTGCTACTCGGGTTGCCAAGTCATGACTTGCATGTCCGCACAGATATTTCGGATACCAAGCATATGTGTATGTGTATTAGAGGGCCTGTGTGTGTGATTTATTAGACACAGCGCCAAGGCGAGATGGACTGATTACATTTCACAGCACACTGCCTCCGCCCGTCCCATCGCCGTGGAAACACGGGGGTGGCAAATCAGTCGGCAGGGAGATCATGCTCCCTCTCTTCCATCTCTTTTTGCTCCATCTCTCTCATTCCGTCTCCTCTCCAGTTCTTTCTTTTTCTCATGTCATCTCAACCCATTAACTTACTCTCAATTCCCTCTCCAATTCATTTCCACATCTGGACTCCTTAACATTTTTCTCTTTCTTTCATCTCATAATGTTTAGAGAATTTGTGTGGCTTTGCTTCGCTTCTCTGGAGCTTGACTTCATTGTTGGCTCTCTCAGTCCGGTCAATCCATCACAAGTGCATGTGCAAGTATGCAGCTGCCAAGTACTTAAATGTGTATAAAAGTGAGCTATGTAGGCTGAGAGCGTAGGAATGTTTAAGTACACACCGCTCTGATATCCAGTGCTATCATTTTGAAAAAGCTTCAACTGCATTCTCGTCAGATTCCTTCCTTCACCATCCACTGGGGGATGCTGTGGGATCAGCTGCCAGCTGTGGTCCACAACAGGTGCGGTCACACTACTGCAGGACTTTACATTGGATAGGAGGAGTTGCCCACGCAGGCGGCACACTCATTTCTGTCATATTTGTTAAATTCACATGGAAACACACCTGTTTGTGATCCCTGCCAGCGCCACCCAGTGAAACCTTCTTTTAATCAATTACTCCCGCTAATAAGCTACTCCTTCTTGTACCTAATGGTTAACATCTGGAGCCCAACGTCAACTTTTTTGGGTGGAATGAAAAAATTATCCAAAATATTAGTACTGCATTTTATATATTTATTTGCTAAATAATTACTTATTATTTTCATTATATAAACCTGAATTTTTCTTGTTTTACAATTTTAGAGAAATTATCTGTTAGATTTTGAATTATTTCATTATTTTTGTTGAAAAAAAATCGATTTAATGTTTGTAAAAGACAAATGAAAACATTTTTACAGTGTATGCCAAATGCCCCAAACTAGGGGACAATCAAGTATCATGCTTGGGCAACAGGTTCATTAAATGCATAATTTCCCAATTTTTCAGTGATTAAACAAAATTATAATTCACATTTAACAGTACTTAATGTAATTCTTAAAATTTCATGGAGGCCTCAATAATTTTGGAGAAAATGGGCCCACTCAATCCTACATCTGTCTTTTCTTTAACCTCACATCAGAAATACCCAATGAGTTTGCCAATAAGTTTGACGTTTGACAAGGCCATTTAGCATCCATTAAGCATTGCTGATTCTATATATTCATGGGCTTATATTATAACAAGACTGATATCAAGTCATAGGGGAAATAGTCAGCCCTCTCACCTTTGTAGAAGCATATTGAAATCGAAAAGTTTCCATCGACACTTCATAACCACCCGTCACCAAGTCCTTGCATCAAAGATCAGGAAAACCCCTACGCTGCCATCTATCCATTGCTTGGCTTGAACAAGTTCATAGATATTGATGGAGCGCTACTTCTGGAAAGCTATCCTCATTTGCAGTATATATGGCATCTACCCAAAGCGGCGGGACGTCAAACCCTCCGGCTCTTCCGTCGGGTCCATGCCACTTCTTGTGTAGGCGAACACAAGAAACCTTTCATTCCTCGAGCCAGCACAGCTAGATCTGTCAGTTCAATGTCTGTGTTGCAGGCCTATCAACCAGAGCGCACGGCGAGTTGAGTTCCACGCTGGCTCCCGGTTCATTATAGAAATCTGTCCTTATATTTTTGCAACACATCTGGCTGATAAACCTGACTCAAGACCTACAATGCCTCTCCCTGTGCTCAGTCAGTTCTACCAGGCTGTTCGCTGATGCTCAGGGAGCGCTGAATTATTTCAAGACCGAAAAAAGAAGTCTTTGAAGGATTGAAGAGCGCAATTTGGCAACCATACCCAAATCCTCGACCACTTAACACACCTGCTAATCTCAGCGTTATTGTGCTCCAGATTTATAAATTTGTCCTTGGGAGATAATGTGACCTCTGCAGTGGAAGCAGGAAATCATGCTGGCATACTGACTGGCACAGATGCAGAGCAATGCAAATACAGATTTACGAAACTCAGTGGGTATGCTTGCATATGGTAACTCACCATTTTGTTGCATTTATGTTTGTGCATAAGTACTTCGATGTCACTTTACAATAAGGTGCCATTAATTAACAATTAATTAATACATTAGCTAAAGTTAACAAACAATGAACAATACTAAAGAAGGATTTATTAATGTAAGTTAACATTAATTTCAGCAATTACAAATTCATTATTAAATCAAAAGGATTCCCTGTTAACTATATTAAGGTGAAATAACACTAACAATAATTAATAAAACATTTTTTTAATTTATGTTAGGTAATGTATTTATTTGTTATGCGTTTACTCATTTGGCAGATGATTTAATCCAAAGCGACCAAAGTATTATGCATTTGCCAGTTATCAGTATAGAGCAAACCGGGGTTAACATATTTTTACATAGTACCTTATTCAAAAGTGTGTGACCGTTGGATTTAACTTTTTTAAATATTTATATTGCAAAGAATTTTTATAATATCAATAATAATGTAATTTAATAAAGCAATAAGTTTCGAGAGGCCACTATTCACCTACACGTATTTTGAGAATGGTACTTGGGTTAAAGGAATTCAGATGACACAGCTGTTTGAAAACCCCTGGTCTATGTTTATAGTGTCATCATAGGAATTTAAAATGATGCTATTTGTAGGCACATTATGTAAGATTTTTACAATGAAACCCAGAAGTCACTACTGTAGCACAAATGTATGTGTTGTGTTTGCCTGTGTATTTGAATTATGACCAGAGCTTCCAACAATTTATGAATCCTGATGAATTTGTAATTTTAATCAATTTAAAGTTTGTCCACGCCACGTAATGTCATCGCCGATAGTAGACGTCATGTACACGTTATCCAAGGTCGTTGCTTTCACTTGTCAAAATGCAAAGTTAAGGCGAGCAGGTCAATATGCTGACTTACGTTATAACGTAATGGTTATTAAACTGTATCATTTACGAACGTGATTTTTCCCACCACCAATGGCAGAAGTCTCATCCTTGCACCCTCCCTCGAGCTACGTCTATGTTACTGTTTCAAATACATGACCTCTAGCAGCAATCCCTTGAAACTGCGCATTTAATAATCATACAAAATTGCCGATCTTACCAAGTTCATGTGAATTAGCAACGAATTGCCATGCCGGATGTGAGTTTGCCCACAACGTTTTTCATGTCGTTTTGTTATCTGAATGTTACCTCCACTACGCCCCCATTTCTTACAACCGCCTTCTAGACAGCGACTTCTTTGTCAGCGTTGCAATGGCAAGCGGTTAAAGTGCACAAGATTATAGGTATTTCTGCCGACTTGAATTGAACCAAACATATTAGCTGAATGGGTTCAGCCCAGTCGGGTCCCGTTACGCCATACGCTCTTTAATGGCAGGTACAGAACAGGTGAGGCGACACGGGTCAAATTATGACATACGGTAGAGGTCCCACCATTCGCTTCATGCCGTAAGCCAATCACGCCGCAGCCTTTTGTCTCCTCCTGGAAGCAGCAGTTACATCCACAGTTAAACGCTCATCGCACCGCATTGACTAACAAATCATAAAGCAATTCATTACAGTCGCCGATATGAGAATTAGTGGTATAATGAGCGCGTTTTACTGTGTTAAAAGGCTTTTAGAAATCACTTCTGTTGGTGACAGCACTAAATGGGGCTCAGACGTGTCACGAGGCGGCAGCCATTTTCTCCGCTGTCATTAGTGTGTGAGGTGAAGGGCCTGTCACACTTCAGTGTTTGTGTGCGTGTGAGAAAGCGAGTGAGCAATCCCCTGTTGTATTGATTTTCTCCAGCTGCTTTCTGATTGAGCAGACTGACTGAGACAGCGAATGCCGCGTGCGGGCCGGGGTTCTGGCACATTCGACGCAGTAGGGTACACGCTGCCTGCAATGGGCACTAAAACACACACACACACACACACACTCGCGCGCCCACGAGCATACTCACCCCATCTCTCCGTTCTTCTTTTTCAGTTCATCACTCCATCGTCTGGAACGCTCTACACAGCAGGATAAACATCGTATGCGGTGGGCTCTCTCTCCTTCATCTTCCAGCACAATCAACACAGCGAGACACGTACTCGGCTACCTAATCATTCTGTTGTTTTCTGTCATTCCCTCATCACTCCGTCTCACACTGACACACACCGTTTTTCCCTTTATCATTTCCCCCTCGCTGCTGTTTCCCGCTCCCATGTTTCGCTTGAAACAATTTGCCCCTAAGTATGAAAGTGCGGTTTGTGTTTAATCAAACTGTTTGGCTAATTTTACATATGAAATGATGCATAAATCCCCTTCTAACTTTCAAGATGACTTCGAAATGAGTTTTTCTTGCAATTTTTGTGTTGGTTACCATGCTGGCGTTCAGTTTTTTTTTGTCCACGTGTTGTTTCTGTTGATGCAAACACGCTGGGAGTGTCATCAATGGATTCTGGGAATAGCCGCCAGGAGCAGCGGGATTCGTCGAATGTATGTGGCACAATCATGTTCGAGCTCAGGTTTTATTTCGTTTAAATATGCACTCGAACTTGATTTCTGCAGCTTGCTGAATTACAGTGTGATCGGGCGGGGTGGGCACATCTTATCACGGTTGAGTTTCATTGTGTGGAATTTATATGTGAAAATCGACAAGAATGGTCGGTGCTCATGTTTTGAGTTTAAAGGTATAGTCCCACCAAAAGTGAATGTTCGATCATGAATCATTCTCCATAAGATTTTGTTCTGATGAACATGTGGAAATATTTGGACGAAAGCTTGTAACTAAACAGTTCTTGGACACCATGGACCGCCATAGAAGGAAAAACGGCAGCTGGAGTAAAAAGTACCCCAGGATTGTTTGCCGTGATACATTCTTTAAGATATCTCATTTTGTGTTCAACAGCACAAAATGATTATCAAGTATACATTATATGAGGAGTATCCTTATTTTTTGATCTGATTAACACAAAGAAAGATATTCGGAGAAATGCTTCGAAACCAAACAGTTCTTGGACACTATTGATTACTATATTAGAAAAAAATAACAATGGGAATTAGAAGTGCCCTGGGACTTTTTGCTGTACATTCTTAAAAATGACAAATTTTGTGTTCAGCAGAACTAAGAATGATGTAGTATAAGTATTTTATCCCTACAATTATAGACAGCGGGGTCCACAACCTCTTTGGTTCTAAGCATTCTTCCAAATATCTTCCTCTGTGTTCATCAAATAAAGAAATTGATACAGATATGGAACAACTCAAAAGTAGAAAAAACATGGTTACTAAGTGAGTCCACATTCTCTCTAAAAAAATTTTTATTTGTTTGAATAAATTTTTTTTCCCTTTTTTTATCTTTCTGTTTGTCTTTCTCACCTTCCCAATAGCCATTTCTTCCTTTCACACATACACACATCTCCCTGTAACACATCCCTCTAAGTAGAGATATAATAATGATGATTATGTATTTTGTTCTTTCTATAAATAAAGCGTTGATACGCTCCCTGAAATATCTCAGGAGGCCACGCAGCATAATTCCCATTCTGAACACTTCTTAATGCTTTTCTTGAATTATTCCACTGTAAGGCACTGGGCTAATTTACTGAGATAATTACCTTGTGCATTTGCAATTAGGCTTATTTTATGAGCTTTAAGTCTCACTTCTTTGATATGAATTACTTTCCTCTCAAGAGCCTCTCCTGATGTCGTCTAAATTTGTGCATATTTAACTAATAGCATTCTAAGAATTCAGTTGGTACATGAAAATTGACTCAAAAAGAGAGAGGTTTGCAACAGATAAAATGTAATTGTATCTTCAGTTATTATACTGATGAAAACAAGTTTGTGACTGGGCAAACCTTTCCACCACCAAAAGAGATAAAGTGATTTACTCACCCTCTTGTCCTTTCGACCTGTATGACTACTTTTCTTTCACCAAAGAAGATATTTCAGAATGAAAAGAATGTTGGTAACCAAAGAGTGACGTCACCCATTTGCTTGCATTGGATTTGTGTCGATATAATAGACGTGAATGGGTGCAATTCCTGTTCAGTTCCTAAAATTCTTTACAATTTCTTGCCTCTACTTTCTTCCTTCAGTGGAAAACAAAAGATATTTTTTAAAATGTTGGTTGCCAAAAAGCAACAATTGCCGTTCGCTTTTTCTGTTTTTGAGTCCATACAATGAAATTCAATTACTTGCATTGTTCGATCACTTACATTCTCAAATATCTCCGTTCCACTTTCTTCCGCAAACACAAAAGAAGATACTTTCAAGAATTTTGGTAACCAAACGGCGACATTCCCTCGCGTTGGTTTTGCATCCATACAATAGAGGTGAATGGCTATCACTGCCCTTTGGTTACTGACATTCCTCAAAATATATTTGTTTGACTTTCTTACGTAAAACACAAATTTTGTATCCATACAGTAGAGGTAAATGGATTTCACTGCATTTGGGTTGTATGCAGTCTTCATAATATCTTCATTTTACTTCCTCACAAAAGTAGATATTTTGAAGAATGTTGGTAAGCAAAGCACGATGGCACCCATTGCATTGGTTTTGTGTCCGTACAGTAGAGGTGAACGGATGCCACTGTGTTCCGTTATCAACAGTCTTTATGATATCTTTTTTACTTTCTTTTAGGTAGAACACAGAGGAAGATATTTTGAAGAATGGTGTTAACCAGAAAATACCCGCATCCATTTCTTCCATTGGTTTTGAGTCCATACAAAAGAAGTGCCGGCACTATTCGATTACTAGCATTCTTAAAAATATCAAGAAAAAGTGAGACAGGTTCGAAATGATGTAAGCGATGATAAGAGAATTTTTAAGTTTGGGCAAATTATTCTAAGAGAGCAAACTAATAATACAGAAACTCCATTCAGTTTTCAACATTTGACTTTTGGTCATAATAAACATCAACAGAAGGAAAAAAACAGCAATAAATGAATAACAGACTTGTGCTTTCCTGGGAGTTTGTTTGTAAGCCACGGGGAGAGTACAGCTGAACGATCCATTAGAAAACTTCTGAGGCGTACACACATTCACTAATACATAAACACACACTAACAGTTGAGCGACAGCCCAATGTGTCTCTTCTCGATTGTTTTGCACCTGTAATCCAAATGACACAGCTTTGGTGCCACAGACAGACTCCAGAAACCAGCAGCTGTGCAGACAGAGCTTGATAGAAAGTGTGTGGGATTTGGTATCTCTGATGCGGAAACTACAGCTGAAAGACACCTGTTTTTTTCTTCAGGCTTCCCTCTTTCTTCCTGAGATTTACTTTCTTTCACCGAGAGGCCTGAGGGGTTTGCATGCTTCTCCAGAGGGCAAATGTTGAATATGTACGACAGCTCTTCTGCTTTGACTGTCACTTCTTCTCTGCCTATAATAATATCAGTTGCCTCATCTACACTAAGATCACAAAACTGTGCGTCTTTATATTTTATGGCGTTCATTGCCAATCCGATTTTCACAGTTAAGACCATCATGGACGATAATTAATTGTATTGTGATGTTCATACATTTTTGGAAGCAGCACATGTGGTAGCCATGTCCATACACACACGTATTCAAATATTTTCATGTTTAGATTTTGATTACATTCTATATTAAAACCATCCATTTTTTATTTTTTAGGAATACACAAATTAACTTTTCAAAATGTCAAATAATTTGTCACAACACGTTTGTTTTATGTTTAGTCACTTCAACTTTTTTTTAGTTTTGTATATATATATATATTTTTATATACACTTCCAGTCAAATGTTTTTGGACACTTGCTCGGTTATGTATTTATACTTTTCCACATTTTAAAATCAAAATCATCAAAAAAAAATATGGTAATTGATATAACTAAAAAAATATAATGAAAGCATTTGAATATTGAAAGCATAATGATGAACATGACTTTGAACATGTTTAACAATCTAAAACACTTGTAATGCATGAAACAACGTGAAACTTCTACTTTAATATTTGCAAAGCTTGTACACATTTTTAGTTGTCTGCAATAGGGCAGAACAAGTCTTAAGATCAGGTTGAAGCCTGGGGTGCTCTTTCTGGGCCAATCAGACCCAATTCTTTTTGACAGCAAAATCCGTTCCATTTATATACTTTTTCATTGACTTCTGTGTGTGTGCGCGTATGTGTGAGCATGTGTGTGTGTATGTATGTGTGCACGGTCGTGTGTGTGCGTGTTTATGTCTGTATATATATAGACTTTCGACAAACTAAACATTTTTGTGTTCTCTCAGAGTTTAAGGTCTACATGGGGTTACGTGATTACATGTGTAAATAACACCCTTATCTTAATGGCGATGTGACCCAAAATAAGACCTGACCGTGGTCAAATTACCCCTATTAGGCCAATGGCTTCATTCACTTCTTGTGACTCACACAACTAAACCAGAGACATTGCAGGAGAAAATCGGGCTCCCAAAAATAAACTTTTGCTTTCAATGGTAAAACAATGATAAGCCTGTGTAACTGAAGCCCATTTAAATCAGCTCAGAAGTTTTAATTTACATCCGCTGTCTGTTCCGCTTGGTGGGCTTCTTATGGGATATTCCTGATATTTTTGTCTTCTGACAATGTGTTGTCTGAGTCATAAAATGATAAAGTATAAACAACATTGAGATTTCCAACCTGTATGGGTTGCAAAAGATGATATTAAAAAACCTTGTTTACTATTGACATTTCATTCTGGTTACCAAAATTCTTCTAAATATCTGCGTTTATGTTCCCTTGAAGGAAGAATTTAAAGAAAGTCATAAATGTTTAAAATGACCAGAGGGGGAGTAAATGACGACACAATAATTCCAGAAAAAATGCCCTGGAGAAACCTGAGGTTAAGTGCTTTGCCCAAGACCTCAAAAGTGATATTGCAGGATCGTGATATCAGTATAGCCCCAGTTTATGTTGGAGTGAATTGGTTTTTAAAGGGATTGTTCCCTAAAAAATGAAAAAGTCTGTCATGAATTTGTCATTCTATAGTTGATCCGAACATGTAGGAATTTCTTTGTAGGGTTGAAATGAGAGAAAGATATTTGGAAGAATGCATGTTACCTTGTAACCGAACAGTTCTTTGGCTCAATTGACTTTCATAGTAGAAAAATGACAGTGGTAGGTTAACATGCTTTTGGCTTTTCTACATTCTTCAGATTATCTCATTTTGTGTTGAACAGAACAGAATAAGATAAAGTAATTATTCCCACTGTGTTAGTCAATGGGCTCCAAAAACTGTTACAAGCATCATTCCATATATCTTCTTCTGAATTGACCAGAAAAAATTTTTATGTTTTCAGATTTGGTACAACTTAAAAAATAAAATTCTGGCATTGTTTATTCACCTTTAAGTAAACTATTCCTTAAACAGCTCAACTGCTCAAACATTGTGCTTCCAGTACCCTGTTTATCACGTTTTCATTTATTATTTCATCGCAAATATTTTTATCCGCCAGACAGTCTACAGCACCATGAAGTCATTTCTTGAATCTATTTAAAACAATAAAAGCGTTTTGATTTTATGAACCCTACACAACAATGATTCAATTCCCATAGGATCCAGTTATGTATGACCTTACGCTTTATTATTTCATATTCAGAAATCTCCTCAAAGCCTCTTTGTTTAGTGCAAATGCATCGCCTGCAGCATTCAGAATCTTCCATGGGGAACAATTGTGTAACACTGTACCTTTCCAACCCGGCTGACGCTGTCAGCGTCAAAGTAACTTCTTGAAAGTATTTTCACAATAATAGATTTTTGAAAGGTTGATATCCTTAGGAAATGCTGATGGCTTGCATTTAGCAGATTAAACTTTTCACAGTCTGTGGTCCAACTTTGCATCCTGAATTTTTAGCAGATACATTTTCATGAGTACTATTATATAAAAAAAACGTGAGAGAGTTAAATAAAGCAAATGTAATATAAAGACCGTATGAGTGTACCAAATATTGTCATGAAATGTATTTATCTATTTATATATATTTCTAGATATAAAACATCTATAGAGAATAACATTCTTAAAGATTTAGTTTAATGATGATAGGCCTGTTCTCTACAAGACCCTTCAGTTTCTCATCCTCCTGCTCCCCACGTACATCTTTAACTTGCTTACAGTGACATGCAAGGGTAGATTTGGTTTGACAGTAATTGCAGTAGTTTTATTTATCCTTCCCTTTGAGTATTTCAAAGTGGATCCGAGCTTATTGTCATGCAATCAAAGCGAGTTCAAATTGAACAACCTGCAACAATTTAAACAGTTAAAATGTTTTTCTTAAATTCCCTCTCGCAAGAATACACACTCTTTCCTCCAAGGGAATCTAGCCCACTCTTTTCTCTTCTTGTATGTCAGTCTGTTTTTATCTTTCTCACCTTGTCCGATAATAAAACCATCAACAAGAACACTTTTCATGCACATCAAGCACTCGCTCACACAGACAGAAGGATGCACGGCATGTAGCTGAAACTTTGTTAATACTAGTTGTCGACTTGGAAATAAAGGGGTCAAAACTAAGTTATGTATATATTCATAATGTTCTATCTGCAAATACAATATCCCCAAATATCTTTGAAGTAAATGAAAACTTAAAGATGGAGAATTAATCTAATTTTGTTGTTTGTACCACTGCATGCATACATTTGTTCATTTTCATTCATTCATTCATTCATTCATTCATTCATTCATATATTATAGAATATACACAAAAGTTTTTGCTATGACTTTTTTCTTAAATTCCCTTCAATATTTTGAAGTGAAGTGTTTGCTCGGAACCACAAACTCATTATAAGAAAATGTCTGGAGGTGAATGGATAACATGCATTTTAATTAAGGCATGTGCACTTCATGAGGTTTATGTTTAGAAGAAATAATTCAAACAACTAATCATTCACGCAATTTTTTGTCATAGCTTTCCTATGGCTCATTGGTTAGAGTATGGCACTAGCCACTGCAAGGTCATGTGTTCGATCTCAGGGATTTCACATACTCTGAAATGAATGCAAAGCATAATGCTACGTAAGTCGCTTTGAGTGAAGTGAGTGAGTGAAGTGACATCAAGTGACGTGATTTGTGGTCAAGTATGGTGTCCCATGCTTGGAATTCTTGCTCTGCATTTAACCCATCCCAGTGTACACACACAGTAATACCAAAATGTTATAGATAAGAAATTACCCTAATGTGAAAACATTTTTTATGAAAAAAAATCATCATATGGAAACATTAGAGAAATCTGCCAGTAACTGAAAAGTGTTTTTTTTAAGATCTAGGTTATTATTAAGAACATGTTTAAAAGTATTTAGAAAAAAGGTTAATGAAATTCTGTTATAGGTATATAGTAATGTAAGCAATCAGAAACTTTACTACAAATATCACTTTTTTCAAGGACTGATTTGCAAAATCGGGATTTGGCTCGCTATTTCAAAATAAAACTTTGTGCATGTTGTCTTCTTATATATAAAGAAGGACACATAAATCTGTTTATATATAAAATAAGTATAATAGATTTAATTAATAATAGATATAATAGTAATAATATATTTAGAAAAAATCTGATATTTAACTAATAAAAATTATATTTAAACAGTGATTAATTTGTATTTCTTTCTTAAATAAATGTATGTATTTATCGATATAAAATGAATATGCACAGTCCCCAGACATACATTATGTAAACACACATTTTTTGTGTTTACATTATAAATTGGCTTGACAGCCTTAGTTTTTCCGCAAGATTTTTTCTTCTTCGCTAAATGACAACTTTTAAAAGTCTCAATATTATATGCAGTGAACTTTTTATGATGTCAAGTCTGCTAAATGTATACACAGCTATTTCCTTTTCAGCATTTTTTCCCGGGCCGTAAGACTGCTTGACGGTGTTAGTTTTCGCAGTCATCGCATGTGTTTGGCAAGCCTTCCAGACAGCACTAACACAGCCTGACGATCACGCACCTCGTCCTAATCATACATCCTGTTTATTAAATAAGATGCGTCCAACAGAACAGGCATAGCCAGATGGTGCCTGCCAATGAATGCTGGATTCAGCATGAAACAACCATAAAATAACCTTCACAGTTGTAATGAAAGAGTTAAGACGTTGAACGCCATTGCCATAATTGATTTATATCATTTATTTTATAATTTTTTTATTCATTGAAGAAAAGGTTTATACCTTTATCGATTCTATCAGTATTTTTCTGAGTTTACCTACAAACAAAATAAAAATCACTTAAAATAAAAAGGTCACAGCAAACACACACACAAGCGCTTCATGCAATATGAATTTTCCATTTGTCTCTCTCTCTCTCTCTCTCTCTCTCTCTCTCTCTCTCTCTCTCTCTCTCTCTCTCTCTCTCTCTCTCTCTCTCTCTCTCTCTCTCTCTCTCTCTCTCTCTCTCTCTCTCTCTCTCTCTCTCTCTCTCTCTCTCTCTCTCTCTCTCTCTCTCTCTCTCTCTCTCTCTCTCTCTCTCTCTCCTTTCTCTCTCTCTCCTTTCTCTCTCTCTCCTTTCTCTCTCTCTCTCTCCTTTCTCTCTCTCTCTCTCTCTCTCTCTCCTTTCTCTCTCTCTCCTTTCTCTCTCTCTCTCTCTCTCTCTCCTTTCTCTCTCTCTCCTGGGGTGCTGGAGTCTATTATTAATGCTGAGCTTAACATCTCATTCCATTCTTCTTTTCATCCTTTCTCTCTCCTCTAAAATTAAAGAGTATCAACTTTTATTGACACTTCTGGAAATCTCCCATAATTCCCTTCAACTTATTTGCCATTAATAGAACATTCACTTACTGTGACTTTTACAATGCTGCCCCCCAACCCTTCATGGCCCTCTTTTCTTTTGCTTTCTCACATCCTTATTTTTTCTCTAGCAAGGGATATTGCTTTTCTAATCTCGCTGACGAACAATATTTCTCTGTTGTTTTTCCTTCCCGTCCGCCTGTGCAATGTTTTGGTGCTGCTTTGAATGCAGCGGGTGCTGTGGATATCAGCGGGTGTGAGTGTATTGCTGCTTTTGGAGGTCAGAGAAGACGCACTCTCTCTGTATAATGAAGCCGAGGCGAGTGCTGGGTCAGCCCTAACTGTAGGCAGTGCTATATGAACGACCCGACGTGTCGCTTTACAGTTCACCTTTTCTAAGTGCAAGTATGGTCTTGCGGAAATGGGTCTACAAACACTTAGAAAAAACAGATTTATTATGGTGACAGGTTATATTTTGGCACTGTGGATATTGTATAATAATGTTCTGAATGTATATGTATCTTTTAAAATAATTTGCAATATGTCACAATGCCATTTCCAAAAATGTATCTTTTTGTCAATTACTTTTTAAGACATCAAATACAACAAAAAATCAAGTTTATATTTATTATTTTTAAGCAATACAACAGCAATATGTGTACACCTATTTAGGAAAAGTAACAAATCTATTTTATGTATGCTTTCTGTTTTTCACATTGCTGTTAGATGACTTGATGTCACTCCCAGGTTTAATATTTTTTGAATTATTCAGACACTGGACTGGAAAAAGTTGGAATGGTCTGTTAGTGTTGTGTAGCTCTTTATGACATAATTGTGTACTCCAAAGTTAAGAATGTGATAGAAATATAACATGTCCAAAGTTATATCCCAGTAAATTATAAACTGGAACACGAAATTTTTTTTGTTGAAAACACTTAATTTTATCATGTACATTGGTTCCACAAGATTAAACCTTTTTTTAACATAATTTCTCTTGAAACAGAAATAAAGTTGTGTAAAAATACATAATTTTATTGTGTGGAACAGATGCATGATAAAATTAAGTAATTCCAGCAGTTAATAACAAAAATACTAACAATAACTATTATTGTCATTGTCATTGTCCTTATCTTTGTTGTTGTCATTATCATTGTAAAAATTCATGATAATATACAAAACGAAAGATTTTTTCAATGAAAATAAAAAAACGTATCCAAGTAAAAGGTGGGATGTATGTAGATCAATAATATAATATAGTGCATAATAAATAAATTTCTCTCTGACTCTCTCTCTTTCTCTTACTCTCACTCACTCACTCATATGCATGAACACATACACAGCTCTCTCTGTCACACATCCACACAACGTGTCCTGCATGGGAAACCCTCTGAGCCAGTGTCTTACCCCACCTTGCATTCGAATTAACAACTTACACCCAAAACGCAGACTTTACTTATTCACTATGTGAGTCGGGCCGCTTTACCATCCGTGCTTTTAGTCACACTTCTGAGATTCCTCATTCTCTTGATATATGAAGACGTAAATTAAAATGTCAATCCCCTCAAGTGAGAAAATCAAACTTGATGGCTTCTGACGGCAGTTTATTATGTTTGACGGGGCAATGCATGTGTATCTAACTACATCTGCACAAATAAACGTTAATGCGTTCATAAACACACGTCCACTTGGAATGACAGGATGAGAGAGACGGGATTTTATGAACTCACGCCGTTAAAATGATTCAATAAGTCAAGCTGACTCCTCCCGTTTAATCTCTCAAGAACTGTCATTTTTAATTCTTCAGTCACACTGACATGAACTGCGATTTAAATTATCTTTGCAATGCTTAAATATTCTCAAGTGATTTGAACTGACATTCGGAGTAGATTTAAAAAATGGCGGAAAAGCATCTTAAGAAAGCACAGTTGCAGTTTTGTGTGCGGAAGGGCGCCAAGAGACCGGCCGTAAATTGGTGTCCAGTAGCGTAGTTCTTGTGTGAATGAAATATTAAGCCTCCCTTGCGTTGCCAAGGGAGATGCTACCATTGCTACGGAGATATCGATTGCTTTTGAAATGGTTTATCACAGACTCTTAAGAGTCGAGGTCACAGAGGCCTGATGTTCCTCAACTGCCTGGACCTGTAGCTTTTAACCACGTCTGTTTTACCACCTTTAAATATCAAGGACCGACAACCCTTCCAGAACAAAGCGCTTTTTATATGCAACATATTTTATTGGAACTGTGAATACAGAATGGCCAAGAGGAATAACTGTTGGTCTGAATTATGAATGAGCAGGTTTGAGTATATGGGCGTTTCAAATAAGGTCAGTGATGTACAGTGGGAAAAGCATCATTTGGTTTTGATATAACAGCAACCTTGAGGCATGTTTGACCCGAGAGACTGAAACTTGTGAAACACGTGTCTTCCATTTTGGTTTTTAAATAAACGTTAATGCGGAGGCATTGTCTATGGTTTTGTTGTTAGTCCGGGTTGCTTTTGCAATCGTTGGTGGTCAAAAAAAGAAGATGAGAAACATCAAATGCATTAGTTGCATGGGTTTTGTGGCCATACATTAGAAGTAGGTGCCACTGTTATTAAATTACCAGCATTCTTCAAAGTATCTCCTTACGTGTTATGAAAAAAGGGAAAGATACAACATTAACTTTAGGGGACACACTTGTCTACTCCTTGAGTTTTAAACCCACAGGCTGTTTGCTGCGATCTAAATATTCTAACAATTTTTCCTCAAAATATCTTCTTTTGTCTTTTGAGAAAAAAATTGAAGTCATCACTCCAATAAACGCTTTGATATGGCAACTTGTGTACTATCTGAGATTCAATCTCACAACCTCACAAAATTTTTTACATTGATTACCAACCTTTTTCAAAGTATCTATTTTTCTGTTTTTTAGTCATCACTTTAAAATTAGTTTTTGTTTTTAGTTTTTGCATCTTGCAGATGCCTCTATCACCTTGGATACTATCTGAGATGCAAACCAACAACCTTTACAACTTTTTTTTTACCGTCTTGAGTCATTCTGAATGTACATTCCACTGCTGTTTTTGTTAAAATTCTCATGCTGGTTTCTTCCACTTTATTGACGGCTCCCTGTGGATTTCTGGGAATGTTTGCATACTTTTACTGTAGATGGAACCCGTTTTTTGTCCAACATAGTGATATGCATACAAACATGATCTCTTTATTCACAGGTTCAGACTCACAGATGGCTGTTGACAAAACAGAAAATGATAGAAACTGTAAAGTGCTGATCTCTGTTTTAATGGATTATTTACATGAAATATGCATTTTTTTCAGCCCATAAGACTGCTTGACGGTGTTAGTTTTCTTCAGCAATAACGATGCTTTATCACCTTCAATTTGCCATTTCTTAACTTGATGAATATGATGGCCCTAAATAGTTAAACTACAGGGAACAAAACCATAAACAAGCTTTTCTTTTCACACTTCATTCTTGTTTATTTGATCATTTCTCCCACACGTTGCATTGCGTAAGGGATATAGATTATTCCCTTTCGAGAACTGCCTGTTTAATTCTCACTGTTTTGATAAAATACATTTAGCCAACCTGTCACGCGATCTCGTCTATTTCGATATAATGTTGACCCATGAGCCCATATAACCGCCATTTATGTTGAAAAAACAAACAAAAAGACAAATATAATACAAGTGCATGTAAGTGTACATCAGGCCAGGTTAAGTTGTGTTCGTAGGCTCGTGTGTGTGTGTTTGTGTGTTCCAGAGTGCATGACCTTTAAAGCAGCAGGGACGCAGCTACACCGCTGTGTTAAGAAATGCATACACACTGCTGATTTCACACCTCTCTGCATCCCACCAGTGCAAGACATCCAGCAGCTGTGGCAAAGCCATGGCAAGGGGCACAGGGAGGGGTTAAAGAGTGATACTGGGAAAAAAATGAATTCAAAGAAACATGAATTGTGAGAAAGAGCAGTCGAAAATAAATACAAGACACAGACATTTAAAGGTACAGTGTTATCATTTTCCATCTTTCTGAAGAATTAACCGGATGCCCATGGGGAAGAGGTTGAGGGGTGTTTGCGTTTGGCTGGCACCGCTGCTGTCGCGCTGCCAGGGTAATTTCACACTGCTTTACCCCTCTCGCTCTACCTCTCTGCTACTTTCCACGTCCTTCATAAACAGCATTATGCTGTCTTCCCACTGAAATCGCTCACATCTCCCTCACGTCTCCTCCTTGCCTTCTGATCAAACTGGATTTAAGAAGTTCACAGCTGATCTTTAGTGTTCGTGTGCCTGGGGTTGCATCAGATAAATATATATCGATTACTGATTTGTGCTTATAGGAAGACGAGATGCCTGTTTCCATGTGTTAGGAAGGTGAAATATGAACATTGTTGCCTGCAGATCCACTCATTTTTACATCATGCTTTCAAAACCTGTGTTTTCACAGGTTTTATTTTGAGATTTTTTAACTTCAAATTTGTTGTCAGGATCTGTTTGTTACTTTTTTTTCGAAATGGTATTAATTCTACCTACTTTGTCCTACAGGTTCTATTTAGGCTGCTTGAATTAAACACAGTTCAAAATTATTTTTGATCGATTTATCAATTCTGATGTTTTCTTATTAGTGTTTCATTAAGTCAACTGGTAAAGCAGATCTTTAACATATCAAAGGTTTTGGGATTTTGATTTCTAGTGAAAATAATGTTTGAAAAACTTTCTGAAACCATTTATGATAAGTAACAGTTTGTTACTTAATGCATTTGATCAAATTAACTAAGAATAACCAAATTCTTATGCAGAATTTATTCAAGTTAAGTTAAGCATTGATGAATAAATTATTAAAGTCAACAGTTATTTCTGTTAACATTAGTTAATATTCCATGTACTAACATAAATAATTGTATGGATATGTACTAACATTAAATTATAACAATTTGATATATATATAATCATTATGATTATAACTTATAAAAACACTAAAATGTTCACTATTAACTAATGTTAGTTGATTCAGACATCATTCACTGTTCGTATCAATCCACCACTCAGCACTTAAACACAGAGACACAAATTTAGGGAATGAAACAGATGTGCTTTACATAACAGAAGTTCCCATCAATTTGCGACTATTATACAAGGTAGTACACCTGAACAAGTTGGCTGCGATCCACCATATTTAAAGACGACAAACAGAACATGACCTTCTGTAGACATTTGCAATGACATTACTACTGTGTCAAAGCGGTTTTATATAGAAAAGGCAAACAGAAGAAGTGTATTTAATACAATTACTTCAATTAATCCAAAAATGAGTTCAAATAGAGAACAAATTTGGGGGAAACCAGACTCAGCTGGGAGGGCCAGGGTTCCCTGGTGCATTTCAGCAGCTTTGAGAAACTTTAAATTCTAATACTATTCACTGCTCATATTTTGCACAAAAAAAAAAAAAAAAAAAAAAAAAAATATATATATATATATATATATATATATATATATATATAGAAATACAAGGTTTAGATGGAAGCAGCGATATAATTCTGACTGACAAAGAGGAGATGGAAAAAAAAGGTAGGGAGCAAGTATAAATATCGAGTCTGATTTTAGCTGTATGCATGTGATGCTTTGCTAGTTGGCTCTACAGCTCTTCTGGTATCAACAGCAGATGGATGATATGCTAATTGGTGTCAGAACACTGGGCAGGCAGCTCTACAACGAACCACATCAAAGCCCTCCTTCCCCAATGTTCCTCTCTGGCCATGTCCACCCATTCTGGGGATGCGTGGCAGCCAGGCCCCTTTACAGCTCTGGAGCCTGACCCTGCCTACCAGTCAATACCATTCTGAGCACAATGTAGCATGAATACAGAGCGCTGGAGACCCGATCCGCTTGTTCTCCTCACAGACCTGCATCAATAGATTTCTTTCCTCTCTCCCTCCCTCGTTCTCTCTCTTCTCTTTGTGCTGTTCAAAATTTGTTCTTTGGCATTTTCCGTCCTCCATTCTTTCATTCCCGCACTACTTATTCCGAGCTCCACCCCTCCCTCTGTTTTTCTGCTCATTCTCGTCCCCCTGGTTGGAATGAGGCAATCGTGGCATGCAGCGAGAGAACACAGTTTGAATTATTTAGCCCTGGCATTTTGGAGCTGGGCTAGTTTTCTCTGGCTGGCGTGTTTTGTGTTTGTTATTATTTGATGGGGCCTGACGTGATTTTTCGTTATTTATTCCTTTGGAAGGCCAGGGTAGGCCTCCCAGGACAACTCGGCCATTGAAAGGCCTTATCCTTCATTTAAGTGTACCCAATCCCCCCCACCCCCGGCTGCCATACGCATGGGCACTGAATCATCAGATCGGATTTATGGAGGTTTGGCATGGGTTCAGGCAATGTTTGACCGTTTTTGAGAAGAATAATCCATTTATTGTGCCGTTAATTTGGTGTTGGCTTGGACAAATAGCTCAATTAGTTCAATGTACTTTGTAGGGACAAACTGGTCTTTTAGGATTAATGATAGCTTCAAATTGTCAATTTTAAGACCTGGGATTTTTGCTAAAATGTGTGAGAGCATACATTCATAAGACAAATGGGAAATATAGTCATTAAATTGAATAGAAGACTGGGCTGTCTCATAGAAAAATGTTTTTATATATAATTCACACCTCTACTAAATGAAAAAGTGTTTTAAGGGAGATTACATATTACATAATTTAGCAAATTCAATCGCAACCCATTTTTTGACATTTTAATGTCTGCTTAGGCTTAGTCTCCATTATTTGGTTTCCAAGTGTGATGAAAAAACTGTGGTTTAGGCAAATAATTTCTCATTTTGCTTATGTCAACATTCAGCGGTTTAACTTTCTTGAATGAAAATTATCCCCTTTCGGTTACATGTAGACCCAAAAGTTTATTTCTGTTAGGTCTATTCAAAACCATACATTATTTGCTGTATATATGAGACCCTTCCAAAGGGCTTTGGTAGCCCCAGAGTCATGAAGAAATACATTACCACTATATCCAAAAATGTTTGATACAATAATATATTGTTAAGGATTTATTTTGTTGACCAATAATATAGAAATACAGCTAAATAGAGCATTAAAGTTTGATGTGTCCCCATGGTAAAATTTTGAATCTTAGCATCATAATGAGCAAGTATTTGAAACTGCATATAATGTCTAGGAGGAGTTTAAAAAAATATACCTCATCCAATAGTGAAAAACCCACTTTTGAGACTGAGACTGATTTCCTATCGCCAGTTGGTGGCGCTATTAACACAAGACACCAAACCCACATCAATATGACCAGACATCATGACTATACATCTTTCATTAAAATAATTTGATGTATGCTTAGATATGACCACTTCCTGTTTGCCCGAAATCGCCATTTATTTATGGTCTTGCCCACCATTTGAGATGTCAAGAATCCCATCGCAATGTATCATCTAAGATGTCCTGATATCATGTTCACAAACTTTCATGAAACTTGGTGAACACCTAGGAGGAGTATTTAATCATTGCGTTCTGTTGGGGGGAGCCAATGGGTACCATCACGAAAACACCCCCATAAGGCCATAAAAACACGAAAATTTGTACTTTTACACTTATTTTACCTGTATTTGCACTGCATTTATGTTTCCAAGTAAAGAAAATGTTCTTATAATAAAGAGAAAATGTGCGGATCACTTTCTGCCAGTACTTCATCTGGATTTCTTTTACTGTATATTTATACACAAATTGGACTGATGTAATCCTATAGTTCATGTTGCAACCACTATCGACCCCACCGCATCATAACTTGAGAACCCTGTTGAAAATAATTTATAAAGCTCTCTTTCTTTATCAGGCTCTAGGCCTTCGATTTGACTTAAATCTCCTTTTTTAGCGACTTTCCTCACCATTGAGAAAAACAAGACGGCTACAAATCTAATTAAATCCCACGAAGCCGTATATTCTTTCACGTTCTATCCCAGTCACCTGCCTAAAGACGTGAAGACGAAACGGATCTGTTCGGATAAAAAAAAGACAAGTCTAATAATCAAGATTCATATTTGCTCTTTTCCGTAAGCTGGAAATAACATTGATATTGAATTTTCCGTGTTCTTTTTGGATGCTAATCCCTTTAAAATTGCCTGCCGTCAAAGACTGTCAGAAATCAGCATTGTCGACAGTAGCCAATAGTTCTGTCTTGTCGGTGACATCTGCTTTAAAACGCACACTGGCACTTCGTGATTGATGTCGCTGACACACTCGACAGGCTAGTTTAGCTGTTTCTCCCTCGAGACGTGCACAGCTAGCATAAAGCGGCCATATTGTCACAGCTGTTAGCTTTAGCTATGACAGCTCCTCACGGTGACTAGAGACAGGCAGTACCATTTTCGCGGCAGCGTGCACCAAAAACGACACCCTGTGAATCTGGGGCCTGCTAAGCATCCAACAATTTTAATTGATTCCTCTGTATCCTTGCAGAGCAATCCATTTATTTTTTTTAACGCACATTTTAAGCGTGCTGCTCCACCTGCTAGTTTGGCGGCCCAATGCTAACTATTAGCTTTCGATAACAGAGTCTTTCAACCCTTTGCGATCAGCCAGTTGGCATCCCCGTCGCTCATCTCTACCCAGTAAACAGAGTCAGATTTGGGCAACAGACGAGGGCTCTTTGCTGGCCAGATGGTTCTCACTTCCAGCCGTCTGAAAGCTAGTCCCCGCCAGAGACAGACATATGAACCCCCCTAAATTAAATATGAGCTCTTTTTGGTCATGCAGGATTCTTGCTTGATACTGCTGTCTGAGCATCAATGATTGAAAGAAAGATACTCTTGACATTGTTGTACTATATTTGAGTTTAAATTAAAGGAAGAGTTCACAAAAATAACTTCTTATTTACTAGTTCCACGCCTGTATACATTTCTTTGTTTGGTTGAACACAAAGAAAGATATTTGGAAGAATGCTCACAACAGTAACAGTTCTTGGACTGAATACAACGACAGGGAAATTGGGAGTGAAAGGGACAACATAACTTTTGCTGTCCTACATTCTTCAAAATATCTTATCATATTTTTCAATGGAACAAAGTTATTTTCTATTACAGCAGTCGATGACATTCTTTCAAATATTTTTCTCTGTGTCAGTCAGAAAACAGAAATGTGTACAGATTTGGAACGTAAAGGTGAGTAAGTGAAGACAGAATTATTTTTAACAATGCCTATTAAGCTGCTGTTTGATAACCTGTATGTGAACCATATGGACAATAAGTGCATTATTTCTGGTACAATCAATACTGAAAGGTTCTTAAAATGAGAGACACACTTTTTAATAGTATGCTGTGTACATGTTTTGTTCCAGCACGACATTGCTGACCCACAAAGTAAGGTCCGTGAAGAATGTTTTTCAGTCCGATGTCAAAGACTTTGCTCCTTCCACAAAGCCCAGACTTGAACCCAATTTAACACTTTTGGCATGAATTGGAACTGCAAGCCAGACCCACTCGGGGTGTTAACCTGACCGCACTGATGGTGATGGGTTTAAATGAGCTTGTGTTTCCACATCACCAGAGGAAGGACCAAATTTCTATTCGCGCTCATGGTTTTGTTAATAGATTAAATAGTTAATAGTATTGGTTAATAGTTTATTGGGTAGTTGACAAATAAAATGTACATGTGTCCTTTAAATAACATAAAAAAAATATTAAGCAGGAATACTTATCTCTTTGCATGCTGTATATTATATTATTAATATTAACTTATATTTATAATAGTTATGATATTTTTTGCTCAATTATATTTTTTTGGATTTTTAGGATCATGAAAATATTTCAGTTAAGTCATGTTAAGCTTTTTGGATTGGTAACATACAGCTGTATGTATCTACGGTTTTTGAGGTTGACTTCGTCCATCTGCTCACAAAAAACTTCTGGCACTTATGCCAGAGCTAATTTACCACCACTGCTTGTATTTGTATGTATGGTTGTGAACATGCCAGGTTTTTGGATCATAATAACTAACTGTCACGCAGCATGTGTGATAAGAGGTATCCAGCTATAGAGATTTTCATTTAATTATATTCACTTCTGCATTGCCGTCCAATTAAACATAGCTTTAACCCTTTTTTAGTGTTGATTCTTACTACTTCCTATGAGAAGGGTTATATTGCTCAGAGGTTGCTTTTTTAAGTCTCAGTTTACCAGATCGTGTCAATTGCATTGAAGTGAAGTTTTAACTTTGTCTTAGCTGTTTCATCTAAAATCCCTGCGGGGAAATAAAAAAGTCCACTTTAAGTTTGGAACTATAAAGTTATTGTTTATATGTATATCTATATGAATAATTTAATATACACACAATAGTTATTTATATATAAAACTTTTATTTACTTATTTATATAGAATGTTTATATATTTTATAATTGTTATTAATTATTATAATAATTATTATTATTTTAAACAACAAAAGCAAGGATAATAATAATATTAGTAATGTTACTAATAAATAGTCATTTTTCATTTGTTTTAGCAGTTTCATCTAAATTTGTGGAGAAGAAAAGTAACCATGCAGTCAGAGTACACACATTTTTGTTGTTATTGATTTTATTAACTATAATAATAGTTTACTTTACATACAATAGTTTTTTCATTTATATATTCTGAATTAATTTATTAATATAGAACATTTACTATTTTATTATTAACTTTAATTATTGAAAAAAAGTCTGTTGTCAGTATGTAAGGGTAAAGTAATAGTATAAACCAGGTAGTTTAATTGGATGCTCTGCTTTATTTTGCCGAAGTAGTTGATTCGGAGCATGTTTTATTTCCGTGTTGATACTTGGGCCTTTGGTGAAAATTTCCATAAAGATGCTATTCCGGTGTTATATCATTGCAGTCTAGACTAAACAATTGAGACATAAAAGTAATCTCATTGCTTATTACTCCTTCCTTGTAATTCTTGGTCTGTGAATCCTCATATCTTCCGTTTGTGAAGTCACAAGGTGAAGTAATACTAGTGTGTACACACTCTTGCTGGAGTAGATTGAGTCATCCCACTCTCCTGATCTCTGCAGGCTGCGATGCCGGTAGCAGCCCCTATTCTCTATGGCATGGCTTCAGATATACTATGTGCTTGTTAGAGCCAGAGTGCCTCTGAATGTGTGTGTGTGGTGTTGTACCAGTAAGCCTCTGTTCTCAGGGCTGCCACTTGAATGTGTTGGGTGACATTGTGTAGTTGAGGCTGACAGATAACACAATGTCTCTCTCCCCCTTTCATCATTATGATTCAGACATACAGCCATTTCCAGCTTGTCTAAAGTTGTCTTTCTCTTTGCCCATCCTCTCCTCTTCCTTTAATTGAAGGCATTGCTGTCTGTAGTGTCATTCGATGAGTGGAAGCAAGAAAAGCCTAGGATGTCCACATCATCCACTGACACTCTAAGCACTCCTCAAGTGTGTGGTAGACTCCACGGCTGTTGTCATAGGTATGTGTAGACACTGCATCCAAGCCATTTAAAGGTTGCTAAAAACAACTTTGGCACCTCCGATGGGACCCCATTATACTGTAACTGAAGGTGTCGGGGTCATTGACCTGATATGGGCCCTTCACTTCTAATCTTGATGCTTCCTGTCTCGTGGGACACACTTTACAATGCAACATACAGTCTATGAAAGTTTTTAATCTTCACAACCTAATGGTAATATTAATATTGGTAATGGTATTAATGTACTGTATAAAAATTTAATAATTAATATTACCATCTTGTAATCTCACGTGTATTGCGCTGACAGCTTCAAAGCTTTGCAACATTTTTCAAAAAAAAAACACTGATCACATCTTAACAAATGTCGCTTTGATTTTTCCGGTTGAATTTGTTAGGAACTTTGCAATTTTTTTAAGTTTGTCTTTCCTTTTATACATGCAAAGCTTTTTTATGTTTTTTATGTTTTTTTATGCAATTTTATGTTTTTACAGATTTCATGTACACCAAAAATTAGGTTGCTTTTTTATAGTTATAACTGTATGTAAACCGCTTTGGTATTTTTTGCCAGAAAGTTACAACATGATGCACTTACAACATTTTGTCTGTAGTACACATCAAACAAACACCGTCCAAATGGGTATTGACTTTTAGAATGTTAAATTGAGACACATGCCTCTTCGATCACGTGAGCTGAGGTTTATGTGTCAGGCTTCGGGAAAACCACATCCATTAAAACTTTTAAGCCCAAAGTGTGCGCATTTAGAGGCTCTTAGAGTGCTTCTAAGTGCACATCTAAGGCTAAAGTAGAGTGGAGTGGCATGGAGTGGGAGGTTTGTAATCTATGAGATAAGACACTTTGTAATCCATTTCCCAAAGCGTAAGGCAACTGGAGGAACATTTTCCGTGTGCGGATTTAAAAAAAATCCTAGTTCAGAACAGCGTTTTGGGGCATTTTACATCCATTCTTCAATGATATTGTTCTATTCACCAAACCCTAAAGAACGTGTGTACGTTTCTTGCTAGCCTACTAAGTTTATGTTCTCTGTATCTGTGCTGGCTTCAAAGTGCTCCACAGTCACCAGTCGGCTCTGTTTCAGGCTGTCCCAGCAGTAAGCATAGCTCGGGATCACGATGTTGGCATCAGCAACACTAACCGATATTCTCAACAGCTGACTGGCATCACTTCTCGGCACTGTGCCAATACGAGGGGCAGTGTGTTGCTTGGTAACGCTTCCAGGATATTCAGATGGGGTCTGATATGGCAACCGAAGATTGAAGGAGCACAGCTACACATTCATTTAACCGTCAGCTGCTAACCTTGTGGAATTGTATGGAATTCACGGAGCATTGGAGTTCTTTAAGTTCTTCTGCCAATCAAACTCACTGAGTTTCTGAATACATTTTGAATGTATGATTCAATAACAGTATTTAACGCTCGACTCATCTCACGTAAAATAGAAAGTATATAGTTTATATTGTTCCATGGAAACTTGGAGATATGAATAAGGGTTTAGTCAAGGAGAGCAAATATCAGGTTGGTTGGAAAAAAAGCGTTTGTGTTTTGCTTTGATAGGAGTTTCAATCAATGTATTGAATATATGCTTCGGTTTAAGATGACATAGATCGCCCTCTCTTCCTTTGCTGAATAAGTAGCACTTCATGCTGAGTATGAAGTCAATATTCTTGTTCAGAACATGGATCAAATAAGGAGCATTTCTCTTTAGATTTTCGCATACTGTCTGATTTAAATCTGTGGAATAAAGTGATACTTAATCCAACATTATTTATTTGCCCTCAAAAGAAGATATTTCAAAGAATGTTGGCAACAGGTGCACATTAACCTGCATTGGCTTTATGTCCATGCAACAGTAGTACATAGGTGCCCTTGCTACAAAGTTTCTTCAAAATGTCTTATTTTTTGTTAGAAAAGCTACTAGTCAATATTTATATAAAATTATATTGCCTGAAAAACAAATAGGAACCCCCTTACCATTTGTATCACCCACCACTAAAATGAATGTTAATGATTATTCATAAAACGCAGGGCAGGATAATGGAGTTTCGAAACACGTTGCAGAAATTGCAGTGTTAATTTGGGACTGTTAAACCAAGCGGCTGTATACAGGTGAATAAGTTGTTTGTGACCTTTCAACACACCTGTTCCATCCAACTGTTGCATAAATTCAATATTACCATCATAGCTGTGTGATGGTGCTGTATTGCATTAATATAATATAAAATATTTTAACGTTTGCACACAAAGTATTTTCAGGAAAATGCATTTTATTAATATATGACAAATGTTTTCTTTCTTCAAAAAACCTTTTTCTTTTGCTTTCATTAAATTGATCCCACTTATGTTTACTTCTCATGATTAAGCTTCATACCTATCGATACTTTATGCGGATGATCGAAAGTCTGGCTTTGTGAGACTGTGTACCAGCTGGAGTAAAGGTTTGTAAAAGTACAGATGCAGAGATGTGCTGTGTCAGTACAGTAGTGTCCGGTAATGATCATGCTGGATGCAAAGTGCTCCCCTTTCCCTCCTCAGCAGGGAGGTTTAATTCATTTTGGCATGTTAAACGAGCTCCACACCCAAAAGAGCTGCTAGGCTGATGAAATGAATTCTGATCCTCCCTCTGCTAGGATTGATGTATATCTGACTATTGATCTTCAAACTTCATGGAGGATGGCCGTGTAGCATCGTTGAAAGCCTCTGAGGTCTCTCTCTGCCCACCATATCTTATATTTTAATTTCTGTCTCAATAGAAATGTGTCATTTATTGACATTAAAAATTTGTACTTGCGTAGTTTGTTTACGTTGATGTTTGTTATGTAAATTACAATAAGCATATAGTAATAAGATATTTTGAAGAATGTGGGTTGGCTTTTGAATTTCAGTTTATAAACACAAAACTCTAGGGTATCACCCATTTTCTCTTACCAGCATTCATCAAAATATCTTCTTGTTGTATGTAAAAATATAATATTTTGTACAGATGAAATTTGTAGCTCTAAATCAAATTATACTACATTAATATATAATATATAAAATTTTAAATACATTTTTTTTATAATAAAACATTTAAAATGCATGCATTTTTCAAGCAATAGGGAATTAAAGATAAAAAGAATGATATTTAGTAAAATCTGTTTAATGTATTGACACGAAAACAGTGAAAAGGCATCACCTTTTCTCTGTCACCAGCATACTTTGAAATATCTTTTATGTTCTACTGAAGAAAAAAGGTAATACAGGATGCAAAAGGGCATAAACTATATTCCAATAGTATAAAAAGTCCTTAGGTATATAATTTGTATTATTTTTTTGACACACACATAATGCTTCCCTGACAGAAAGAGTCCTCTCTCCCTTTTCTTTTCATATCTGTGAGTGTTACTTAGTTGCCAGATATTTTGACCATCAGCATAGTCTGGACCAATTTACTGCGTATTGTGGCCAAGAACCACCCACTTAAAAGAGAAACAGTTCCATTTACAGTACCCTTAAAATGGCCTACAAGTTTCTCAAGTTTTTTGGTTTATGTGTTCAAGGATACTACCGTAATATCTTAAACTAAATTTGAATTTTGTTCAAGGAGTCAGCAAAACTTTGGCAGCCCTGCTTGCTCAGACACTCTCCTTGGACACACAACAGCTTCTCTGGAAGACTAAAAACCCTTCAGAGACTCGCTTCTGGAATTCACAAAAGCTGGCCAATTGCATTGCAAATAAACTGTTTTCGTGTGGGATATACATTAGGTGGTCTGTGTGCAGGCGTTTCAACTTCTCCAAAAGCGAATTTTGCAGATTTATCAACACCAGGGAGTGTTTGGACACTGCCAACCTTTCAAACATGCATGCTTCACGCAAACAAAGTCGCACAAACACATGCACACACCAAAAACTACAACATTTCACAGTAATCCTCCACTTAAGAGCTGAGTGTTTCAGCTCGACTGGGTCCGTCTCTTCCGGCGCATACACAAAACCAGACTCCTCCGGTGCATCTTTAATCCATCCGGAAGTTTCCTGGCTGATGTGGCCTGGTAGTCTCTTTATTTTCCAATTTACACGCTTCTCGGTTTATGTTAGGGGTTCCGAGGAAGCGGCTCCATCTGACAGATGGTGGTGCATAATTTATCTGCCCCCACCCCCCCAACCGGGACCTGACATATAAGATCTGTGGATGGTCTTAATATTTTACCGAGCTGTGTCGCCCCTAGCGACTGATGTATTTTTCATTGTGCGCCGCGTGGACCTGGGGAGCGTTCAGGCCGTTGTAGCCTCAGGCGGTACTCAGAGCCACGAAGGACGGGATGAGAAGTAGAGTAAGATATCGAGATGTGGCCTGGAGGAATGTGTAAAGACAACAGAGGAGGGAAAATTGTGATTAAAGGCTGGGTAAAAGTGATGAAGGATTTAAAAATTGAAAGAAGTGAAACTGAAGGGATGGTGTGTCGTGATGTCCTCCGAATACCAAAGGCTGTCCAGAGCAAAGCAATGCGCATATTTGCATGTCTCGCTTTTTATTTTGAGTTTAGACTCTAGGTGTCGTCGTCAGACTAGACATCAGTCACACTCTGACACACAAACGCATGAAGAGATATTCTTTGTGCGTGTGTATAAGATATTGAATCTGCACATGTAATTTGATGTTGGTCAGGCTTGACAAAAAACAAAATTTTTTGATTGACATATGCACATGATGGTCATTTTTACTGTCCTGTATACTGCATTTTAGTTTTGCAGTCGAGACCATCTAAACTGTCAGTGTCAAAATCAAGATTTTTAGGAGCTGAGACCAAGACAAAAATTTAATTGCACTCTCAATCTGACTTTTTCGTAGGTTAAAAATAAGTTTGACCTGAGGTCTGAGGTTATGTCAATCACGTTTGCACACCGCCTTCAGAGTTTTTGTCCATCTATAAAAAAGATCAGGTGTTTTGACAGGAAGGGGGCCTCCGAATAAAAAGTTTAACAGCTGCAGCCTGATGGCGGCCGACAAATTTGGTCTTCTAGGGACAGGCCTCTGGCCTTTTTGTGGTGCCATGTTCAAATGTTGTGAAAATCCCACTGTTTCAACTCGAGCAGAAGGAAAATCAAACTCTCTTTACACCCCCAAGTTTGTTATTTTGTGTTCATGCAGGCCTTGCGCACGTCCCCATATCATATCAATACAACATGCAAACAGACGCTTTCAAATCACTCGTGCGTATGTGCCAATCAGTCAACACATCACTGGCGTTCAAGAAATAAAAATTCTGAATTTCCCATTGAAAGTCGACTTCAACTTTTTTAATAGCTGTAACAGTTTAAACAGGGAACGTGCACGAGGCCTTCATGAACACAAAATAACAATGTACTTATTAATTGAAATATGCATGCTCAAGCTCAGTCGCTTACTACTGCGTTTTAACGAAAAAAATAGTCTAAACCGCAAAAAAAAAAAAGAAATGATTAATTTTCCATTATAAAACTAAATAAAAATATTGGTAACAGTGGTAAAGGCTGTGTTATTGAAAGGTAAAAAGGGAATTGTCAGGTTTAGTCAGGCTGGGGCTGAGAATTAAGATTTCAGATTGTCGGACAAGGGCAGGGTTAGGGTCTGAGCATCTTGGACCAGCGCAGGGCTTGGGCTTAAATTTGAGCCTTATTCTATAGTTTTAAATTCCTGGTGCACACTTTTCCAATACCACAATTTGGGTTGTGTTTGTATGTGTGTGTGTCTCTGTCTGGCTTTCTGTCTGTATCCATACCTCAGACATTCTACCAGTCACTGTTCAGTATCAATAGATTCTTGGAAATCTGTGGTCTTCTCATTAATATGTGGCTCCAGCACAACACTAGCAGAGTATCAAACTGAGGCACTGACATCCCGAAATAAACTTTGAATCTCTCGGGATAATCCAGCAGCTTTTTGATAAGGAGGTCGAATTTTTCGTCCTCTCTGCGCAATCTAAGGATCGAAAGGATGCAATATTTCCTCTTTATTTTTCATTGTTTAACAAAAAGGGAGGATAACCAAATCCTCCACACAACTCGATGACATTTTGTATAGTTTTTTTTATTTAACCGATCAAATAATATGCATCAGACTTGTTGATGGAAAAAAATGAATACCCAAGAAAAACAGAATAACACATGTTAAACAAGTTCATGACAGTCCCCAGACACAGATGTACCTTAACAGAACTTCATGCATTTATTTTATTGACAGATTTTAGAGGACAACTAACTGTAAACGTATTAAAAGAATCAAATAAGAAATGTGAATTAATGCCTTTAAAGGCAGAGGTTTTACATCTAATTACATGACTGATATTGATAGTGTTGTAGTCTAGACCGCCTTAGCCAAGACCGAGACAAGAACAGCACAAGAGGGTGTAAAGACCAAGACAAGACCAAGGCTTTGAGGGGCCGAGACAGTGTCAAAATCAGGACTAAGACTGGCAGATACAGAGTTGAGTCCAAGATCAAAACAAAACACTAAAAAGACATAAAATAATATATAAAAAGTAACTCAAGTTAAAAATTGTGCAGAAAAGTATGTGTAGAATGTTTTATGTTTCATGTTTTATCAACCAACTACTGTAACATATAAGCATAGTTATGCAGATCAAAATCCATAATACATTTAGAAGGTCCTAATTTGATTATTTTAATCAAATTGTCTTAACTAAATCTGTTAACAAAATTAACTCATACAAATGTTTTTTGGAAACCAAATATAAGATACAAGATGTTTTGAAAACATTTGTATGCATTTATTTTAACGGATTTATTTCAGACAATTTGATCAAAATATTCAAATTAGGAGCTTTGAAATGTATTATTTTAAAGATAATCCAGAGGTTTTACATCCCATCACATGAATGAAGTTATCACATAAATCCCACAGTCGTCTTAACCAGTCTTGGAAACATATTCGGAGACCATAAAGACCATCAAAAATGGTCTTGAGACTGATCTTATATCCTAAGCTTACAATGTCTACTGTACAGGAACAGATGAAACATACATCTAAAGAACAGAACATCATTTAAATTGGGGGTGTTTCCTTTCCAACCACACAAACCCATTTTAACCACTGCATGCTTAAGCTAAAACTACACACTAATACTTATAATTTAGCAACATTTTATCACGACTAATAACACCATTGCGAAGCTTTGCCAACCGCCCCCAACACCCTGCTATTACTGGAGCCGGCCTTGCATTGACATACAGCACAATTTCTTGACAATCTGTTGTATATGAAACAGGCCAAACTAATGCAAAATTACAATTATTGTGTCTTTCACAGAGGTCTATATGGACTTGCCCAGTTTACCATGCTGAGACACTGTAGCAACCCTGACAAATAGGAGAGATTGAGTTACCGCCTCCAAAATAAAGATTACCACCTTATTCAGTAAACATTTATTTTCCCCGTCGAAATTACTACTCTTCACTGAGCATGCATGCGCGTGTGTGTATGTGTGCGCTTTAGCAGGATTAAGCCAAGATTCAATTAACTCCGCTGTGAAATCCAGCACCGGGGGAAATCAGTGTGTCTGAATAAACTCATCACGTCAAATGTCTCCACATAACTGTTGGGTAAACAACACACACTTAGAAGATGGAACTGGAGGTGTCATTGCTGAGAAACCTAAGTTCACCTGCTTTATTATGTGATAATTTGAATGTATGGGACAGTGGAGGATTGAGAGCATTTACACTTTTTAATGAATCTGCCGCATGCAAAATATTTTACTGTTCAGGCATGTCCGAGTTGCAGACGAATCCATCTGTTGCATCCAATCTAAATTTTAATTTTAACCTATTTTTTTAAGAATGGGTATTGTAGCCTTGGTATCAGTGACCTGATTACCAGTTTTACAAAACCGTACTGTATGGACAGTCAGAGCCAGCTTTTACGATTTGTACCATGGTATATATTTCTAAAGGGCGTCTCAATCAAATAAAGCTATTGAACATCACCACTGATAAAAAATACTGTGATTAATCTATTATAGCATTTCCCTTTGAAGGGTAAGCTCACCCAAATCTTTTGAAAATTAACATACCCTAATGTCATTTTAAAGCTATATGATTTTCAATTCAAAATGAAATGTTTTGGATAATGTGTCTAAACCAAAATTGACCTTGACTTATATTGCATTGACACTAAAAGTAAATCAATCAGTAAAGACTGCTGGTATTTGTTTAACAACATCCTTCAAAATATATATATATTTTTGTGTGCTGCCTAAGAAAGAAAACTCAAGTCTCATCATGTGTACTTAAAAGTTAAAAATCTAGCCAATAGGGACTGATGTTGTTTGGTAACCAACATTCTGCAAGATATCTTATTTTGTGTTCTGCAGAAGAAAGAAAGCCCATGTACCCTCATGCTGTAGTTAAAAGTAAAAAAATCAAGCCAATGTGGAATGCTGCTGTTTGGTGAACAAAATTCTTCAAATTATCTTCTTTTGTTTTCTCCAGAAAAAGAAACCAATATCCCATCGTGATGTACTAAGAGGCTATAAATCACGTAAATGGGAACTGCTGTTGTTTGGTGGACAACATTCTTCAAAATTTCTTATTTTGTTTATTGTAAAAGAAAGTGAGCTAAAGTCCCATCATGTTGTACTTAAAACAAAAAATCTAGTCAATAGGGACTGCTGTTGTTTGGTTACCAACTTTCTTCAAAATATTTTCAACAGTGAAAAGACACACAACCTGCCCAAAAACAGGTTTTGTGCATTTATACTAAGACAGATGCTTGAATATGAAATAATGTCTGTATTAAGTGAAAAATTGCTTATGTTTCTTTTACTTACAGTCTCCATCTTTTCATGTTTTCAGCCTTTTTATTTTTCTCTGTATTACTATTTTACTCTGTGTTGTTTTTTTATATTGCCATTAAAAGAGAAAAAAAAAGTTGGAAATAGCCTCTAGATATACATTTGATGTGGAACTTTGAAAAACATCCTTTAATAAGTAACACAGTTTTGTGATATCAGAACTCTCTCTTAAAAATCAATAGGACTTTATTGTCTAATGCAAATGAGTCTGCATGCATGTAGCTGTTTATGTGCGTGCATTATATTTTTAGCTTCAGGCATTTTGCTTTAAATCTGTGAAGCCTTTTATGAAAAGCTTTCTTATTTTCTTCATTAATGGAAATGCTTGCCTTGTGTTTTAAATTGAACTACATTTTTGAGAACGGGTCAAGTCATGTATGTTTGAACATCTGAGTTACAGAGGACAGGATGTAGAAGAATCTGGGCTGTAAACACAGACTGCTGGTTTGATCCTTGGCGAGTGTATATTGTGCTCTTAACCACTACACAAAAGATCCTTACTGCTTATTTGCCATCAGACCCTAGAGCCAGACATTTCATCATGGGTTGCCCAGTGGGACGTTCCTTGTGATTGATGAACGATGAATCATTTTCAATCTAAAGTCTTATATATGAAAAGTTACAAATGCACATGTAGAGCTTGCATTCTTCGCAGGTATTATTACATGAAAATTAAAAATGATATTTGACCCAAAATTAAAAATTGCGTCATGATTTAATCACTGTTTTTATTTAAGACCCTTATGAGTTTTTTTTCTTTCGAAGATCACAAAAGATGTTTACATTTATGAAGGTGGAAGATGCTTTTGTCCAGAGCGACTTTACTTGAATTAAACAATACATTTATCTTTAAGTCAGTGGAAATCTTCAGATTGAACTTGGTGTTGCCAGCCCCGTGCTCTAACCTCTGACCTGCGGGAAAGCTTTTTTTTAAGAAAGTTATTTTTAAGATTGTTGTTAAATGGCACCCATTCACTTGCATTGTTGTGTCCATGCAATTGAGTTACATGGGTGCTACTGTGGTTTGGTTACCGACATTCTTCAAAATATTTTCTTTTGTGTTCTGCATCAGAAAAAAAACACATGTAAGAAATGACAAGAGGGTGAATAAAGACACCATTTTAATTTATAGGTTGTTTTATACACTTGTGATATTTGCTAAGCCCCATGAAACACCTTTTTACAATGTTTTGCAATCCTGTTTCTACAATGTAGCTTTAATATAACAGAAATAAAATGACAGCAGATATGCCAGAATCCAAGTTGTGTAAATAAACAAGGCAATGGTTGTTGACTCTGCAAAGAGAATTTGCATTTTGAAGGACTATTGTAGGGGCAGCTTCAGTATTTCCCTGCCATGGTTGCATCTATTATGTTCGCTACATCAACTGTGTAAAAACTGTGTGCAAAAGAGATATAGGTTTACTTATACAGTATCATGTGGTGCATGTGTGGGTGCACGTACAGTATGTTGGGGGTCAGGTCTAGTTTAATGTTCTGCATGCACTCCACGTTTGTTTTTTTATCTATGACTCGGTCAATATCAAAGAACAACCCTAAGATTTCAATACTTCATTCTGTGAGGGAATCAATAATCGACCCTCATGCCCCTTTCCCTTTGATATATAGTCCGAGCAGGCAAGGGGTAAAGTGTGATTGGGTTGACCCTGACACCGACATATACATGCATTCATTTAAACTGCTTAAACTAGATAAGTACAGAATGTGTTTTAGAAATATTTGCTTATATAACTGAAGTGTAACTCCCCTCATCTAATCGTTGACAACACAATGTGTTCTTGTGTATTGTGTGTTTGAAGAACACCCTAGTCCACACATTTTTCCTAAGCATGTGTGTGCTTCACTATCTGTTGTGGCACCATAGTGAATTGATCTTCTTCCAAAAGCATTTGGCAGATAAATTTGCGTCTAATGTAGAGTTCCCCATGAGAGAGACTGAACCGATCCTGAATCAGTTGCAGTTTGATCTCCGGAGGGCCTGAGAGCAGGTGGAGTGTGGTGAAACTGATCTCAGTAGAGCAGCAGAGTTGTTTGTTTGTGGTCGGTGGCCTTGATGGTGGAACCTTTAATGGCTGAATGGGTCATGAGGGTAAAACGTATAATAAAAGGCAGAGACAGATGATGGATGAATAGATACTGCAAACTAGAACTAATGAAAAAGAAGGAGGGAGAGAAAGAAGGGGAAAGAATATTAAATGGCTGAAGAAAGAAGGAGAACGAAGGAGATGCAGAAAAATTAGAGCTTGATCCTGAATATCTATCCTTCCGTCTGTCGATCCAAGCGTCCATCTCTTTATTTATTTAAACTTCTTACCCTCCTCTACCTCTATCTATCTGTCTGTCTGTCTGTCTGTCCGTCCATCTGTCTATACGTCTGTCTGTTTGTCTGTCTGACCGTCTGTCTATCTGTCCGCCCGCCTGTCCGTCCATCTGTCTGTCTGTCAGCCTGCCCGACCGTCTATATGTCTATCCATTGGTCTGTCTGTCTGTCCATCTGTCTTTATATCTGTCTCTCTATCTTTCTGCCTGTCTGTCTGTCTCTCTGTCTGTCTGTTTGTCCTTTCATCTGTCAATCTGTTTATCTATGCGTCTATCCCTTGCTCCATCTTTCCATCTATCTGTCTTTCTGTCTGTCTTTCTATCTGTCTGTCTGTCTGTCTATTCCACCATCTCTATATCCATATGTCTTGTCTGTCTTTCTTTCTTTCTGTTCCTATATCCCTCCATCTCTTCATCCAACCATCCGTCTGTCTCTCTATATTTCTCTACCTCTCCATCCGTCTGTCTATCTGTCTGTCTGTCTGTCTGTCTGTCTGTCTGTCCATCTGTCTGTCTTTCCATCCCTCCATTTCTCAATCCTTTTTTCAATCTTTCTATCTAACTGTGTATCTGTACATTCTTCTTTAATTTCTAGATCCATCCGTCTATCTATCTGTTTGTCTATCCATGTATCTGTCAGTCTGTCCATCCCTCGATCTATCCATCTATCAATTGGTCTATCCCTTGCTCCATCTCTTCATTTATCCATCCATCCATCCATCCATCCATCCATCTGTCTTTTCTTACTGTCTACTTTATGCAGTAGATTAAAAATAAGGTCTATAGCTGATAGATGCAGTTTAGGTGTATGAGTCAACAAACAAACGCAGGAAAATGTGTTTACTTTGTTCCGCCTCTGCTTGTTTTTGTGGGTTCCTTGAACTTGTGCATTTGAAGAACTTACATATATTTGCTGAGAGTTTACATGTGTATTTAGGGCTCAAACACAGCTAGTTGCGTGTATGTGTGTGCGCACACAGGCCATCTGTTGTTGGGTACTCTGTTGACAGGTGAATTGCAGACACAGCTGTTCGTAACTGTGTGCCACGCAGGGTGGTGCCCACAATGAAATCACACAGCACCATTGCTCTGCCCCTACCATCTCACGCTGAGCTCACGTCATGCCCGAATCTGTACGGGGTGCGGGAATCTGGTCCTGCAGCAGTCTCCATCATCACCTATAACATGTGAGAGAAAAGACCACCATTAGAGAGCCTGGCGTTCAACCAGACATATAAACACAAGTTCACGAGAAGTGAAGTGTTGCCAAGATGAGCCATATTTCCATCAATTTGAACTCTAAACCTCTCTCTGTTTGTGTTTGTGTGTTCATATAGGTTATTACAATACAGTAGCTAAATTAATCGATGCCCAAAAAATCCTGTTAGTAACAAATCGGTAAAAGCCTACCGTCTGTCTGTCCATCTCATGTAATTTTTATCCTATTTTTGTCAACACAGCTCTGGAATTAAAGGAACACGTGTTTTGATTGTCTCCTAATTTCCTGACAGGTACTGATTCATTAGAGACTCAGAGGGAGACAGAGAGAGATAAACCACTTTGAGTCATACCTCAAACATCATATCATGCTGCAATAATGCATGCATTTGCACCGACCGCATGTAAACACAATACTAATGATCTTTCGGTCTAGGAAAACGCTCTATCCTTTTGCACAGAGGGGGAGAGAGATAAGGAGGGCAGGAGATGAATCCTCCTTGATAATGAGATGACAACATTTATCCATCTGTTGGTCACTATGTTAATGGTTGCCCCCCTTCCATCTCCCCACTTTTTGTCATCCACTTCATCATTAGCATTTTTTTCCTCCTCCTCTTATTGGTGTTATAGCAGACATCCAAAAATGGCAGACGGTTTGTGATTCTTGACCCTTATTTTTAAATCGCCCACTCCGAATGAGTCTCTGTTTTGCTTAAAGAATGTACAAAAATGATCTGTTTGTGCTTGTAACATGACATTTCTATGAACTTCCTGGATGAGACGTCCTTGCTCCTTAACTTCATTACTTTTTATTGATATAACTTTTATTTTCAAGTTTGTTTACATAGCAAAAAAGTTTCACCAAGTATGCCATGAAGGTCAAGTATGGCTTACCGAAAATTAATTTTGTCATCATTTATTCAACCTCATGTCGTTCCAAGACTATTTGACTTTCTTCTTCTGTGCAACACAAGAAAAAATATAAATGTTAACTGTTGATAACTGGCACTTTTTTTATTTTGTGCCCATGAAGTAGAAGTTCATGGTTGCCTCTGCCGTTTGGTTAGAAACTTTCTTCAAAATATCTTCTTTTGTTTCCTGTGTAAGAAGGAAAGTCAAAGGTTTTAACTGGCAAGACATTGAATAAATGAAGACACAATACAATTGAAGAATGTAAAATTCTGTAATTTCAAACCTGTATCACTTTGTTTGCAAGATATTTCAAAGAATGTTGTTAACACCCATTCACTTGTTTTGGTTTTGTGTCCATACAATAGAAGTGAATGGGTGCAAATGCTGTTATGAACCTACTTCAAAATGTCTTAATTGTATAACTTTTGTTCGTCTTTTGTTTCTTCTTTTTGTTTATGACAAGAGGTTAAGTAAATAATGACACAATAAAATCAAGAAAATAAGAAAATTCTCTCATTTCAAACCTATAAGACTTGAATTAGTTTGAAGTGCACTAAAGAAAATATTTTGAAAAATGTCGGAACCTATAAAACTGAGGTCCCCATTCACTCCAATTGGACACAAAACCTGAGATATCTCTCAAAATATCTTCCTGTATGTTCCACAGATGTAAAGGTCATATACGGGTTTCAAATAACATCAAATAAATGTTGTAGGGTATAAATGAGGGTCAATAAATGAAGACTGCATTTGTATTTATGATTAAATAAACTGTGTCTTTAATTTGACACCGTGATGATTTATATGATGAACAGAACCTTTGTATCCCATTCCCACCTAAGGCTTATCCAGCACTAGAGGATGCGATACTAATCTGAAATATGAGATCAGAAAGATATAAAGGGATGGATGTGTTTGAGCCAATAGAACGCCTTTTACCTTCTGAAATCATGAAAGATTTGGTTCAGGACATGTGCAGCATATGGCCGCAGACCTTTCCTTTCACATTCCGCCAATAGCAGAGCTCACCAGAGAGCAGACGAGAGAGATGAGACAAAATGAGGATACTGATATACATATTTTAACATTTCTAACACTGGTGTTCTTTCATCTTCAAAACATGTAACATCTTCAACCAGAAAGACGTACAGTCAAAGGCTTTCTGTACCCTTACTGATACCTATTATAGAGATCTAACAACATTGGGAAGAGAGGGAGAGAGCGAGAGACACAGTACTTTCCAAGCTAATAGTGTAGTCTGTCATATTGACTGGATGCTGAACACAGGATGCAATCTTTATGTTTGGGCAACAGAGGACGCTGAAGCTACATTCATGGCAGGGGACACAAAAAGCTCTGACTCACCCCTCTTTCCTCCTCCTCAACACCTATTAATCCCTCTTCCAACAAAACACCTCGTTTCTGACCTCAGATCAGGATTCTGCTGTGTATTCACACACAGCGTGGCCATGAGTTACAGAGCTGGGCCGATTCGAGGTCAGGGATGTTTTTTAACTGTAAAGTCCATCCTCTGTGAACACGCCGAGATATATCCAATTTCAAAAACAGGAACATATTTGAGTCGTTTTTTGAGAGCACTAGTTCATGTGAATGCAACCTTTTGCTGGGACTTGTGACTTTCAGGGTTGACCGACACACATGAAGTTTATGAAGCTAGAGACGCACAGCCGGACACTCACAGTGTGGATGTATTGATGGATTCCAAAAGGAATGTTTTCAGATTTCCAATGCCCTTCCAAACTGAGAGCAAATGTGTTAGGAACGATCTGGCAACAATGAAGAAAACACAAGCTCAATTTTTTCACGGCCTTTCATCTTTCAGATTAGATTTTGGATTGATTTTCGCATCCGAGCTGAAGATTGGAAACGGACTTCCACAGTCATGATTCGGAGTGTCATTGTGATCTTCACTTGAAAGGCCTTGGAAAACCAACACTACATACGAATCTTTTAAAATTCACTGTTCTTTAGAATTCTTTAGAATTCAAATTTTTTTTAGGAATTTAATTATTTGAAAAATCAAATTGTATAAAAAATATAAAGCAGGTTTAAGTTTAATACATGCTAGATATCTGCAAATTGGACATAAGAACAAAAAACGGTAGTAATTAATTAATTAAGTTTCAAAAAAACTTTTTTTTTGCTAAACAAGATATTTTAGGGTTTATTTGTAACTTTATTTTGTATTTTAAATGGGTAACCCAAAAATTTTAATTCTGTCAAGAATTTTGCACTCTAAACCTGTTAAAATCTTTGATCTAATAAACACACAGAAAGATTTTGGATAAAGCTTGTAACTGAAACGTTCTTGGACCCCACCGACTTAAAAATGGTAGTCAAGGTTACAACAGAACTTTTTGTTTATCTACATTCTTCAAAATATATTTTACATAGTTTAACAGAAATATAAGCTGATATTTAATCCTTTTATGGTAGTCAACGGGGTTCAAGAACTTCAACTATATAAATATCATCAAAATCAACATTTTTACAGATTTAAAAGATGAGTCAATAATGAAAAATATTTCATTTTTGGATAAACTATCCCTTAAAAAGAGCAAATTATAAACACTTTTCATCGCCTTTGCATTTATTCTTTATGAGGACAGTTAACAGAGTGTGCAGAGCCCGAATTGGTGGTTCAGGGCAACACGTGGCCAAAAAGAAATACAGCTGGATATCAGCTATGTCACATCTCAGACCGACCCCAGGCCATAGAGATATAATTACAGATGGTACAGCAATGCCAGAGAGAGTAGAGAAAGAGAATGAAAGTGATAGAGGGGAAAAATGAACCATTGACAAAAAGAGAGATTATAAAGGCTAGTAGCCACATCACCTCCACAAGCCCTTCGGTGACATTTTATATCACAGAGCAACAGTTTCCATCATTCTGATGTATCCTTATTTTTCCATTTCTCCTTTCATCATATCTGTTTCAGTGTGTTTGAACCATTTTCAAGGTCACTTCAATTTGATGTTGTCTTTAGGTCTGAGCAGATGAAAGAGAATAACGTTCAGATGGGTTAAACTGAACAGGACTTTTGTCATTTTGATACCCGTATTGATCTCATCCTCAACACAGTTAGTGTCAAGTGCTTTATGTTGTAGACTGTAAATGCCTCAAATGATTTTTTTTACATTAGGATATTTACATGATGTTAGGTTCAACTGTAAGCAAATTTCTTAGTCCTTACTTAGCTGATGCCTCTGTGTTTTTGTATTCAATATCTATAAACCTGTATTTGAAAATATGAAAAAACACAAGAGCACAGATAAGTAATGCACTCAGAATTGAGTTGAACTTATGCCAGCTGATGTTACCATCATCCAGCACATATTGAAGACACTTGAAAGTTTCAGACAACTTCTTATTTTAGACTTCACCTTGTCTAGAGATGAATCATCCCTAACTTTAATGGACGTCTGCAAAACAACTTTTGTGCAAAAGAAACCTATAAGTTTGGGTTACTTTCTTTAAAAAGGGGGTCAGATGTGTCATAGATTGACTCATGTAATAAGTCCAAGTGAAAGTTCTGAAGGACAGCAGTTATTCAAACACGAAGCAAGTGGACGTTGATCCAAACCTGCTCAGGTTCATCGGTCACAAAGGTTACGTGCACAAGTAAACTCATGATTTGAAATTAGTTCTACAAAGAGAATGCTGGTATTTTAAGTCACCTTCAACTTGTTTTCACTGTTTTGAGGTAAGGCTTCTAGGTTTTTTCTGGGACAGACGCACATATTCTGTATCTAAATAATGAGCGAACTGTCAGAAACAATCACTTGTCAGTGGGCATAGTCTTGTGGTCACTTCACTGTATACGCACACACACGCATAGACCTATGGGGTTCTATAGCCTGAAGCATGGATCAGAAGGGCATCAAAGGCTCAAAGCTGTCATGACAATTTAGCTTCATCATGACGGGGTAACATCCTATTTCCGTATCTCACTCCATTTTTCAGTTTTGCCTTGTGTGATTGTGTGTGTGAGGGAGGAAAAAGTGTGTGTAAACCTGAAAAGGGTCATTTTGCCTTTTTGTAATTGGATAAGATGATCTAAAAGTTTAGTTTAATCTCATGGTCGAAACAACTAATATCTGAAGTTTGGTTGATTTTGGATAATTCATATTCATTTTTGTGGGATTTACTTTTGCAACAGTGATGTAAGGAGAAGGGTTTCAGTATTGCTTTTTTTTAGAAGTCATATATTATAGTAGACAACATAGTGTTGTAGTCAAGAACACCTTGACAAAGACAAAGACAAGACCAAGACTTTGTTGGATCAAGACAAACAAACACTTAAGTGAAAGATTCCTAAAGTTGGGAATACTTAAGTAATGGTCAACTTTAAGTAAATAAGTGTATTAATAAGTGTACTAAAAACAATGTACTTGTTAGTGCACTTAAAGACTAAATTGGTTCGCTTTCTAGTTAATAGACTTTCCTATTTTAGGTTCAGAAATAGTATACTTATGGCACACTTCTATAAAAGTATTTTTCTTTAGGGAAGACCAAGACTAAGACAAGACCAAGACTTTGACAGTCCCATACCAAGAAAAGCCAAAGACTTTAAGGTCCCACACCAAGACAAGCCCTAGACTTTAAGAGGGCAGAAACCAAGACAAGCCCAAGACTTTAAGGGTCCCAGACCAAGACAAGCCCAAGACTTTAAGGGTCCCAGACCAAGACAAGGACTTTAAGGGTCCCAGACCAAGACAAGCCCAAGACTTTAAGGGTTCCAGACCAAGACAAGTCAAAGACTTTAAGGGTCCCAGACCAAGACAAGCCAAAGACTTTAAGGGTCCCAGACCAATACAAGCCCAAGACATTAAGGGTCCCGGACCAAGACAAGTCAAAGACTTTAAGGGTCCCGGACCAAGACAAGTCAAAGACTTTTAAGGGTCCCAAACCAAGACAAGTCAAAGACTTTAAGGGTCCCGGACCAAGACAAGTCAAAGACTTTAAGGGTCCTAGACCAAGACAAGTCAAAGACTTTAGGGCGCCAGACCAAGACAGACCAATACTTTGAGGGGGCAGAGACCATGTAAAGACCAAGATCTGCACAAAACATTACAAGGTCATAATAAAATAATAAGACAAGAAGCATTTTGAATGATGTTTTGTGCAGAAATGGATGTGTAGGGTGTTTTATGTTTTTATGTTCTCTAACATGTTTTATCACCCATCTGCTGTAACAATAATAATATAATACAAAATCATGTCAGATGTTAAAATACATAAAAACAGATCTCATACTAGTAGCCTTTTTGCAATGAAATCTCAGTCTCGGATATCATGAGATTTATTATGTTTTCATTTTGTTGACAGATTTATTTAAGACAATCTCCCATTATTCTCTGACTGGGAGACAGAGTAACAAAAGTATCTAAAGAATCAAATAAGAACAAGTTAATGAATGATTTCAAAGACAGAATTCCATCAACATGAATAACGTTAACACAGAAATCACACAATGCACCAGCAATTTAGTGTTATTCTCACACTTCCCAGAAAATCTCCCAAATGTGAATATGAGGGACACAAACATCCGCGGTTTTAAAAGAAACCTCCAAAAATCCAAGAAAGGGAGCTGTCACATTTGCATTTTGATAGTTACATATTTCCCTCAAGGTGACACTTTCTGTCTTGAGATTTCCTCTTTCCACTTGTGTTGAAAGTGATGTGATTCCTGGTGTTTCAGTCAGCCAGAAGGATCTTTGTAATACGTTAGTTTCACTGAGGCTCAAATGTCAGCCTTCAGTCTCTGGCTGCTTGTTTCAATCAGACACAAATGTCAGGCAGCGTGTTCTCACTTCTGTCCGTGCCGTTGGAAGCGTACAGTCGACTCTGAATCAACCCCAACCCCTCTGTTTTCCTCCCCGAAACATTTTCCATGTGCTACAAACATCTCTCCTGTCTTTGTAGAGCACCACTCAAAGCCTCAGAGTTGTTTTTAGCTGCGCTGTCCGACATTTCTCTCCCTTTTCATCTCGCTTTTTTGCTTATATCACGCGTCTTTACGTCTCTCTCTCTTCAGCTGTCTCTTCAGAGTTCTTCTTGATGTTCTTTGCTTCTTTTGAAGGCATTACAAACAAAATAACAACAAGCGTTGCTTTTTTCTCTTTTCTGTGGGAGAATTTCCTGAGGTCTTGTTCAATTGACTTAAAGTTAAGGCTTTTGTAGCTTTTCTCTCACTGACAGACCAAAGAGCATATCCCACACGCTTAGAAGTAAAAAACCAAAGTCTTTGTAAACACCATTAACCTTTGCTTTGGTAAAGACACAGGGATAAAACAAAGCACGACTTCCTTTACTGAAAATCGCTTGCTTTTCTCCCTTATACGCTGTAATGGTTTCCACTGATCGCTCATAAGCAATTTTCATGTCTTCAAGGATCGAGCTTAATTCTGTGAGACAGCCCTCGGCCTGCTGTTTGAATCAGTGAATGGGTGTAATACCGAATTTAAAAACGTTCTTGAAGTCACATAATATTCCATTCAATTCAGATTTATTAGTATAGCGCTGATCAAAGTTAAAAATGAACATTTCCGAAAACAAACCATCTTGTCACTTTAAGGTCATGTGTGGAACACAAAAGAAGATAATTTGAAGCATGTTGGTACCCAGCATTCATGGTTTCCAACTTTTTCAAAATATCTTTTTTTTCCACAATGACATTCAAACAAAACACAATCTCAAAGTCACAAACTATTTGATCCAATGAGATTTTTTGTATAGCACTGTTCACAGGTTTAAAAATTTCGGGAAAAACACCATCTTGTCATTTTAATGGCTGTAATTTGTTGAACACAAAAGAAGCTATTTTGAAGTATGTTGTTTCAAAATTACTTATTTGGGTTCTGGAATAATAGTCATATCAAACGCATTCTTAAAGTCATTTAATATTCAATTCCATTCCAATATTCATGAAAAGCTCTAATCACAAGTAAAACAATATAGTCAGTTTCAATGGCTGTCATTTCCGGGACACAAAATAAGATATTTTAAAGAATGCTGATACCCAGCATCCATTATTTATATTAGTTTTGAAAGGTTCGAAATGACACGAGGGTCAATAAATTGTACTATCGCTTTAAGTGTTGATGTTGTCTTAGAAAATGGGGAAATTGCACACAATAAGACCAGAAATGTTTATTAAGAAAGTAAACACATCCAATTTTGAATTCACACTCACTCTATGATCAAATCCCACATTTATCATCAAATAACGCAGATTCTTGATAGGATCCAACTTCTTCCCAGTTTGGCGAGACTCTCACCTTTGTTTAAGTTAATACGATTGAAATGGATTTATGATAATAAGACTTGCTGTTGTTTAGAATTGAATTCCTCTCTGAGTGTCGAAAATGAGGATGTAGATTGTTGTTGTCTATGAGGAAGCCCCTCAAGACTGGAATATGAAATTGGGTAGAGTGGCCGCCCGCCCATCCCTGCTCCGCTGCCGGTCATCTATTAGCTTTGATTACTCCTGCCTGGGTTGATGCGGCCTTGCTCATCGGATAAGCCTGGCAGAATGCTGATGGTCTCCGTGGTGATTTGTTTGCATGGATTAAATGTCATCTTTGGAAATATGTTATCACAGTCAGGCAGTGGAGACGGAGAGTTGGTCACTTGAATTTTCGTTTTCACACACACACACACATGCATACAAACAGACAGATTGGTTAGGAAGCCAGAAAACAAGAACAACACACGAGTTCACACTGCAAACACACAAACTGTCTCTGACATATGGTGTCATACTCAGTTGGTATTTGGGAGAAAACTGTCCGCTTTTTGGGAGAAAGCAGACAGGCTGGAAATTGAAAATTGAGCTGAATTGTTTGGAGACAACAGGTAAACAAGTACAATGTTTAAAAACACCCGACGTTGATCGGTATCTTAATATAAGCATTTTTTCCACATGTTAGAACAAATGTAACCCTCAAAGCTATGGAATAATACAATTGTAAATGTGGGAATTATATTGTAGCTTAAAGCAAAATAGATCAAATAAATGTTGTCACCCTCTGCCTAGAATTTGCCAAGAAAATAATTTGCATTTTAAACTTATTTTAAACAGATTTGAACTCTTATTGTCTATTATTTATTTATTATGTCTATAAACAAAAAATGATTCTGGGAAACGAGCATTAAATTTGATTTTACCCATTCATTTCATTATAATTTCAATCTTTGATGCAGTCTTAATCAGACAATGATAAAATATTTATGTTATATTCTCACAGAATGTTCTTTACATTATGTAGAATTAATTTATGTAAAAAAAGATATAAAATGACTTTCTAAAAAGCAGGGTCACATTTTGTGTCACAAAAAGAAATAAATGTTCACAAAATTATATTTTTGTCTACAAAAGTTATTTCATACATTGAAACTCTCCTTATAATCAAATATTTTTGATTATGAATTTTTTTTGTAATCCTAAAGCAGTAGTGTAGCTTCTCTTTTCTAGATTTCTCTAAATTGTAGCCGAAATAATTTGTTGGGGGATAAATTGATATAAAAATGTCTAATGTGCATATTGAAAACTGTATTTTTATTTATATGTTTATTTACCGAATCGTCTGTAATATAAAAACACGTTTTCTTGAAAATGTATAATTGAAAAAAATTTGGTTGTTGTATATTCAAGGTCAACCCTTTTACGTGTCAATAACATACCAGGTGCATCAAAAGGTGGTGCCAGAAATTTCTCAATCGAGTTTGATCAGCACTGTACCTACCATGATAATACTAACAGTAATAGAAAAGCTACATCACAAAAAAAAAAGAGGCGTCGACTTGTAAACAGGGTAATCTCTTATTTGGGACAATACATTATTTACAGGGCTGTCTGTGCTTACTTTTTAACATTGAGGTCTTTTCTAATTTCAAAAGTGTAATATCTGATATGTATTGTTTAAAAAAAAAACGCTAATATTTGAGTTACATAAGCACTTGTTACTCTGCCCTTATTTTCGTCATTTGACAGTCTTATGGGTCAGCTTCCGAGAACATGACAGACTCTATATAATCATATAAAGATTTCGCACACATCAGCTCATTGACACACTTTCCACTTTCTCCCAAGAGCTCTGCGCCTCCTCTGATGATTTCTTACCCAGAATCCTCCTCTTTATCTGTTATTACCCAGCAGTTGCTGATTATATTGGGATTTCATTGATTACCTCCTACACCGGCACCATTAGCTGCCGTTCATTTACGTGCCGGTTATTATTGCTTTTGCATTACCTTGACTGTGACCTTCACATCTGTGCATGTGCGTATCATCAGCGGGCATCTCGATAAAGTGGGTTTTATCGTCCTTTCTCTCTTTGAATGCGAGAGCCGCCCCCCTTCTATTATTGAATTTTCTAGAAACCTTCCTGAAAGAAAGTGATAATAACTCTAAAACTCTCCCTCGTGCACTGTCTGCATGCCCGAAATAGATTCGTAATACTCTTATTAGCTCCCATTGTGTTCTCAAAGAAGCACAGCCTCGGTAGGACTGGATCCCAGCGGTGTGTTGTTCAGAGAGGCTATGACTTACTATTCAATGTCTGTTTTTATTGATCGGTTTAAGTCAATGCAAATATAGTCAAAAAAGTTCTAATGAATAATCATGAAGATGGGACATTGAAAAAACTGGTTCAGTATCTCCAGAGAAGCCATGTGAAAGTCTTCAAGAGAAGAATTAGGACAGATCCAACCTTCAGAAACCTCTTAGGAAGACCATCCCAGCATTCACTTATGAGAGGGAGAGAGAAAGTAAGGCAGCTCTGGGATCATCGTGGTGCGTGAAGCTTGACGGCCATTTAAACGCCCCCATTCCACGGCATATCAAATGAAACTCTGAAAAGCGGTCCATTATCACAGTGTCCCACCACAGCACATCAAAGGGTTCTTTCCCCGGTCCCGTCGGCAGTTCCCATCGGCTATGACAGTCTGGAAAAGGACAGACATCAATGATGTCACCCCAATCGTGTGGAACTGACACAGAGCGATGCTGTTTGGCTTCGGCCCCTGGGCATGCTGCGATAGCATAGTGTCCTTCTTCTAAGAAACAGAGTGAAAGGGTGATGCAAATGAAATTAGAAAATGGTCCTCATTAGAAAATCGCAGTCTAATGAAAAATAGTTGATTAACCTGGAAGCGATGCGATGGAGAGCAAATGAGAAACTTTGTCTTTCAGATGAAAGTCAAAACTTCTCTAACATGGTTGAGATATGAAAGTCAACTCTTTGTCAACTAGTATTCTTTTAAATCCTCCTTTAACATACTTATTTTAGTGACCATATTCTGTGAATCCCCTTAGGAGTTTTTAGTCTATATTTAAACTATTTTTGTGTCCTTTCATATGGTATAATGTAATAAATGTTTTATTAAAACTTGAATATCGAAAAATTACCCCCATTTGAAAATGAATTTTATTGTTTAATTGTCATTTTATTTACATTTAAAAAAAATTATGTTTATTTACGTTTTAAATTTTTAAGTTATTTTAAGTTTAATCTTTGGAAATTATGTTATGTACTCTTGTCATCTATTTCCTTTTTTATTGCTATGCTATGTATTATAATGTAATACATCACAATACTGTTTATGATTATAGATCAATTTATTTTAATTTTTATTCAACTTATTTAATTTTATTGCTGAGGCTGCATATTAAAGTGTTGTGAATTTTTTTTTTCAATTCAATCAAAATTTAATTAAAAATTAAATTGAAAGAAATATTTAAGTACTTTTTGTTAGCTTGTCAAAAAAAAATAATACATTTAATAATACATACATTTACGATATATTGTTTTCAAGTTGTGTTTTTTACAATATGTACGCATTCCTTTTTAATAAGTTATATATTGTGGTCTTTATTGATCTATTTATTTTTATAGCTATAATTTATAATATTTTAATATAATATATTACAATATAATAAATCTTTCTAGTTTTCTATTTACTTTAATTTAATAATTGTATATTTAAACTTATATACATATATTATCTAGCCTTTTGGTGTTTAATTGAACCAAAGTTTTCTTAAAAGTTTTGATATAGTCTCTGAATTAATTAATAAATGATTTAATTTTGTTATAGCATTTAAAAAATACCCTTATAATGAATTTAATTAAACGGTTCTGTGAGATAAAACAGCAAAATCACTGTTAAATTGTGTTTTTTTGTTTAGTGGGAAGGATGGGAGTCAATTCTTTTTATCCAGTTATATTTTGTTTGCTTTTTACCTTTAATGAGGACAGGAAAGAGGAGACAGGAAAGCATTGGATAGACATGGGGGAGTGGGTCAGGCAAAAGATGCAGATGGGAATTTCACTTAGGATTTATATGTCGACAAACCAACAACAGGGCTACCGGGAAAGTGTGAAACAAACTATGGTAATTGTGCAATCTCATTTCTATTTCTCCAAAGATATGAAATGTGAAAAATCTAATTCAAGTTGTAACATCGATGAATGATAACAAAACACTTAAAGTCTCCAATGAAAGAGTGATCTGTGAGCTGAACATTGTTCTCAAAAAGCTTAGTAACTTATTTATAATGAAAGTACAAAGTGCACATAAAACACACGTACAGATGTGTAATGGGACGAACTCTGCCATCTGGATCTGACTGAGGAAGTGCAGCCTATTACTTGCGGTTACATCATTACACAGAGCCGACACAGACACATGCATGCCGCCCCTGCACTCATTGAATAAAATGAGGGTGTTTGGTGAATAAAATTCGGCTTCAATTAGAGGAAGCAGGGTTCCTCTAAGTCTCTCAGCTGTACAAATATGCAGCAAGAGAAAAGCCTGGGAGAGCAAAAGAGAGAGGGTTTGTGGAAACGGGAAAGCCAGAAAACACTTGTAATTGCTCATGAGCTCATGTTCAGAAAGCAGATTTGCTTGTACTAAAAATCATTGGAACTTGTTTAGGTTAAAAAATGGAAATCAACACTGCCAAACATGCAGAAACTAGGCCGCAATTTATAAAACCTCCATATTTATGTTTCCGCCGCCTTCAAAAGACGAACGCTGACGGGGTGCTAGCTGTGTTTGCACACGTATTACAGTGCTGTTGACCCGATGCTTGTAGATTCACATCCAGTCAGGCCTCAAACACAGCATTCTGTAAACAGAACCGTGTTTTAGTATTCTGAAGGGCTCGCCACCCCTGCCATGCTCTCTCTCTCTCTCTCTCTCTCTCTCTCTCTCTCTCTCTCTCTCTCTCTCTCTCTCTCTCTCTCTCTCTCTCTCTCTCTCTCTCTCTCTCTCTCTCTCTCTCTCTCTCTCTCTCTCTCTCTCTCTCTCTCTCTCTCTCTCTCTCTCTCTCTCTCTCTCTCTCTCTCTCTCTCTCTCTCTCTCTCTCTCTCTCTCTTCTCTCTCTCTCTTGCCATCTCTGTAGGGAAGCTAAGCAGTTAGTGGTTAAACAGGCACAAAGACACCCAGCTGGCAGAATGTTCAGACAGTGAGGTGAGAAACGGAGGCGGGAGGGAGGTGCATGGCAGGTGAGGATCGGATTGTAATTGGAAACACAGAGATGAAAAACGAGTGATGGAGGATGTCGAGAATGTAATCTCTTTAACATCTCAGTTGTTTCACCATGGAGAGCAAGCAACACTTTGCTTCCTGAATAGTTCTTTAGATACAAGTGATAGTAAAAATCAAGTTGAAATTTGTCATTTCAAACCTGTATAAAGAGGAATGAAGATATTTTGAAGAATGTTGGTTACCCAACCGGTGGGTTATTTCCACAGAACACAAAAAAAGACATTTTGAAGAATGCCGGTAACAGGCTCCCATTCACTTGCCAAGTGTTGCCCCCAAAAAAGTAATTGTTCCATCATTTACTCACACTGTTGTCATTTCTAACATGTATGACTACTTTTTCATCCACAGAACACATAACATTATATTTTGAATAAAGTTTGTAGTCAGACAGTAGACGAACCCATTTTTTTCTTTTGTTTTTTTGTTTAGGTATAAAACAAATGCAAGTGAATGGGTGCTGAAGATTCTTCTTTTAAAAAAAGAAAAACATTTTTTAAATATCTTCTTTTCGAATGAAGAGAAAAGAAGACATCTTGAAGAATTCTTTCCTTCTTTCACAGAACATAAAGGTACTTTGAAGAATGTTGGTAATGGAAGGCACCCATTCCTTTGCAAAGGTTTGACTTACCTAAATGAAGTTGAGGAGAATATGTGTTACTTCATCAGCATTCTTAAAAATATTTTTCTTATTTAAAGACCAGAAAAGAAGGCATTTTGAAGAATTTTGGTCACCAAACCGTTTTCTTTATTCCACAGAAACACAACAAACAATATTTTGAAGAATGTTTGGAAACACACCTGCAATGGTTCAATATACATACAGCGGAAGTAAAACTGCCGGGTCAGAGTTTTTGAATATAGGTTTCAGGAGAAACATTCAAGCAAATGTTGATACATTAAGCATCACTCATATCTTCATAAAGTCTCCTGAGCTTTGAGGAAGCAACCTCTGTGGAATAAAATCTTCCTCCAGGATGACTAGAGACCGAGCAGTGAAAAAATGGAGGAAAAGGGTATTAAACCAAGGATCAAAGAGTGTTAGTGAAAAAACGCACTAGAGGCAGAAACAGAAGGAAGAGGGTATTAAGTGTGACTAAGGGTCCGTGAGTGAGAGATGAAGGGAGGAAGTGGCAAAGAGAAGCTGAGGAAACCAGGATAAGATGGTTGTTTGAATAGAAAGGTGGTGGGGAGCTGATTTGAGGGCATAAGGATGGGCTTAGCGCAGCTGAGCTCTTAGAGCCTGGTATCTGAAGCGGAATAGAGGATTCCTGGAGTTTCACTTTAATTCCATTAACACAGACCCATCACGGCCAAGATGGAGCATTCTGCCAGGGAGAACTAAACCTTCTCTAGTCCAAATCTCTTTCAGTCTTACTGTGTCACATCCACAGGCGACACTGATACAAAATACGTGTTTAAGTGTGTTTCTTTTATGTGCTGTGGATAGATGCTGAAAATGATGCTGACTACTCTTAAACGAGTGCAAAAGCTGTTCACAAAGATTTATGAAAGCTGGGCATGGGAGTGTGCTAGGGGTTAAATGTTTGGAGTTTGAATTTTGTCTACACTTATGTGAAGCATGTACAAGGATGATCTACTGTGGATTCATTTTGGTTGAGCACAAAGGTCATGTGTTGGATTCCCAAGGCACACACATAATCAGAGCCCTGTGGTTAGTGTGCCAGTGCGCTCATGGCGACCCTGGTTTAATTCCTGTCTCCCAGGTCTACTTTTCTGTCTACTTCCCACCGTCCTGTCCAAGAAAGGCTTTAGAAGCCCTTAATATATCAATAAGATACTACTTAAAGGTCTCTTTGCACAAGTGTTGCATAAATGCATTAAAGTGATAGTTCACCCAAAAACGTAAATACTGTCAACTTTTTCTCAAGCTCTTGTGATTTCAAACCCGCATGACTTTCTTTCTTTTACTGAACACATATGGTAACATTTTGAAGGAAGTTGGTACCAATTCACTTCTATTGTATGCCGTTGTTTTTTACAACATTCTTCAGAATATCTCAATTTTGGAACTGTGGAAGAAAGAAAGTCATATAGGTTTGAAATGACATGAGGGTAAAACAATTATGATAGAATTGACCTTTTTGAGGGAACTCCCAATTTTTTATGCATATACGTAAATGTAACTGTCTTTGCACTTGGGAAATGCCATTTAACATAAATTTTTATCATTTTGCATATTTACAAGTACAAGTATTTATAAGTACATAAATAATTTTAATTTTCTATGAAATTATTCAATATTTCTATTTACGAGAAAAAGCTAATGATATGTATTGTTCATTACATTTTTATGTTTGATTTATTGAAATTAAATCAAAGCACAATAAAAAGCATGATTCTTGAAAGTGTTTAGTTAATTTTAAAACTAAAAATGAATTCAATAAAGAAATAAAAGAAATAAAGAGCATTGGTATAATATAAAGAAAAAAAATATTGTTTTTATAATAATGTTGAAAACTGACAAACACAAAAATAGTCTTTTGTACTTTTTAGGAAAAACGTAAAAATCTTTTCAATTCAAATGTGCTATTTGAGATGAATTCTTAAAAACCAAGCCCTTAAAGCTGAAAGTATGGAAGTTTTATGTTTACCTGTTTACATGTTTATGTTAACATTGATTACACTTAACACTTTTGTACAGCCCAATAATTTTAAAAAGCATAAAATGCTTCTTAGTGTAAGTAGATAGAACTTAATGTATTAAAGCCATTATATCAATGGAAGACTCCATTATATATAAAAACAAAAATGAATATGCGTGGATGTACGTAGAATGTGCTGTAATTGTAAGCGATGGTGATCAGAGGTAATCTTCGCTTCTGAATCCTCTTTAATTGCTCTGTCAGGTAACAGCCCCCATTGACTAAACCTTTCTTTCTTTTCTTTTGTTCTCTTCTTCTCTACTGTCTGCTATTTTGGTCTTGTCTATTGATTACTGCTCCCCGGCTTTACAATTTCGCTCCACCTGTATTATTTTTACTATCACATTCTTTTTGTTGGATAAAGAACTGTCAGTCACTTTTATTTCATACATTTTCTTCTTTTTGTGTCTTTGATCTCTCTCTCTCTCTCTCTCTCTCTCTCTCTCGCTCTCTCTCTCGCTCTCTCTCTCGCTCTCTCTCTCTCTCTCTCTCGCTCTCTCGCTCTCTCTCTCGCTCTCTCTCTCGCTCTCGCTCTCTCTCTCTCTCTCTCTCTCTCTCTCTCTCTCTCTCTCTCTCTCTCTCTCTCTCGCTCGCTCTCACAGATGGATGAATTAATCAGTGGTTGCTTTAGGCATACCCTGAGTTTGACTGGCAGTTTTGTCTGGTCAGCACTCAGAGCACCAGGTTGTAACTAACACCCGGGGTCAGAAACCACACTCACAGTCGGTTAACTAGCTAGTTTAAGGAACTGCTCGGGGTGAGATCAATACATGTAGGGAAATTGGAAGGGCCATATGTAACACACACACACACACACACACACACACACACACACACACACACACACACACACACACACACACACACACACACACACACACACACACACACACACACAGACACACAGACACACACACAGACACACACACACACACACACACACACACACACACAGACACACACAGACACACACACAGACACAGACACACACACACACACACACACACACAGTTTGGTTCTGTACCATGCCTTCAGCTCTCTTTTTCCTCCTGAAGATTTCATTCTCTTTATCTCTCTGAAACAGAACATGTGACATACCTCAAATGAATCCAGTGATTTACAACGGAATCAAAAACTGTCACACACTTTCGTGAACCAACAAATGTCAAGACATTTATAGTTGCATATGCATCTGCAGTTTAAAAAAAATAAATATCTATCAACATTTACAGAATCTCTTGATATTTCAAACAGACTTCCTTTCTTCTGCAGAACACAAAATAATATATTTTGAAGCATTTTGGTGAATTACAACCAATCTTAGCGGTTTATATATATACTTTAACAGTCAAAAACAGTTTCTTGTTGCTAAATAACTCTTCATCTACAGTGTTCCCTGGAGATTGAGAATTAAAAGTACTGTAGAGATTGCGGAAGCCGGATAAAAACTACAAATAGAAAACGAGAGCCCATACCAATAAGAGAAATACTGTTGGATAATATAGAGGTAGAAAAAAAGAAAAAAATAGAAGAGGGTGCTATGCTCCAGAATCAACATGTTTTTTTTAAGCTGGATTTGCGAAATAGGACACAAACTGAATGCTTGATGTCCCCGGGGCCCGGATTTACCGGAATCACAGCGACGGGACAAAAATGGCGACCAGAATGCACAGGGGGACAGAATATTCCAAGTCGACCAAAACACACGCTCATCTACATCCACGCGTACACATCGGGGACATCATGTTCGAACACCATCAAACACACTCTCCTCTATACATACTAATCATCCATTTCAATGAAAATGAGAGGGGATGCTGCGATTGAGAGCGAGTGATTTGCATAAAACCGTGGAAGAACAGAGCGAAATGAAGGATGGGACGGAAATGAGACGCCGTGCCAAAGGAACCATATTTACATTTAAAGCGTTTAGCGTGGCAATTAGCACACAAATGATTACTGTCAGGACTTGATGCATACCCGTCGGGTGCTGATTCTGGAAGGGTGGATATTTTAGGCCGCAGGTAGCGACATCCATCCGTCGCCGATTATCAACGAGGCGCCAAAATGGATATGTATGTTTGCTCGGGCTTAAAGAGAGGCATCACAGTGATTATTCCACAGAAAATCATCAACATTCAAAATGAGTCCGACTCTGCAATAATATATGGAGAGGCCTATAGCTCCATTAGTGAACGTCATGACACGTTTAATTCATTCTTGTGCGATACTGCTTGCTTATATATGGGTCTTTTGGTCTACAGTAACCACGCATAGTGACTAAGTTAATCACACAGAAGCAAATGACTCTAATCAGCGACAGCAAGACAAATTGTGCATTCACATTATAGCTCACACTTGTCTGTACGTTTAATGGTACACATCTATTCCGCTTATCTTCTGGCTGCGCTATGACTGCCTTTACTGTAGGGTAAAAGCCTATTCATGCCAGGCCTACATTTTGGCTTGTGAAATTAGTGGCAATGATTTAAAATGGAGTGTTTAATTCATCATTTGACAGTTACATTTCTTTGTCCTTTATTCGCTCAAGTGTAAATGTCAAAGCGTCACATAGTCGACCAGATGTTAGTATGACGATTCATAATGAAATCTACAAAATTAAAAAAAAAATCTCTGGTATCTGGAATGTAAAAGATTAACTGGCTATATTAAAGATTCAAGACCACAACCCTGTTAAGTCAACACAGAGAGCTTATATGAATAAGAGAAATGTTGTCGAAAGATAAATAAAACCCCATTGGATAATAGACATCTACAAAAACTATGCTACGCTTCCGAATCAACATGTTTTAAAGCAACCCTGAATAAAAAAATACTATTTTATAAGTATTTGGGTCATTGATGTAAAACAAATAATACTTTATTTTGCTAATGTTGCTGAAATATGAATATCTGATACAGTGAGCTTACATGTGTGGGGTGTTTTCTGTATATTTTTCTATACATTTTTAGGGGAATACATTTTGGATTTTTATTCATTAGGGCTGCTGGGTAATGATAAAATTACAATCACAATTATTTTGCCCAATGTTGAGATCACGATTATTCACGAATGCACATTGACTTGAAAAATTAATTCCCGTTTTTTAGCTACTTTAAATTGTAAAATAAAGCAATGCCAGTGTAGCATTTACGAGTGATTAACACTTCATTTTTCTGCTTTGGTTGGAAAACATTTTTCCCAACTTCAGTTATACTTCAAATCCCCATCCTGCAGGAACAATAAAACAATTGTTAAATACCTATGATCATCATCATCCAGAAGAACCGGTATTAAAGTGATAGTTCAGCCAAAAGTAAAAATCTGTCTCACCCAATCTTGTCTTTCACAAAAGAAAATATTTTGAAGAATGTTCCATTTTCGAGTTAACTGGCTTTTTAAGACGTGTTTTATGAAATCTTTCTCGTTCAAATGTAAGAAGTAATTCAGTGAAGTATGTTTAAGTCTGTTACTATATGTGTGGTTTTGGCTTTTATCGTGCTCTTTGACCTCTGAAAGTGGGTTGTAGACTGAGTACATTGAGGACAGAGATGTCTATTGGTGACTTTAAATATTGACCTTCACAAACCTATTAGTGTGTTCAGATCTGTTTATGTGGTCTAGTCAGCTTGCTTTAAAATGAGCAGGGGGTTCTCATAACAGATGTATATGTGCGGTCTTTGCTGAATGACCGTTGATTTTAAAAGCCCATTCATAAAACTATGATAAAGTGAAGAGGTGATGAAAAGACTTGACTAATTGTGCAGACAATGAAAAAAACCTCATGAAGCCATTCATTGAGTGTAAAGAGTCATTTTCCCTCATCAGACATTGTGCTAAAAAAAAAATCAATCTCTCTTTTTTCTCCCTCGTGTTTTCTGACCCCCATTGAAAGACACACTGGTGGTAATTCTGCTTGTCATACTCATGGCCATATGCTTTAGATCAGGGAAGGCACTTTAACATCGGGGTTTTCATTTCCACATGAGCATTTGAAACCAATCAGTTTGACATTAACAAGGCATGGCGTGTGTGTTTAGATTAGAAATGTTGCACGGTTTAAAACCATCTTTTTTTCATAATTCTTCATCTTAACTATAAACACGGAGACATTGATACCGCTCTCAGATCAACTAGCACTGTCACAAGTCATTCATCAACCTGTGTCAGAAAATATCACGGATTACAGCTCTAATGCGTGATCACAAGGACAGCGTTTCCATATGACATTCCAGACCCCGGTAGCAATCCAAGGTTAACATGCTGAGATCGTATAAGTATCACAGGTCATGTGGGAATTTCCGTCATGAATCATTACCAGGATGCTCGTGTGCTGTGGTCGGGACTTTGCTTTCATGTGGCTGTATATTAATACACAACATAATGTGGGCTTGAAGAAAATCATGTTTTAGCTTTAGATTTAAGAGAGTTTCTTTGCATTCAAGAAGCGCAAAGTGGTAATGCACAGTAAATAGAACTGCAATAGTATTTTGGAGTGAGTAGTGTAGAATATCATGGAGCTTTGCTGGGTCCTTTTGACTCAGGTTTGCAAACAACTCTCAAAAACCACCTTAGCAACCGCATGGCAATGTCATAGCCTTGACCCAGAACAACCAAGCAATCTTGAATCCATGGTCGAGCATTTTCCCTGAACACCACATCAACCACATAGCAATATTCTGTCATTCAGAAGACCATAGCAACCACTTAGCAATATTATTGATTTCACTGAGCACACCCTAGCAACCACAAAGCAATATTCTACCATTTAGAAGACAATAGTAACAAAATAGCATTATTGCAATTTTTACAAAAAAAATCCTAGCAACCACAAAGCAATATCACAAATTTTTACCCAAGAACATCATAGCAACCACATAGCAATATTACGGCTTTTACCCAAAATACCATAGCAATCACAATAACCTCTCTAAAACGTGCTAAAAGCAACTCGGAACAAACAGAAGCCACCTTTAACACCCTGGCAACAGTGGAAAGTTTTTCATGAACAAGCAAAAAATTTGAATTTCTGCAAAACATAGACATTTTACATGCAGGGTAGACCAATGGGGTAACTGATGAAGACCTAAATCACCTTTGTGTGCAAACATGAAATTGTGTTAAACCATTGAACGTGACACTGCGGTAGAACCAAACAAAGGATGCACAACAAATATACAGAAAAACCAACAAGAACAAAAATCAAACAACAGGATGAAAAGCATTTTTCTGTTACAGAAGCATCGCACATGACTTACATTTGTATCTTATGTCACCTATCAAAGATTATCGCAGTGAACACAGACACATGGAAGTACTTAAACTATTATGTCAAGCCATTCAGAACACAGTCTTGTGCTTTAGAAATTACTAATATAATCATTTTCAAAGCCACGGTTGAATGAACACACTGTGAAGCGAAACCCGTGTCCTACAAAGACACTGTGTCTCAGAGTGGCCTGTTTTTTCTCCACCAGTGTTCCGTGCTTCATTGAATAGCTGTTTCTGTGTGTCTTAGAGTGGACTGTGCTTTCCCTGTCCTGAAAGAATCCGTCTGTAATTAGTTTAATGGTTTTAATGGGATGCTCAATGGATGTAATCAATGTTAAATTGTTTGCACATTTTTAACAGTAATCTGCTGACCTGCGGAAAGATGGTTATTTGTGTGTGTGTGTGTGTGTGTGTGTGTGTGTGTGTGTGTGTGTGTGTGTGTGTGTGTGTGTGTGTGTGTGTGTGTGTGTGTGTGTGTGTGTGTGTGTGTGTGTGTGTGTGTGTGTGTGTGTGTGTGTGTGTGTGTGAGCGTGTGTGTGTGTGTGAGCGTGTGTGCGTGTGAGCGTGTGTGCGTGTGAGCGTGTGAGCGTGTGTGCCTGTGAGCGTGTGTGCGTGTGAGCATTTGTGTGAGTGTGACATTTTTTGGTTTTTGTGACTAGCAATCCATTTGTTTTTTCTAGCAATTCCTTAATTGCTCAATTTAGATTCATCTTTACAATATATTTACATTCAGTCTACTGATGCCTCATTTAATTGCAATTCAGGTGTTAAAAATCTGTTGTCGACACCTATAACAGATGCTCTCATTTTTCTTGGATAAGTTTAGCTTGTTGTGATACCAAGGATATGTAAGGATCTCTTTGTTTTCAAACATTCCTATTAAATTCATGATGATGCATCAGTATTTGACCTGTGAGATGCGCCGTTATCATCTCCATCTCATATGTTTCATGTGATATATACTAAGGTTATGTCTGATTGTTGTCAATATAGTCAAAAATAAGTATAAAATATATGAGGTTATTTTTATTTTAAAATATCATAATTAGTTTAACACTGGGGAAAATAATCATTTTAATTAATATATTTTGGAGGGGACTTTCCTGTTGATGGTATTCAGCCTGTAAGTGATTAATAAAATACTTTTAAATTCTTTAAATACTTTGAAACCGATGGTTCACCCAAAAATTTAAGTTACATTATTTTCTTATATTATTATTATTATATTATTTATTGACCTCCGTGTCATGATTTTCTTACTTTTACAGAAAACAAAAATAAGATATTTTGAAGAATGTCTATAACTAATCAACACTGGCACCTAGTGAACTTTATTGTATAAATAAAAACGACATGATGACAGACTTAATGTCATCATCATAGGGCTGTACCTTTAATTGTAATACATTTTCAAATAAATATAAAAAATTAAATAAATTTTAATTCCAACAACATGATTCCAATTTAAAAAAGTAATCAAGACTTAGTTTTGCAATGCTTGTCTCATATATTATTTATATAATGTTTATTTTAATCTGTTCATTCATTTATTAATTTATGGATTTATACATATATTTATTATTGAGTTAAATATAATTTCTAGTTTTTAATTAATAAATATATAATTTTATCAAATACATTTTTGGTCAGTTTTTAGTTTACATTAAAGTCAAAGTAATTGAGCCACCTTACATCATCGATGAGAAAGTGACATCATTTTATTGGAAACTCAGCCACACATGTCTGTGAGTAGCCTATTAACTATTAAGAGGATTTTTTGTGTTTTGTGGGTTTAGTTGATTGAACTTCTCAAAAACCTTCAATGCTCTTAGTAAAATATTCACAAATATGTTTTATTATATCAAAATATTAAGATCGAAACTGATTCTAATAGATATCATCTTAGATACACTAACTCGCTATCCATCGCTTAGATATGGCTTATTTTAGCCTTTTATTTCAATTCTTTTGAGTTACGCCTGCTCATTTTCTTAATGCTGTGTATATATTCAACTTTAATTAATACAGTTCAAAAGCCTGAACTTTACAAAACCGTATTCCCTCTGACATCCTTTAATTACCACCTTAAATTTCAACCCAAGCATATTAAGAGTCCCTTCAGAGTTCACGAGGTTCTTCATAAATGACCCAGCTACCGTCGACTGTTCTCTCAGAAACATTGGAGGGCGTGAAGATCTGTTTCTTTCAGCGGGCCTTTTAATGCTGCATTTCATCATACATCATCATTAGTTTAAATTGCTGATAATGAGCCAGCTAAGCAACATCTCATTTTTGGGTGTCACTACTAAAGACAAACATTGCTTGAATAAATTTCTAAGGTGGCTTCCCAGTTAATGACCTGTGAGGATGTTTGCCACTTTGCCAGATGTTTTTCTTTTTTTGAGTCAATACTTGACACCTTAAACATATATGATATCAAATAAAAAAACTTCCATGACCTTCAGACACAACGCTAACTGTTTATGGATTTTGTCGGTGTTAAACTCAATTCATATCCCCTCTTTGTCTCTCTTCATCTTCCCACTCCAGCTTCACTATCCTATCGATCTCCATGTTTCGGTGTTGTAGCTTAATCAGTGGAAGAGGCATTAGACGCTCTCAAGCTTTCGCATGCACTTTGATTGTCACCAAGTGGCTTTTTCATCATAAAAACATCTCAAATTATAGACTGGGTAATGAGCCAACAGACACACACGCAAACGTGCGCACACAGCCATCAACGGTTGGCGCGACGCCACTTTAGCAATCTTGCTTCCTTTGCGCTCATTTCAATAATAAAGTGTGTTTGAACGAGAGATGCTTTTTGCTTGTTGCCAGGCTTCAAGAGGATGAAAGCTATTATGAGAGCTTTTGATAGAAGCTCACCTTCCCCAGAGGTGTTCAGTAATGAGCCGTCTTCGCTCAACATAAACACAGCATTGCCGCGCTAAGGTTGCTTGTAAACCCCGGTTGTAAACCTTAAATATTGAGCTTTTTTATTAACCTTTGTCTCTTAAAAGAGCTGTTCAGTTGGTTTCCCTATCTGGATGTTGTAAGCTCGCGTAATTGAAATTAGTCCAACTCTCTAACCTACAGACCACAAGTGTGTTAAACGCAGTTCGGTGTTTTAATTGTCGGGATTGAGAAGGAAATAGAACCATGGTATGTCGATCTTGCTGTGTTAAAACTCGTGAATTCTTGAAATTTTGCTCTTGATTTATTCAAATTTAATCAAACAAAACAAGTATCCACACATGTCAACCCAATAAGTGGAGCAGTGGTTTGTTTTATACTTCGCATTAACAATTTAAAATTTGCTGTTTCTTGATTTTCATTTTCGTGTCCATTTTTGTTAACAAATTTCGTTTAATGCTTTATTTAAATTGATAAATATTTTATCGATGGAAAAACGGCGAGCGAACAAACCAGAGACTTGTCCTGAACAAATTTGCAAATTGCCATTGCAATTTTAACGCAAGACGGAACGAAAAGCCAAACACTGCATTGAACGCACTAGCAGACATCCTCCCAAGATGGTATTTTCAATAATTGACGTCAGCTTTACATTCTATATTGGCTGTTTTAACTTAAATGTCAATTTTTTCATGACATTTTTGTTACACATTTTGGTTTTACGTTGTGTCTCACTTTGAAAAGTACGGAACATCCCCTTTGGACCCAAAAAGTCAATCTCAACCACTCTTGGTTATTGCCGTACTACGTTTGAACCATATATTAGAAGCCAGTGGGTTATGTCACAGCCTTCATCTCTCTTCTCTTTGTAACTCAGGGGAGGGTGTCTGTGAGAGTTATATGATTGCAAAGATTTAATTCACACTCTTGGCACTTCCTCTGGCCACTGCCATTGCGGCCTTAAGCAAGCCACTTAACCTCTGTCTGCCGTGGGGACGTGCTGTGCCTGCCCCCGTCCTCTAATCGTTCAGTTAACATCTCAGATAAAACTCAATACGTGACTCGGAGGCGCCTGTGCAAAGCAGTATGGGAAAAAACGACTTAAATTCACTGGAACTTATATGACACGGCTCCAGGAAATATGAAGTGCAAATGGTAACCTTCACACAAAACGAAGAGTAATAGTTTTTTGGTGCGTGATTACATCGGGCCAAAGCAAGTTGTATGGGAACCAGTACCAGTGGCTCTAAACAACACCATTTAACTTTACCACTTCGCCATAGTACAGACTACCCCTTGTATACTCTTTATTTGATTTTAACATCAGTGTGAACCCATCAGGAAGGCTGTCAGAATACAATCCAATGAATATGAGGTTGGATTTGGTACATTATGTTTCATGTCAACTTTAACACTGAGTTATGGACTGTTAAACCAAAGTTTTAGTTTAAGGTGGTGCTTGACAGCTGTGAGGGATGAATGGAGTGAATCTAACCATCTGGAATTTTTGGCAACGAGTGTTGAGATTTAGAGATTTACAAAGTTAGCATGCTGCCTAAGGCAAACGAACGCTGTTATACCCAACTATTTGCATGCACTTTGTTTTAATACTTAAATAAATACTTAAATTATAATAATTGGCATTCATGTGATGTACGATCAGCTACAGCATATTGACATGTTCAGCAGGACATCTGAGAAAACAAGTAAAAAGGATCGGAGAAAATACGATTTTAATATTGAAAGGATGTTGTGCTTTTGAAGGCTTTTAACCTTTTCTTAATATAATTCCAGCAAAATAAGGCATGTATATATGTCGAAAACATACCAAACATGGTCTCGTGACCACTGACCAACAAGTGAAAGCGATTGTAACTAGTGTTACGCTAAATGTCAAGCTGGACTGTCAAGTTAAAATTAATTTAATTTAAGATTATAAATGTCAGTTATTCTTTTCGTTTAAATAGAAAGTCAGCGCATGCCCTCGATAGATTTTGTATTAGCTTTGAAACATGTTAACATGCGATTGAGTAATTGTATAAAATTCAGTTATGGGAATCAAAGCTAGGGTTGGCAATGTTTTCATAAAAAGTTTATTTTAATATATTTAATTAAACGTTGTTTTTGCTCACTATTATTGTAACGTTATTTGCTCTTTATTGTTAGGTTTTCATAATGGTGGGACATTAACGCTAGCTTATTTTTGTTAGCCTCTACAAAACAGGATGTGCTACCAATGGTTTTAACAATATAAGAATTCATAACTTCTTATAAAATTTTGTAAATAATTTCTTATTACAATCTTATTTGTATGTTTAGCGAGAAATTGATTTGCATGGGTGACAGCTAGGTTTAGGGTTGGGTTACGAGTAAATGTGTCAGTCGTGCTTTTTTCTAACATACGCTATTGTACGGTTTATATTGTACAAATTCAAATGAATTAGTCACCTCTTGAAGTAAGTTACAAAACAAAATTTAAGTTACAACATTCTTAATGCATTAGTTTAACCATAAAAGACGTAAGTTCTTATGTAATTATGCTAACGAAATTAGCTCAATTTTAAGTTTAATACATAGCTATGGCCATGATAGTGACAAGAAACAACTTCCTGTGGGTCACTTCTGTCGGCTTCTGTTGGTGCATTGCATATACAAACATGATTATATTTAATTTTAAATCTTCGTTTTTACATATCTACTATAGTGACGTGTATATAGCCACGCAGTTAAGAAAGAGCAATGGGAGTATCTTTCTTTACATTTACATTCACATTTACATTTAGTCATTTAGCAGACGCTTTTATCCAAAGCGACTTACAGTAGTCGAGGAGACAATGAAGCGGTAAATAGCCGATACAACAATAGGTGAACAAGTGCTACAACAATGTTACCAAGTTACACAGAGAGAGAAGTTACAAAAGTTTTTTTTTTTTTTTTGATAGAGTGAGTAGGTTAGAAAAGAAGTGAGTTAGTGAGTTAGGTGTAGCCGGAAAAGATGACGTGAGGTTGATATGAAGTCAGCGTTCTAAAATACTGACGCTAATGAATTTTGAAGTCCCCGTGTAACACAAAGTCCATGGCGACCGATGCTTGCGACTCAGTCCTTCATCTGACCTGTCTTTGGGCAGCCTGACGCATCACACCCATACGGCTGATTCACAGGTCAACCGCCGAGAGGCCGTTCAAGCTTGTTTGTGTGTGCGCGACTCCGCTCTTGACCTGAAATGTCCGGAGACATCAGGTTCAATTGAAATCACAGTAAGGGAGCTCAGGCCTTGGACACGTTAATCTCATGTGGTCAAATTACTGGTTGATCACATTCCAAACTGGCTTTATGGGTAATGCTGGATCTCAGATGCCTGGAGGCTCAATATTCTGTTTGTAACTGATATGTTTGGTTATAATCTATATGGACACATGCACTGAAGCTCATCTCAACGGATGGCTTGTGCGTGCATGAGAGAGATCGGTACAAAGCTCCGGTGCGTTTGTAAAATGAGATTTATTTTACCGGCCACATCTCCCTTTCTCCTGTCCCTGTCCAGTTCTTCACCATCTGCTCAAGCAGTTTTTGGACTTTCATTGCTTGCTATGCTTTTATACCAAAAATACTGTATTTGTGCACACATTAAATAAAAACTTCTTAACAACCTACTAATCTGTAGTACATTTTCAGACAAAAACGTTTAATGTTGTATCTTACAGTCACTGGGGTGGAACCCTAAGGACCTGTTGTATCATGTTAAGCGTGGTCCATTAGTTAAGAACTTAGTTGGATGCATGACGTAGCGTCTGTGCTCAATACACTTCCCCAGAACAGCAAAAGGATTCAGAAAGGTTTTTTGAAATATCCAACCTATCCGAAAGTAGATCACAAGTTATTTATTGGCCATTCGCCTTTAAAATCACGGCTTTTTCTGAAAAACGCTGTATCCGTCTTCTGTCAGAGTGAGTTAACCAAATTATTTTCTGAGATAGGATAACTGCAACACAGTTACTTAAGAATAACACACAATTGACAGAAACTCCCCAAAATTTAACAACATTCAATGTATTTTACACCATTAAAAATACAAAAACGAATCTTGAAGGTTACCACCCCAGTGACAGGAAAGGAACAATTTTAAACCCATAACTGACAGCATACACGTCTGCTGGACCATGCTCCGACTCCTCCGACTGCATCTCTTTCTTCTTTCTCTCTATTGACTGAGGAGGATGTTACGAGAATCATCGCCTCAATCAATCCGACTACCTGCTCGATAGACCCTCCCCAACCATCTCCTGCATGACATCTCTCCATCGTTTGTCTATCCTTGTAATTGCCCTCTGACATCACAATGTCCCCAGATTTGCTCTTGTTTGTCATAAATAACTTTATCAAGCACCTGGTCTGCAGTTCACTTCTGGTCTATCGTTCTGACTTGTGGATAGTAATATAACTATTAAAATTATATCTGTTTCTTTTTTATTTATATTAATAATTTGTTTTATAGTAATTTAAATAAATAAATGTATTTTATAATAATTGTATTAAGTAAAGTTTAGCCAAGTAACCTTTATTCTACTGGTAACACTTTAAACGTTCATTATAACATACATTATAGTCATTATTATAGAAATTATAATCAATTATTATCATATTTTGCCCAATGAAAATGCATAAATGATTCAACTAAGTAACACTTAATGTAAAAATATAGATGGGCTCAAATCTAAATGTTAAGATCCAATAAAAAATCAACAAATAATAAAATAAAATGAAAATTGTTGATTCTTTTGTTGAGGATTTTTGGACGCCAAATTGAAATAGAAAATCGATACAATTATTTGCAAAATGATGTAACATACTTGTGAGGTTCTCCTTTGTGGGGGTGTGCTGGAAGTTAGGGTGGGCGGCCAAAGCATGCCTATTAATGTTTATATTTTCATTGAAACCACTTATGTTGAAATATAATTTTGATCAATAATACAGCTCTGTATGTAAGAGTTTTTTTATTTGAGTGCAAAGCATGTGTAACATAATGCATATAGAAGTCAGGTTCACTCCAACTGTACTGTTTTTGTGTTGTAATTCTATTTTATAATCCATTTCTCACTTCTCTCTGTCATTCGTAGCCAGCCCAGCATGATTGAGTGTTTTATGCAAATTTAAACATAATTTTAACCATCATCATCTACTTCAGAAAGTGTGTGTTTTTCGCTGTGTTTCCATTTTGTGCTGCTTTGCCAAGAGATTAATGAGAGACATGATAAATTCAGGGTGAGCGCAAGTCATGCACGAGTCTAGGAGAGTAATGTTCATTAAAAGCGAAGAAGTGAGACAGGAGATAAAAATGAAAAGAGCATGCACCCACCCCTCCCACACTTGATGAATAGGAAAATACGCGTTCATCAGAGGCTTTAAAAGTCCAATGAAATCTCAATTTAAAGCTTGTTAGACTGATTCCCTCTAGGTGCGTTAAAATGTTCTCCCTCCTTGGTTGAAATCAAATCTTTACATTATGAGAAACGGACCTGTGAGTGCCAACAGGGGACATTCATTAATAGATTTTTTATCCTGTTGTTTGGCTTGTGTTTTAATGCAGGTTGTGTGAGTACTTCATGTGTAGTTCTCAACAATTTAGTGAATGCACAGAATGTCTGTTTATATTATTGATACGGACAAGAACATATTTTTCTCTTTTTGATCAGATTTGTTTTAGAGCATCATGAACAGTGTGCTATTGTGCCAATCCAGAATTGAAAAGCTAAATAAAACTACGGATATTTTACCCCCAAAAAAATGATGTCATTGTTTACTCAACCTCTTGTCATTTCACGACAAAGAGTGACAGCAAAAATGTACTTGCATTGTATTTGCATCCATACAATAGAGATAAAAGGATTCGAATGCTGTTTGTTTGCCAGCCTTCTTCAAAATATCTACTTTTTTGTTCTGTGAAAGATAAATTTATGATAAACTATCACTTTATGAGGTTGTACGGCTTAAGCCTGATATAAGTTGTGACTGTATTAACCTTATATGCATATATAGTTCAGCCTTGTGTGGTTTTATAAAAAAGAAGTTAATCTATTTTGGAGTTACATATAAAACTAAAGAAAAATTAAAAAGGTTAGCGATTTCTTATGAGTTTTTGTTGTTTGAAATCCACAACAAAACTTGCATTTCTCTGCTCTCAAATGCCATCGCTCTTTCTACAGTCTTTCTAATCCCTTCTGGCTCTCCTATCGCCTATTACTGCTGATTAGATTCAAGTTTGTATTGGTACTCTGCCCTACTCAGTTTTCTTAAGCATTTTAAGAAATTGGTTATCCCGCCTTTGCTAGTTGTTGGACTGAAACTGTGGAGTATGTACAGAGCGAGTGTATTGAGTCATAGTTTTGACTTTGGGTATTTTTGAATAGCTGAATCTAGACCGGCTAAAAAAAGAAAGTAAAGGCTTTTGCTATACTGTAAAAAATATTTTAAAAAATATTATTATGGCTTCACAAAAAAATTTAAAGTAATATCAACTTAATAAAATCTTTAAAAACATTAACAAAAACTCAACAATTAATTGATCTAAAATTTAAAATAAAATTTTAAGTATATGAAATGAACAAATATTTGAGTTTTTTCAGATTTATTTACTTTCTCATTTGCTTATACACAACATTTAAAAAGTATATTAAATTGAGTTTCAAAGTTTTAAAATTTAAAAAAACTATGTTTTAAATAGTTTCACTTAAAAACGTAGAGTTGCAGTTTATATCAATGGAATATTAAAAAAAAAATTGTATTACTCAGGTTCAAGTTGTTTCAAACTTGTTTAAATTTCTGTCTGTTCTGTCAAACACAAAGGAAGATAATTGGAAAAATGTTAGTGACAACTATTAGAAATCAGCAGAAATAAAACATCTTTCTTCGTGTACAACCAAACACAGAATGTATAAAGGTTTAAAACAACTTGAGGGTGAGTAATCATGATAGAATTTTCATTTTTTGTGAACCATTTTATGTGTTGCATTTTCTTATTTACTGCATTAATTCACTCCATATTGACCTCATGTATCTGTGTAAAAATGGATAATAATGCAGACCTTTCCAGAAATGTTGTTCAAGAGTTTGCAACCTATACCAAATGAGTACATAGCACATTTGAGAGGCAGGATTAAAGATTTGATAAAAGAAGGGGTGAACAACAAGAAACATGTCAGTCTTAAACACAGTTCAATTCACAACACACACATGCATTCATGAAGAATGTTCAACTATATTGACAAATATTCGTGAAATATAAAAATTACAAATCACATGTATGCTATTTTCGGTTTGTATCTAATAGCACACACGCACGCACGCACGCACGCACGCACGCACGCACGCACGCACACACACACACACACACACACACACACACACGCACGCTTGTATAACCATGTGTCCCAGATTTCAGGCTGCGAGGTGTTATCATTTTGGGGTTGTTGCAAGCAGCCAGTTGCCATGGTACTGATAAAAGGCTCAGGTATCATCAGAGCCATGTGTTACCGTGATGTCTGCCTCCTGTTTGAGCCTGTTTGAGCCGGTATGGCCCTGATTACAGCAAATAACAGTCTCTCGGAGGAAACTGGAACACGGGAGAATAGCGTGACCCCGGACTCAGTCATGATTTAGCGCTCTCATGGATGCTAAACAACGGGGAAACCACAGGTGTGCGGCACTCTTGGTTACTTTAGAAAAAACATTTCTTTTATTCAGCAAAACAACCAGGGTGACAGCATCTAATCAAACAAACACCCCAAGGAAATTTACTTCATAAAGGTTGCATGTGAAGCTCAAGAGACATAATGGAGGTCTGAGTTGATTTCTTGTGTGACACACACCGGGAGGATTATAAAGATTTGTCTTTACCAGGAAAATAAATGGCAGATTTAAAACAACGGTACATGCAGAAGAATAAAATGGCATAATTTTATGTTTTACTATTTTTTTATGTTTTAAGTACTTACCCCTGTCTTACTTTAAACCTTTATGATTTATTCTGCAGAATACAAAATAAGATATTTTGAACTATGTTGATCGCCGAAAAGAAAAGGAACCCATTTACAAACCAATGCAAGCGAATTGGTGCAAGTTGCCAACATTCTTTGAAATATCTACTTTTATGTTCTGCAGAGAAAAAAGATAGAAATATAAGTTTTATATGCCAAGAGGGGGGGGGATGATGATACATTTTCATTTCGGGCTCATCCATCAGTTTAATAGCTAAGTTGAAATAGAAGTTTAGTTGGTGAAGGGATGCTGCACCTCCTCACATCAGGACTGGCCACAACAGGGGTTTAGACTGGACTAGGAATAGCAAAAGGTGAATGATGACTGCTTTTCTGTGTTTTTGTCTCTGTTGGTCTCAAGCAAACATGCACGAGAGGCTGTGTTAGAGCGAAAACAGTTGAAATAAAGTCAAATAGTCAATTTGGTATTTTCACACTCGGCTAACCATGACTGTTTCGATGGGACTTGCTAGAGTTGTTTTTCTTGTTGTCTCTGTCTCTGTCTCTCTCTCTCTCTCTCTCTCTCTCTCTCTCTCTCTCTCTCTCTCTCTCTCTCTCTCTCTCTCTCTCTCTCTCTCTCTCACTCTTTCTAATATTGGAGAACAACAAAAGCAATTTAATCTGACACATAACAAATATGATGACACCATGTGTTGCATGCAGAAATAGGTCTTTTCAAATAATTGGTGATTTAGCGTAAGAGCCAATATGTGCTATGGTCCAGTTCGAGCCTACTGAACTCGCTACTATTGGCCAGTGCTGATGACATCACAGAGATTGTATTACCCATAGCAACACCCCAACCAGTGGACATTCATAATTTAAAATGTAATTTAACCATTCCAACCATCCTCTATAAAGAAGGAATGATATGAAAGTGGATAAACTGTACATCAGTGTCAAAACACTCTTCTACACTGCCAATTATTTGCTAAACACTAAATTCCGCCCTAAATAGCATCTTGATTGATCTACTTTCCTTTATAAACATTGTTTAAACCACAGGAAGGTATCATAGACCTTGATTAAATTATATAATTATTTTTTCTTGCCGGATACTTTGAATATGAAAAGAAAGAAAAGTATACATTTATGTATGACTTTTTAATCCACCTGTTTCTTTAAACTACTCTATAAAATATAAACTCTCAAGATCTAGTAAAAATATTTTATTTTAATCAATAATCTCATTATAAAATTAATCTGGTTAACTTTTCACAGTGTTAATAACTGTAATAAGTATAAATATAAAAATGCTTCAACTTGCTTCAACACGTGTTTGACAATACAATGCATTTCCAGGCATTTTATTTTTTCCAATGTCAAAGAAGTACAAAACAAACGTGTTTCATTTAATTTTGTTACTTTTAATAAATCCGAGACACGGACCTCTTCCAATGGCTGTCATGGCTCAATTCTAATTGACTTTCATAAAATGTTCTGCCATTATGTTAGACTGATCTAAATCACAACTTTCTCATGAATTCACAATACATAACCACAATAGCCGCAGTTTGATATCAACGAAATTCAATTTAGAGAAACATATGCTCTATTACGCAAGACCGAATGATGATTTGAGTTTTATCAAAATCATTATCCTTTGCTTTCCTCAAAAGCCTTTTGACTGGAAACGCGCGTTCCTGCCAGGCAAAAACCCCAAAGCTGATATGTGCGGACCAATCAAGTGCTTTCAGAGATACCGCGTGAAAAGGAAGAGAAGAATTGCTGGGTAATGAATTATTGAATGGAGAACAAAATGATTCCTTTGAAGAGAATCAACCCCACAGGGAATAATTCAAAGAGAGAGGCAAAGAAAGCTGGAGAGGTAGCTGCTAAAATAGTTTTTCCCCGCTGAATGGCCCTCTTTTGCTTAAAAGCAAAACCCCCTTTGTTGTTTTTTGATTTGCATGAAATTGTTTACTACCTTTTTATGTAAGCATGGGGGAAAACACAAAATGAGAGAGGGGAAAAGAATGAAACTATGGAACAAAAAAGATGTGAGAGGTACTCGGCGAGGTACGGTAAAGGAGGGGGAGTTGTTGAAGTTACGTTTGTGGATGTGAATAGACAGTTCTATTCTGACCACTGCGCCTTGCGGGCTAAGCGCTGTCAACCTCGCTTACGACTGATGTCCGTGAAGCGTGTGTGTGTGTGTGTGTTGTTGTGTGTGTGAAATGAGCAGCTAGCTTTCCACCACCTGCTCCCCCTGGCTGCTCCTGCCACCATCAAACGTGTCACACGGAAACGGATCTCCATGAAATCTTTCCCTTCCTTCAAGAATTCCCTTCATAAATGTGACCTTGATGACTCCCACTGTGACACAAAAATGCTGTTCTCCTCTTCGCCAGTTTGGGATTGTGGATATTTAGGACGAATTAAAGCTGGTTTCTTCCTTTAAAACTCTGATGGTGGTTTCATTGCTTAGTATCTGTAAATATGATGTTCTTTTTAATTATGGAGGTATTGTTTTAATTAAGCAATGAGACGCTGTGCTGTGTTGGTAATATAGCAGTGACTAAATGAAGGTCAATGTGTCCTACTGCCTTTATAGGGCCTAATCACAGAAAAGATGAAGATCAAGCAAGAAAATTCTTTAAATGTTCACCTAATTTATTTAAAGTCATGTTTTTTAACTGTACTATAGGATGCTATAGGATCTTATAGGATGCTCTATACCACCTTAATTTGCTGAGTCAGCTACTGTATATCGCTGTGCTCTTCGGAACCCTTTTATCTCCATTTGCTATTTTATTTTAATTATGATTATAAGTCATTCTTTATGTTTATGAGGAGGTTTCACACTTATCAATGAAACGTATAAGTTGACACCAAAGTGTTTATTGAAAGTTTTTTTTTTCCCGACAAACAATGAATTCAGACATTTGAGGTTCTGGGAAGGCAATATAAGGGATGAGAAAATACCCTCAACTTCACAATATTCTATACTGGTTTCATAAAGTATGATGAATTTAAAATCAAAATCTAATTTGAATATTATGAATAAAAAGAAACAATACCTCTACCTTAAATTGATTTAAGCAATGGTATGTGTTTGGGTTGGGCCTATCCTTTCTGGCAGTGTTGGAAAAATCCCTTTGGCAGTAATATTTTGTGTTGCAATACTTTTTTGTGTCACTAGAGGTACATAGGGTCTCCTCTATGGGTACTACACAACAGTACATGAACAGGTGTTTCAAGTCATGGTGTATGACAGAATTCAGATCCACTGCTATACACATGATTAATATCTCTCAAAATACTTGTTGCTTTAATTCTTCTCTTTTTCTCTTCTTTATATAGCTGTGTGTTACATTACAGGTTGCCAGTGTTACCTGCACTGGTAAAATAAGCATGTATTGCCCATGTGTTTTTGCTGATCCAAGAGGACACAGCCCACATGTGCATATGAGAGTGCTGAATTATAGTGTGTGTATCTGTGTGTGTGTTGCTGTGTGTTTGTTTTTAAGCTAGAAGCCACTGAGAGAGTTATTGATGCATCAGCAAAGCAGAATCAGGCTGTGTGTGTTTCTCTATGAGTCTTTCTTGTTCTGCATCAGCTTTGTTGTGCCTGTGTATACATATAAGATAATTGATATATCAGGGCTTTATAGTATATTGCAAATATCACAATATTCCCATCGCAATGGGTTGCAATAAATTATGTTATACATTTTTCGAAAAGTTTTGCAAGGCACTTCCACTCCGACCTTCCATAGTGCTAAGATGTCCTACTGTAAGAGTCAATAGTGACTTGGATACAAACATTCATTACATTTTTAATTTATTTTCAATAAAATGTATACAGGTTTGTAACAACTGAAGGGTGAGCGAATGATAACAAACTATTCCTTTAAGTAAGTGTAAAACACACTTCTAAAAAGCCATACAATTGACTTGTGTGCAGAACAGCCCAATATTTAAGTCATTAAAATCCTCTTTCAAAGCTTTACATGCCTTGTTAGCTCAACACTTAATTCAGCGGTGTCAATGTTAAGGTGAATAAATACCGATTTTTCCTCATCTTTCTAGTCTCAATAAAATATCTCATCATACAACCTTGTTGTATTGAATTTAAATGTACAATTTTCTCTATTATCGCTTTAATTTGAATAATTCAATGATGTGTTTCACATCCTTTCAAGGCTGAAGTTGTTTTTGTGCTTGAACAAAGACGTTTTTCTAGTAATAAAAGCAATAGATGGATGTTAGCCTTGACTAGAATGAATGAGGCTCTCAGCTCTACGCGTGCGTGCAATTGTGTATTAGTTGCATGCAAGATGGCGCGCGGCCAAATAGAGTCACTGAGCTGAAAGCTATTGTGTGTGTGTGTATGTGTACGTGATCTGGCTACAAGGGTGGCATTGCCCGGGTAAGCTGGGCCATAGTATGGGCACTTCCCGCCTGGCTGATAATTATAGCCTAGGCACACACACACACATACACACAGATGGCATGGCCTTATGGTTCCCAGAAGATCTGTTTTGGTGGAATATCTCTCTGTTTCTCTAGAATCTGTCCTTCTGCCCCTATTGCACAATGTTAGGTGAAGTGTGTGCGCGTGTCTGGAGGGATTCTGTCATACTGACATGCCCACACCGTAAAGCTAAGACCTGCGGGCATTTCAGGTGCTTGGAAGAGAAGCACCATGGCAGTACCGGCCTGGGGAATTCTGTCAGGAGAATTGGGAATTCTGGCACTGTGGAATATTTCGAGCTCCTTCAAGGTTATCTGGCAAACTTCACACGGAGGATTAGACAAAATGAGGCTGGCCGTGAAAGTCAAGTTTGTTATCTGCCGCAAATGGGTCAGCGGCTCGGCTTATATTCGTGGGCATTATTCACATGTCCCGCATATTCTTGCATGTGAGATTGAAATAAATGATGGGATACAATAATTTGGGTTTGGGTTACCATGGAAACCGGCAGAATAAGAGAGCTCTAGTAATTTAGTCCTTCAACTGATTTAGGGTCAGTTTAATATGTCTTACTTCAGCTGCTAGAGTTATTTTAGATTGGAGGCAACTGATCCTGAAATAAGAGAAATGAGAGTCTTTTTAGAAAGGCTTACCTATTTCCTCAGCCAATCACATCCTCCGATGTGCCGCAGGTCAGGAGGGTGGCCGCCATTAATGCTGCCTGCTCTTCTGAGATAAATCCTGCAGCAACTTCCAAATTATGAGGACTGGAACTGTATCTGTTTTTTTTTTAACCGTGCAATATAATTTATTCTTGCGGTGTGTTTTATTCGACAGTCGCTGCTGACTGATGTGTAAAATGTGTCTAGGCGTCAAATTGAGCATGTACTCTTATTGAGGAAAACATTGCATTTACAGAACGACACTATCTGAAGCACAAGCACGAATTAAAGAGCTTTTATTTTCTATCAAACAGACGAATAGCGGAGTTAAAAAGTAATAACTCTACGGCGCTGATGTCTAAAATTATATAATTCCCATCTGTCATCCGTGATGTGTGCGCGCCCTTTTTTCTTTGAAAACAAGAGCGTTTTAAGAAGTTCAGAGTTCAGCCTTTTTAGAAGACTGGTTAGACTACCAATTACTCAGACTTTGTTTCCGTAGAAACGCTCAATTATGGGTAATATGCTAATAAGCAGCGTGCAGGCAGCCTCCTGCTTGAGCTGCTTTGTGTTTGCTCTTTTAATCTTCTACTGGTTCAGTCTGCGCTAAATGTGCTTGTGAAACAGTAACAGTTCACAAAGTAAACACTTCAAACTGTTATTGAACATGTTAAACTGTCAAAGAATAAAACACAATTCTATATATTCGGGCTAGGGTTGAATGACTCGTTGGTTTCATATGGGGAACACAAAATGTGAAACTTGGACTCTTACGCTGCATTCACACATAATCTGGATTCTCAATTCCTTGAATGGGTTATCACAAGCGTTGCCGAAAAGATTTGCGGGACAATTGTGTGAACATTTCTCCATAAGTTCGCCTATGCAAAAACGATGCAAAACGAATTGTTCAGACCCGTCCTACGTTAAGGCTTGGCGCAGATGCCCCGTTTGAATCCAGCATTATATGGTCTCATTTACACACCCACAATGCCAAGGTGCTTCACGATGCTATAGACGAAATACTTGTCGAAATGGGTACACAAAGAACCTTTAAAATCTATAGAGCTTTTCTGTCTAACAAAAGGTTCTTTAGATTATATAAAGGTAAGAAATAGATACTTATTCTGTAAAAGATCTGTAGAGCTTTTCTGTTTAACAAAAGGTTTTTAGATTATGAAAAGGTAAGAAATAGATACTTATTTAAAAAACTTCGACGGAATGGTTCTCTCTTGAACAAATTTTTTTATACTATGCCATCGCTGAAGTTAACCTTTTGTGCACCTTTATATTGAGTCTAGAGAGCGTCGATGCTTGTACCTTTCAACAGGTACATATACGGTAACTGTTTAGACTGACCTTGGCTTAAATCCTGACCTGTAATCATTTGCCGTACCTACTTCCCTGTCGTCTAATGCACAAAAAGTCCAAAAAATTTAAAAATAAGTGTAGTTAAACATAAAAGCACAAAAATGCCATGGAAGAATAACATTCGTTTCAACCAAAAACCCTTAACTCAAAGTATATTTTTTTAAGAAGCATCTTTATGTCCTCTTTTTTTTCTAAAGAACTTTTATTCACCCGTCTCTAGTGGAGTTTCAGTAGAAATCAAAAATTTTATTTTAGTTTTTTGTATAGTTAGTTTTGAAATCTGAGGGTTCCACAGTTTCATCTCATTGTTAGTGTTCTCCTTAAAATAAAGGCTCCTTGAAGGTGCTTCTTCAAGCTACATGGTTCCGTAAAGTACATAAATATCTACATAATCTTCCTTTTGCATTTATGTTCAATACCAAAGACAGATATTTAAAAGAATGTTAGCCAATGAGATTTAAGGGGCATCACTGACTATCATAATATAATAATGTACCCCCAGACTGTTATCCTAAATATTTGAAAATATCTTGTTTTGTGTTCAGAGGAACTCAATTATAACTTTGGTAATCAATAATCTAAGTCCAAATATCCTTCTTGGTCTTCAATTAAACAAAAGAATTTATTCAGACTTGCAACAAAGGTTAAGTTGATGATCCCTTTAAGTGTAAGAGTGTGTGCGCGTATGTGTATGTGGGTGCGTGTGTATTGTATATGTAATGAGTTTGTTTTTAATTGTGGGATGTAATCAAGGTAAAACCTGCTGAGCTTGGAAGATCAATACTTTGCTTAAGTATAAACTTTAATGAATCGACACTACTTTTTATTTTAAACACCATATTTTAAGTAAGTAAGGACACATTGATTCTTACTTTTGTGTGTGTGTACATTTGGAAGAATCTCAGAAGACAGTCTCTCTTTCTTTCTCTTTCTGTGTGTGCTCTCCTGGAATCGATAGGTTGATTTAGGATTGTGGACAAAGAGGATGGGCATGGATTCTCTTGTTTGTCAGCGTGCTGTTTAGTGTGTGTTTGCGAGTGTGTGTATGTCAGCTGGCTGCGTTTTGGTTGGAGGCAGTGACACACACACATTCACTGGCAGGCCCTCAGCAGTTGCCGGCGCTCAATTTGTGTCGGTCACAGACGATGAATAATGCATGCTGGGAAATCTCCACCTCACCTTCCCTCCCTGAGAGAAAGAAAGCGAGAGCAGGAAGGAGGTGGGTGCCCTTTGAAGAAAAACAAAATGTCTCTTTGTAGTAAAGAATTTAGTCTTCCTTCTATGTGTGGTTGAAACAGGATTTTGAAACAGGTTGACATACATTATAAGATTTTGAGGAAAGGTTACTCGAAAACCATTCCTGCATTATTTACTAATCCTCAGAAACAAAATGTTTTGTCAGAAGAACACAACCGCTGAATCATTCCCTCTGCCATAACTTTTCCATTTTGAATTGCATGATTTTTTTCGCAACTGTTTTTGATTTCCAACTTTTTTCAAAATATCTTTTGAGAATGATGTTCACTTTTGAAGTGTCAAGGGGAGTCATGATGCCTATATCAACCACATAGGAAACTAAAAACACCCACGTTGTTTCTGTTTTATGAGAAAAAGTAACCATGGATTTCTGCAAAAATGTCTACTTCTGTTTAAGTAAACCACAGTTAAAATTGTAGACTTATAAATATTTAATTTATCTACAGTACTTCTTTGTAAAACATTCTTAAGTATTCTAGATGAATGAAGGAGATTCATTTTAATGTCACTATTTACGCACCCTCATGTCATACCAAACCTATGACTTCATATCATTTGAAGGTATTTGGAGGAATGTTGTTAACTTCCATTGTATCAGTAACATTTCTCATAGTAAGTTATTTTGCGGACTTCATATTATAAGCTTGTATTTCAGTTTAGAATGAAAGTGAAGGTAAAAACAGATATTTTGGGAAATTTTGATAACCAAGCAATATGCCCCTATTGACTATCATGGTAACACCAACATTTCTCACAATATCTTCTATTGCGGTCTACAGATAAATAGACTTATATATCAATTTGAATGAAGAGAAGAAAAAAAATGATATTTTGGGACAAATTTAAAACCAAAGAATATGCCCCATTGACTTCCACTGTACCACCAACATTTCTCACAATATCTTCTTTGGAGTTAAATAGATGAATGACTCAAACATTAGTGTAAACAGCCATGAGGGCGATACAAATTTTCAGATGAACTATTCCTTGACGTGAATGTTTTGTTGTTGGCGTCTTGTAGGCAGCTCTCCCAACACGTTGCGCAACTTTGAGTCCTCTGAACCAAGTTCAATTTCACTTCCTCTCTAAGTCTATATTCTTTCATATTGAAAAAGCATCCTTTTAATACTTTTGTTGCAGTTCATCTATTACTGTATTACTTCACTGTGTTCTGACAGCTTTGCTCTAATTATGCGGCGTGTGTTTGTACTTCACATCAAAACAGCAGATTAGATGCTCCTCAAGAACAGCAGAACTGTTATCAAACCTTAACTTTGCTTAAATATAAAAAACCTGCCAAACTGATGTGCCTGTGCTGAAGAAACAGAGACAGACAGGCAGATATTTGATGCTCGGAGGAAATAATAATAATGATAGTAAACAAATTTAATTCTTTCTTCTCAAGCACCTGCGCTTGTTTTTGCACGTTTGTGTGCGTCTTGGAAGAACGTAAATCTTTCTCTTTTTCCCCTGTGGCTATGTCATTCCGAATGCAGCTTGCAAAATTATGCTCGGAAACAAACCGTGACAAAACACTCTTACAAAATGTACCCATATCCCATAGAGACTCCCACATCAAACAGGCTCCAGCGCACCCCTGTTCCCTTGAGAGCGGGTCACTCGTACCTGCGGGTCTCCATACATAAACATTAGACTGTTTTGAATGGTGCCAACGAATTCCTACTTGCTTTTTACCACGGTGAACCGTCACCAGGGGATCAGCCCATATCTGTATGGCATTAACTAAAAACACGCTTTAGCTTTCTATATTTGGCATTAGGTTACCCATTCTCGATGTGAACGCCTTTTAAAGGAAGCTGGTTTTGTTTCGAAAAGCAGCAACAGATGAGGACCATTTCAATTTTCGTGTGATATTCAAACGCATAGCGTTTTTCAACATGAGAGCTTAACATGGGTTCACCTTGCGCTGTTTAATCTCTTTAGCTTCACTCGCTCACAATAAACGGCCTGTTAAATCTATGTGTATGGCTGCTACACAGCTCTTAACACACACACACAGCCGACTAAACATTCTTAACATTATCAAAACGCCCATACACACACACCGGCATACTCAGACCCTTACTAGAATACGCTCTTGACGCGCTCTATTCATATCGACACACACTATAACATCCATGAAATCACCCAGACAGGCAGCCCTGCGTTGAGTACCGACGGCATTACCATCACAAAGTGGGACTGTGGAGAGTAGGCCGATTCCGCCTCCTCCCCCGACTCTCTACTATTAGCAGGCTTCCCTGTTTTGCTGATGGTTTTATGGTTTGCAGCATTGCAATACAAAGGCTCATGATATAGTGAGTTCATTGACTCCGTGGGGTCACGCGGAGCAGGTGGATGAGCCGGCAGACACGCGGAATGAGTCGATTGTGTGTGAATGTGAATTCAAGAGGAAATACACTGGTAATTTATGACACTTCAGCTGAAACAAGCACTTCAAAAGCGACCTGCGATACGCGATATAAGTCTACATATAGGAAGGGCTTTGAAAGGGATGCATGGGCGGCTTATGCATATCATCACCATTGAAGTAGTTTTGTTGTGAATTCGCGAGCTCTGGTTGGCTGCTGCTTATGAAAGGAGAATGTACAATTTTGAAAATGGAAAAATGAAAGGGGTAGTGCTGTCAAACCTGTATGACTTCCTTTTGCCAAACACAGTAAAGATATTTTGAAGAATGTTGGGAACCACAAACTGTCAAAACCCTTTGAATTGTATTTTGTGGACGCAATCACAATGCAAGTTAAAGGGCAAAATATCTTGGTTTGTGTTCTGCAGAAGAATGGCCGTCATATAGGTGTTGAAATGACAAGAGGGTCAATAAATGATGACAGAGATTTAATTTCAGGGTCAACAATCTCTAAACTGTATCACTAATTGTTCAGATTCGTTTTTTCCTCTCCATATTTCTTCCTTCTATCATTTATTATTCACATTTGTGTGTCATAACCAATTCAGAATGGGATTAAACACTATCAGTAGGAGCAACAACTATATTTAACCATAGTGTGTGATGTATGTGACCATGAAAAATAGGATTTTTAGCTCTTTTGGGGTGAGCAAGCTATATGTAGATATTCTTTAATGTTCACCATGTAAATAAAAAATAATTAAATTGAAAAAGCGGCGCAGTAGATAGTGTGGTTCAAAGTTGGCCTTAATCCTGTTTTCTAAATTCAACAAATACTAAATGAGCTTAAATTATGTTAACAAAAAATGTATAATACAAATTTGTAATACATAAAAATGCATTATAAATATATAGAATATTATAATATTATAATTAATTATTAAGAATTGTTATTTTATTAATTAAGTATTGTGACCTATAAAGGTATGTAGATTTATCCTGAGAATGTTTACATATGGCACTGATACTGAAGTATTTACTCAAACCTGTATGGCTGTCTTTCTTCTGCAGAACACAAAAGAAGATATTCGAAGAATAGTGGTACCTGAACAACAGTGGTGTTGTATGTTGACAAAACCAATGCAAGTCAATGGGTACTGCCATTGTTCAGTTCCAATATTCTTCAAAATGTCTTCTTTTGTACAAGACTGAAAGTCACACAGATTTAAACTAAGTAAAAGATAAAAGAACTTTCATTTTTGGCAGAACTTTCACTTTACCGGTGCAGTATAAAAAACTATAGTCTGGTGGTGTCGAAAGGGAAAATAGTGAATTGACATAAAGCTGATGCAAGAATCACATAATCATTACATTTTAAAACTAAAACATATTTAAACTGTGTAGCAACCTGTACTACACGTCATGAATTCATATTCCTGCTCTGACTCCTCCAGCGTCTTGACAACACCACACAGACAGGAACACGATCCTTTAAAACACCCCGAATCAATTGCACAACATTTCGTCTGTCAGAAATGGCTGACATTTTGCTCTCAACCTTTCCTGTCACTTTCGCCCATCTCGTCTTTGTAGTGCGGTAGTTGCGCGAGATGAAAGCGTTAGTTAATGAGGCGCCTCTGCGGGGTGCGGGCCTGCAGAATGAAAGTCTTATTGTGAAGTTTAAATGTAAGGGCAGCCCTCGGATCAGGTATTGTATTTGTACAGGCGCGCCCGCGCTCGGAATAATGAAAGCCTGATGCAACTCGGGGAAACAGCGAGGATGGAGAGAGAGCAAGAGAAGAGATTCGCTCCTTCGGTAGGATTACACCATAACAGCATCAGCAGGCTTGAAAAAGCACATGCTCATCTCGCCCTTTGTGGCATCAGATCTTCTAAAGCCGGCCTGCTTTGTAGTTTCTCATGGTGTTACGTGAAGTTGGAAGTGATTTTGGATTTTCGACTACGGCTGAGATCACTTGAAGCACTGCTTTTTCATGCCGTGACCCATATTGATATAATGAAGATAAATCCAGGTCCGATCTCAACAAGAGTCAAGTATATTGCATCACAATAACTTTACAGTAGATGATCATGAGTATTAATTGTGTCATATTTAGCATAACGCAATTTCCAGTGTTTGTTCTATTTTTATTTGTATCATCATTCTCCGTCACCTTGGCAGTAGCAGTAGTGTTATTCAGTCTGTGCATGTAAATCTAATTAATGCACTTCTTTTATATTTCATGTAGCGCTTTAATCTTGGCTCTTTATGTAATTGTACAGTCTAACGTAGTATTTAATAGATCTGTTTCAAAACATAGTGCGCTGCTTATCTTGGCAGCAGTTTGGGCATCATAAACATGCTTCTGATGCACAAGCTGTTACAAACAGAAAGAAGCAGAAATATTTGCCAAATACATCATACATTAGCATCATATACTCTCAATAGCAGAAAGGCAAACCTGGGACGTCTGAAAACAAAACAATTCCGCACAATAGAAGAGATATTTCGATGAATGTTGGCATTGCAGTAGGCATTTACTTGCATTGGTTTTGTGTCTGTGCAATTGAAGTTAATAGGTGACATTGTTCGGCTCCTAACAATCTTCTGAATATTTTCTTTTGTGATTTGCTGAAGAAAGAATGTCAGGAAGGTTTGACAAGAGCGTGACAGGATTTTTATTTTGAGTAAACTATTGAAGTGTTGAAGTGTTTTTTTTTTTATTTACCCAACTATAGTCTGAAGCAATTAAAAGTGTGTGTATTAGCATGTTTACTTTTTATGGACATGATCTTGTCGTCTGAACACTTTACACTGCATTTACGTTTGCATTTACATTTTTAATTCATTTTGCAGACTCTTTTATCCAAAGCGACTTACAAGTAGTATGCAGTGGCCAATTATCACTGTAGAGCAAACGGGCTTCACGTGTCTTACTCAAGGACACTTCAGTCATTGTCTGCTGGCACTGGGATTCAAACCCACAACCTTCTGCTTACAAGTCCAACTCTCTAACCACTAGCTCCACTTACTGTTATCTACTGAGCCATTTGATATAAAACACTAAACCTACGGTGCACCTTGCCTTGCAGCTGGTTTAACTCCATCTGAGAAGTTTCTCTATTGAGGTATAAATCGACAAATTCCGTGTATTGTCCAGTCATTTCCCATGGGATGAGGTTGCCCTCAAAGAACCTTGTTGCAATGGGTTAAATGACCCTTTAAGATATAGCCTGCTTGAAGGCTGAACCTTTCTTTGACTCTGATAATTTATTAGGATTGCATTGGGAAAGGTTGTTCCTTTTACTTTGTGGTTTTCCTGGAGGAGGTCTGTGTCCATCTCATCAAAATTCCAACTTTTATCTGCTCTGGTCTAAAATCTCAATGTGCTTTGAATGTTCTTCCTTATGTGGAATAAGCTTATTATAAATAAACAGATATTTAAATTCCATTTAATAATTTACATTTTGATGGTCTTTGGGGAAATAGGTAGCTATTATTTTTTTTTTAGCTATTACTTTTTTTCATTATGTTGTACAATATTTAATAGATGATGCAATCAGATCTCTTTGTGGAGCTATTGTCAAATATGCATAAAAAATAGTTTTACATATGAAGAGCTAAACGAGAAAGGTGCCAAATTTCAAAAATATGAGTTGTCATGCAATTTTGAGTTTGTCATGCAACCTATCCTCTTCTGAAGCAATGTTTCATGTCAATTCACTATATCTTCTTACTTACAATGTACTGCTATTTTTTTTCCAAAACGCTCAAAATCCTGAGAATCCTGTCCTCCCAACCAATAAAAATTTGTTCTATGCAATCCAACATGACAATGCTCTGAAGTGTTTGTGTTCAATGAGTGCTTTAAACTTTATTAACACTTTTCATGGCCTGAATGAGCCAGTGAGATCTACACCTGGAGATAAAAAATGGCAGATTGGATATTTGCATTTAATTTGATAAATATTAATTTATAGGAAGTGTCCATACATTTCACTTTTTTTGTAAGACATAAAAAACTTAATATAATAATTAAAAAAATATATAATGGATTTGTAGCGTTTTGGAAAAAAAATTAAATTTGAATATAACATTAAAAAAAAATGTTCTTGTTTAACAACCATTGTTTCACATGTTCAGACAAGGCAAACCGACAAGTTTGTTAATAACCACAAATGTTAACAAATTATGTGGGTAATTTTCAGGAAAACTCTTCAAATAATTGTAATGTTAAATGCATGTTTAAAGATGTAAACTCATAATTTATCATCGCGCACTACTTTGAATAGTATTAATAACTTTGGTTTGGGTTGAAATGCTGACGGCCCAAACACTTGTACACTACAGTATATTTTTCACATTTTCAGACCACTTTGTCAGTAGTAATGAAGCTTATATGGGAATTTTCATAAAGTATGGAGAACAAGTTTAGGTTGTTGTTTCAAATAAAGAAGTTTTATTAGTAAAGCTTCAGGCCGTTAACTCGGATAGTGTGTATACGTCTCTTCACGTGCGTGTTTGCGTTAGCTTGCATGTGCGTGTGCCTGTGTGTGCGTGTGTGTGTGTGTGTGTGTGTGTGTGCGTGCGTGCGTGCGTGCGTGTGTGTGTGTGTGTTTTCATGTCCGACAGATGGACTCCTCAGGCTCTGTAACTTTGCGGTCTGGTTTAAACCAATGCCTTAGGCCATACTTTCAAGTTTTATTTCTTTTGGTTGTCATCATACAACAAACACCCAAACATTCAACCAAATGGATAAAACCATCAAACATTGTACAAAGAATAATTTTGGAATTAAGTGTAAAGGCAATCTTCCTGTATTGTAATACTGTATAGTACAAAAATGTATATGTCTATATAAATCTTTTTCGCTGGTTTAACAAACAACATGTATTGAAAAAAAGAAAGATATTCTCAGGATATTTGCCGTTTAACAGATCATGTTTTCTTATCTAACTCTATCACTTCCTGCTAAGAAGGGTTGCAAATCCATAAATATACAGAGCTTGGAAAATTCTATTGGCCTTTGGTCTATAAGAGAGAGAATGTCCTATTACATGATGTTTAGATTATTTATAAATAGAGAGGATCAGGGGCTGATCTGTGGAGTGTCACTGGAGACAAAAAGTTCATGGGAAGCACGGTGTCATTCCTTCGTTGATACTCAACACAGAAGGCGAGAACTATATAGCACATGCTTTCTTAATAAATATATTTTCATTCAAAGTTTTACCTTCAAATATGAATTTGCAATAGTAATATCGGAGTATCATGGTGGAGAGTTTTTTTTTTAATGCTCTTTTGACACATTTGACATTTCAACCAATATCCGGGGAAAAGAGAAAAGATTCACCTCCAAGTCTTTTATCGACATACTTTTAGAATTTCACAATTTGCAAACTATGTAAAATAGTTGTATATCTGACTTCATCCAAAATCATGAACTACATTTACAATTGGGATCATCTCTATGCCAAAATACAAAGTAGAATGAGTAACTTTACAAAATTACAAATCTTAAAAAATTATAATTATATGTTGGAAACGAAAGTATTTACTTTAAAAATATATATTTATCCTTTATTTACATGACTATGTATTAAAAGAAAACATCCGTTGACATGATACCCACCATGCATCGCCCACATTTAAAGAAGTTTGACGGGTCAGGATAATCAGAATTCTCCCTAAAACATGTTTTGTGCTTTATTTAAAACAATTTTGTACCATTGTATAAATTATCTGACAAAGGAATCATTCCGAGCTCAATTTTGAATAATTTATTCTTTTATTAAACTTTTTTTTATCATTTTGCTGATGCGATTGTTTTGTAAAAGCAATGAGTCATTCAAGGCTGTCCATTACAGTGATTTTTACAGCGATAGAGGGTCATCTCCATTATGCATTGTGAACACCTCTTATGTTTGGTAAAATCACTTGAACACAGTGTCAAAACTAGAAGGTAATAAATGACAAGTATGTTCTCTGATTTTGCTCACCGATGTGAAATGTAGTAACATGACTTTCACATAACCACATTAGTTCTCTCTCAACGAAGCACTTTTGTGAACAGTTGTTTTAATGCAACTAAATGTTCTTCTACTAAATGACCCCTCTTTCTCGCTCTCTCTCTCTCTCTCTCTCTCTCTCTCTCTCTCTCTCTCTCTCTCTCTCTCTCTCTCTCTTTCATTTCATGCATGATTACACTAGTGATGGAGCTTCTGGCTTTTGGTTAATTACACACGGTCAGTCACATCTCATTGAAAATTTTAACTCATTTTGTCTAAGAGCTCCTTAAAAAGCTTGATGCTGGTGGTTCCATAAAAATGCTTAATCCCATCACTGCTGCAAAACCTCTTCAAATCTAGTTTAACAAGAGCTTGGACATTTTAAGAAAGGAACAAATGTGTGAGTGTTTGTTTTTTGGAAGGCAGAGTTCGACATTGCCAGCTGTTGCCATATTTCTCCGATCAAATGTGAGACTGAGGGTTCATTGTGCTTGCAGTCCATGTCTTGCCAGGGGTGTTCTTTCTTTCCCAGCCCTACGTCTGCATGGGTTTGCATTTGTTTGTGTGATTGTGTGTGTACATACTTTAGCTATAGTTTGAGGACTAGAAGTTAGCTATATCTGGCAAGAATTCCCTTTGGGGACGTTCTGTGTCATCCTCCTTTGGAAAAACTATTTAAAAATAGAATGAATTTTCCTTTTTTTAAGTTTAAGTCTACATCTCTGTGTTCCCATTGTGTGTGAATCTGTGTGCACATACACAATATTCCCAGGACCAGCCGAGCAGCTGGACCTTCAGTTGTCAAAGCTTCCAGGGGTGAAGATGATGGGGTTTGTCATCTTTAAAGGCTGTAGAGAGAGAGAGAGAGAGATGTTGCGCACATGTTGAACTTTTCATGTCACTCTCCATGTCACCGTCCCCTCTTACAGTTTTTCATCCTGTACCATATTTTGCTTTATGTGTGTCTTTTGTTTTCTAAAGATTCCCTTTATCTGTCCTTTTGTTAAACAACCAAATACAATGTTAGGGCATTGTTTCCCTCTCGTTCTGCCTGTCTGTCTCCCTCGATCCCACTAATGATGTATGCGTGACAAGTTAATAAGTTGCTCTGGCTGTGGTCCAAACTCACAGAATGAACAAGCAGATGTTCGCAATTACTAATACGGCAAAGCCGAGCACAACTGGCCGTATCTTTAACTCCCATACATGCATTTTCAGTTACAGCATTTACATTTCAATTTCAATTACAATTCTTCTGTAAAATGTGTATATACACTGATAGCAAAACCAACTATCTTGAGGGTGTTTGCAAAGTGTGATTTAATATCTACATGGCCAAACTGCCCATGGTTGAAATATCACCCTTATATAACACACACTTGGGGTTTTTTGTACACACTCATGCTCTTACAGTTTCTCGCCTAAAAGCCTGTTCTGGGTTAAATAATCCATACCAAATGCAAACTAATCCATTATTACCTTAGAGGTTCAGTGTGAGTTTTATATTGTCTTCATTTTTCTTGGACGGCCAGGCTCTTCATATAGAAACAAGGGTGCATGCAACAAACCAGTATCGCTCTACATAAGATACATGAAATATTAATCTAGTGTTCAAGCAAATAGACTGGTGTCATGATGTATAGACACAAACGGGGGAATGAAAATGGTGCAAATTGTTGGAGAGAGGTTGTTTAAGTAGCTTTTAATTTAGTAATTAGTATATTTTGTTAAGTATTAGGCAGCTTTTCATGTCAAAGATTATATAGGAATTCTGGGGGTAATTTATTTTTTGTTAGCATGCCGTTGTGCAACTATTTGTTGCGATTATTTAACACAGTGTTTTTTTGTCCATTCAATTTTAGCAAAGTATCTTCAAAATATATATTTTTTTGTCTCCTTTATTAAAAAGTAATGCAAGATGGAAATGGCAAGAGTGTGAGTAAATATGCTATCATAAATACATTTGTTTATTATAATATTATTGCAACTTAAATTAAGATTTATTATAATACATTCATTTTTTTATAATAATTTAGTTTACATTATCATACATTTATTATGATTATTAATAATGACATAATTTTCTTTTTTGATGGAACTATCAGTTTAAGTTAATTTCTCTCCCTCTATTGAAAGATATTTTATTTGCAAATTGCAAATTTCCTGGTATCTCTTTTTTGACTTAAAAAGAATCGTTTTTTTTTACTAGATCATACAGAACACAGTTTGGTTTGCAATAAGAAGCATGTGTTATGCCTGCTTGATGGGACTATGTGGGTCTATGAAACATTTTGCGGGGTTACTCCCCGACCCCTGAAACAGCTGCTCAGCTGCAAAATTTCATTTGTCCTTGGTAAACATTCCATTCGCTTTCATTAATCCATGAGGCGTGCAGAAAACAATTCAGCATTTACAGAAATGCTCCTCAAACAGTCCGGAAGCAGATCCAAAATTTTCCCACAGCCTTGCTCTATTTGTTTGTTTATTTGTTTATTTATTTAAATATTCATTCACTCTGAGTTTGCAGTTTCTTTGGCACAATGTTTGTAGTAAATAATTGTTATTTGCATACAAACAATGTGTTTTTAATTTAAAATGTTTCAAAATCAGTATATAAGCTGTGTTTATAAAACATGACATGACGGTTACATCTCTTCTTTGTAACAAATGATTTTTTTCCATTTTTCTTAATATTTTAAGAATATTTTGTGTTATTAAACAATAAATATCAAAATTCACCCTTTCAAATTTGTAATATTCCTTCCACAGAACACAAAAGATGATATTTTGAAGAATGTTGCCAACTGTCACAGACTTGTGAATGAATACCACTGCTGTTTAGTTCCAACATTCCTTGAAATATTTTATTTATATTTTATTGTGTGTTCTAAGCATTCAATTCATACAGATTTGATCAGTTTGTGTAAATGATGAAATCATTTTGGCTTAAACTGTCACGTTATTGACCAATTTCATGCCCACACATGCACCTTTAATCACATTGAAATGTCCTGTGGATTTTCTTTTGGCCCAAACTGATCCTATCAACCTTTAAACTGTCATACCCTGACCTCAAATTCTCAAGCATATTTTACTAAGAGCCAGACCCTGTCTCCCTACTTTCAACATCTTTTATTTCTTTAGCTAATCTATCTTTCATATTCACCATTACATATTCATATGACCATTTACATCATTCATGAATGAAACATGAAGTAGAAACACAGCCATTGATTTAATGTACATGGAGCGAGAGGTAGTCGTTTTGGCCCCTGGAGTCAACTGAAGCAATTTAAAGCTTCAATTATATTTAACTTATAGAAATCCATCACGGTATTAATGAGCAAAGCTCACTGCGCGAGTTTGCTGTGTTTGCTGAACAGAAGGAATGTAATGGGGTGAATACATGCCACATTTTCAAGGTTGTTTCGTATGGATTTGTTTTCCAAATCAAACATCCAGTGATGTTTTTCTCACTTGTTTCCCAACTAATCATGCAAGTATGTGAACGAATTTTGGAGACTGAATGATTCATTTGGTCCAATTGAAACACGTTGTGTAAGCAGACACTAAACCAATGCTAGTGTATAAGCAATCATCTTATTTTGTGTTGTGCAGAAGAATATAAAAAAGTTTGAAAAGACAAAGGAATAGCAAATGAACACAGTTTTCATTGAAAGTTCTTTGAATCTATTTCTTACAGACCCCCTTATTAAGTCCTAATCCTCATTCTGTATTTATTCATATTTTGGTGCATATAACTCATGTATGGTTTACATGAAATGATTTTCAGTTCATGTATACGGAAGTCCCCGGTCATTTGTGGAATGCTCTTAAAGAACATCAACATCCTGTTTAAGTGCAACTTTTCCACTGCTGTTCCCAGAAAGCCACCTCGGTCTTCCCCCTCTTTTCCCATACATTTCACGGACCCCTTACTGTGGTTTAGATTGCTGTCAAAATAGTGCTTTGGGTGGTTTGGCTGAGGGGTTAAAGAATTGGGTTGGTTTTCAAAAGACTGTCGGTTTGAATCCCTTGAACTCTTAACAGTGAGGCTTGGTGCGTGGAATGTAAACGCAGGTGAGTTGTGTGGGGTTGTTCTCAGTATTAAGACAAGTCACATTGTGTACAAGCATAAGCTAAGAAAGTAGTCAAGTCACTTTTCTTTATAAAGTGCTTCAAACAAAATGCAACATTAAATATGAAGCAATGAAGTCAATGAAGCAAAATGATAGTTAGAGGCTGTTCATCATTGAGTTCGATGATGTAATTTCTGTTAATATTCAATCAAGTCGACGATATGGCAGCAAATGAAGTGACCCCAAATAAGCAAGCCAGAGACGACAGCGGCAAGGAACCAACACTCAATTGGTGACAGAATGGAGAACAAACCTTGGGAGAAAACAGGCTCAGTCAAACACAAAGAACTTAAGATAATTTAGTTTTATGTTGTTTATGTGGTGTTAATAGTCATTGCATTAGGCAAATACAAATATGTCATTTCAAATCATTGCATGACTGTTTCATCCGTAAATCTTAAGTTAACAAAAGTAATTTGAAACCTTACGACATCATAAACCTGTCACAAATCCCATTAACTCATTGGGTTGGAAAGATCGCTGCATTGTTGAAACAACTCATAGTTTTAGTTTTAGTTTCCGCAGCATGTGGAACTTCAAATACGAGTGAGTTGATGAGGAGCAAATTTGTATATTAATATGTCTGTATATTTAACTAAGTTGCTGTGTAGAGTTAAATTAAAGTTATTTTAAATTTATTTTTAATACATTATTTTCATTTTAACCACAGGGAACTTTAATGTAACAATATTTAAATGTACATAAATACTGTACAAAACCAGTAGTCTCAAAATTTCTAGTATTATTCTTACTCAGCTTTTACCAGTAAACCTTAAAAAAGCATTTTAAAATAGGGTGATGTATATATCCTTGGATGTATATATGTGAACCGGCCTATGAAAAAACCGAGCTAAAATAATATTTTGAGATTTTCTTTTTTATGCATTAAATCATTCAACACAATGTAAGGTACATTGATAAAATTACATTATATTTTTAATACTGACTGAGAAAGACCAAAGATTAAAATTATAGTGTAATTAATAGGTAAGATCAAACTTAATGCTTGTTTCTCAGAATTTAATTTTCCTACTTTATCCTGGTTTTCAAAGGCAGGGTCATATATGGACGAATCTGAAATGTTTGGTCACTCTATTTAGCATTAAAATGTAATACTTAATAGAGTATGTGGGCGATAGTAACAAAGCAATGTTGACTCGTTTCGAACCCCTCAAGTTTATGTACCTTTTATGGCAGACATGTTGTTTATAATACTATCTGATAGGCAAAGTCAGTCTGGCATAGCACAAATTAAATTAGCATAATGGTTGTGGAGTGCTGAGATGTTATCTATCCGTGTTGGGTAAATGTTCTTCCATGAAAAGTTGCCCAGGGTTCTGATTCACAGTGCCGGTATCCGGGGCAGACTAATGGCCTCCAGATGTGCGCAACCATTTTTAAGAAAGAATGGGTGAACCGGCGGATAAATAAACAATGGTAACGCCTCACTTCCTGTCACCCTGGAAGGGTCTCTGGGAGAATCGGGACGAGGGAATAGCATTTTCTCACCCAATCACATCGTCCTCTTAATGCAGTCGCAGCACATTTGAGCAACACGGATTGCACATTTTTCACAGTTTCCCAAATCCAATGGCGGATCAAAGCAGATTTATGACAGAGACGGAAATTATCGATTGTTTCCCATGAATAAATCTCGAACAGAAGGGAATAAAGAATTTTTCAAGCCGTCGGATTGAATTCAATTAGGACGAGGCTTTATCGATGGCTCGCAGACCTGTATTACTTTGAAAAGAATATAATCCATACCGAAGTACGGACGGCCGAAGGAATTGGACGTCCCATATATCCCCTGCGGTCTGGATCAGGTTTTTTCTGATAAGATTGAACACATCCTCTTAATCTTTTTTCTTTCCTGGACGGGATAATGTAAACCACGCTGTGAAGTGTTCACATGTCTAACCCACACACCCACTTCAGATGCTTTACGTCCACGTTTGACCCGTAAGGGTCTGGCCTAAAGAGACGGATAGCTTGAATATACTGTTAACTTACACTTGAAGATATTGTTTGAGAATCCATTTTTCCTTTCCTTTCCATTTTTGTCTTTTATCATTTCATGACCTCAATAAAAGTTACACAAGAAAGCAGTTGGAGAACACATTAAAAGTTGAACTATTGAAAGTACGTCTCAACGTTACAATTTCTCACCGCTTTGCCGAAGGAATTAAATACAACCTCAGTACAGATTGTGGATTTCTATTATGAAAATCCTTTTTTATTTTGGGTCCCTGGGAAGGGCCCGAGTGTCGGCTATTCAGTTGGGACGCATATGAAGGTCGCACAGGTTTTGCTGGTGATAGATTGGATTAATCTAGCCGCTGGCACAAAATGATGGAGAGCGCACACACGCTTTCACACTGTAGCCCACACAGCGAAATAGAGGCCCAAGATACACTCACACACACGGTCACGTTATAAACAGCCCTGGAGATGGTGACTTGATGAAATTGGGGAAGTGTCATTTTTAAGAGAGAGGCCATTAATAATAAACATGGGAAATTCTTGGCTGATGCGTTCAAACTTCACCTCTCTCATTCTCTTGGTTTCTCTCTCACTATCTTTGTAACTCAACCCTCCATCACGTCATGCTTGAATTAAAATGAGGTGTTTACGTTCTAACTATTTTATTAAGTTAGATTTGGTTTTTCATCTGTTCTTCCAAGCCCCCACGTCAATCCTAAAGCATGTTGCATCATTTGCACGGAGTAACGCATTTCATTTTCACATGAAAGGCAATGTGGGACTCTTGCATCAGGCAAACAAAAACAGTTGTGCAGAAAACAACTAAAAAGGCACCCGTTCCTTACACTTAAGTGTTTTTGAACCCAGATTGACAAACCTTTGGTTTGGCGGACAGGTTCTTCTCAGACAGCCCATGACTTCTGCCATCTGTGTAAGACTTGAAAAGAACTTGTTTGCTGGATTTACAAGAGACACTGGACGAAGGAGAGATAAAAAGTTGTTTTGGAGTTTAGGAGGTGTTGTGCTTTTTGTTTTTTAAGCCAGTGTTTACATATATATGGGAGAATAATGATTGATTGGTGATATCTGGAGATCAGAACAAATTGCTGCTGTCCTTAAACATTATCAGTCTATATTTTAAATATTATTGGATAATTATTATATTATTATTTATTATTTTTCCTTAAATTTTTTTTATGTATTTATGTAATATAATTTACACTAAAAAAGAGTACGGCTTTGAAATAACATAATGTAATGTTTAAATGTTGTTTATATTGAAGCAAAACATAAGTAAATCTGATGAACTCAAATATTTCTATTAGAATTCACCCAAAATATTAGGTGTACATTACAAATATATTTTTGTTAAACAAAAGCTTTTTTAATGTAAAGATATAAAGATATTTGTACATTTTAGAAAAATTAACTGCTTGGTTTTTATCAATTATTTTAACATTTCCTCTGAAAAAATAATTATTTCAAGATTTTAAAAGATTTAATTAAGTAAATGTAACTGTTTTTTGTGATATTTATTTGAACCATGAGTTTTTCTGTGTCTTTTATAAAAGACCTTAAATGTCCCACATAAGTTTCTTTGTGGCTATACATTTCTTTAGAATACACAAAAATTGGTTGTTGGAATCACAAGTTTACTTAAGTCATGTACACCGGTCCCATGTGAAAAAATGTATTAGTTTCGACAAATTTTTTCTCTTGATATTAAAAATGTTGTCAGTGTATAAAGGGGATGTTCTTTTGAAGAACATTTGACCATATGGTTCTTATTCAAAACAATATGTATCTAATTTGGCCTCACTGTGAAGACATTTATGAGCATCTTTATTTCTGCGACTCGTTGACTTTTCACGCACATTTGAACATTACTTTTGTGAAGTGTTTGACTCCAAAATGTGAGACATCTATTCAAATAAAAGATGCAAACCACCTTTTATACTTCATTTTAATCCTGCCACCGGTTCACCTTCCAGCTACAATGGCTATGTGTCTTCTTTTGTGGCGTGTTTTCAGCACGGATTGTCTTTGGTTTTCCTCCAAATGAGGCATAAGACCATCTGACAGCCTCTTCTCTTTCACCAACACCATCAACATCGTTTACTAGACGGGTCTTTTTTGGCTTTGACTTTTCAGTGTTGCTGTCATCTGTTTTTCTCAGCTTGACTGTAAGACGCTCTCTCACTATCACACATTCGCAGAGAGCTATTTTCTCTGATCTGTGCTAAAACATTTGCATCTCACTTTCTCTCCCTGGCACTTTCTGTCTCTCTCGCTCTATTTTCTATTTCCTCAAGTTCACACACACTCTAAACAAATATGGTTGTCTCTCAGTTTTACACGTCCTTTCGACCTGAATATTCGGTGTTTTATTTTTGGCCCACATCTGAAGAGAGAGCCAGGGGCGAGTGTACACCCTGAGTAGACAGCGCTGTATACAGGTATACGAAATATATTTTTGTTGTTCTTTTTTTTTCTTTTTTTTTTCTCTCAGAAATTGACCTATTAAAGGATTTTTTAAACGTTAAAAACATCTTAAACCTTTACTAAGAACCTGTTTACTGTGTGTGTGTGTGTGTGTGTGTGTGTGTGTGTGTGTGTGTGTGTGTGTGTGTGTGTGTGTGTGTGTGTGTGTGTGTGTGTGTGTGTGTGTGTGTGTGTGTGTGTGTGTGTGTGTGTGTGTGTGTGTGTGTGTGTGTGTGTGTGTGTGTGTGTGTGTGTGTTTTTACATGGATATTTTTATCCATAGAAACACATTAAATGGTAGCTAGATGTTGTTGGATAAAATGTGAAAAATTCATTCACATTATGTATAATTATAGTATAATAAGTTAGTGTTTACATTTAAATGAGTTGTCATTCAATGTAACACAATATTTATGTGAACATTTAAACAACATTCTTTTTCTGAACTGTAAATATTAATATTTATGAAAGATTAGAAAAGCATATTGCATTATTTTGTGCTTTAATCTGGTAAGGAAAATCTTAATGAAAATTAATTGGGTTGGTAAGTATTTCATTACACTGATTGACATTTTAAAGAAAATGTATCATATTTATTTTTTGTCTGATAATTTTTTTTTGTTTACCATTATGATTCAATTGATATTGTTTTATTTTGTATTCTATTCAAACATTTTTACATTGTTTAAAAAATAAAACGGGACGTCCTACTGGACCAGTGGTTAAGCTAGGATTGTGGTCTATACAAATTATTTTTAAATCCAATTATCCATAAATCCAAGTAACCATATAGGAAACATATAGGAACTATATGTCACTTCAATGGTAAGATAACATTCATATGTATTTTTGAGTAACATTGTGCAAATTCGTAGGTCACGCATACATTGATCAGTACTCCGACGCACGTTTGTTGAGTTAGTTTTTTTGTTAACGAACAATCTACACAATTTTGCTGAACAATCTTTGTGTAACTACATCTCTATTAACAAAGAGTTGGGTTGTGTTCCTAAATCATTGCTGAGGGCAGTGTAGTAATACAGAATCATACAGAAAATGTGTTCAAATCCCCTGCGTTCAGACATTATAGAGTATTCAAAACAAAACTTGTCTCCAGCTTGACAGCAGACTCGTATTTGATTTGGCTGAATAACTGGTTTATAAATTAGCTGTTAGGTTTCGTAAGGTCTCTCCTGCTGACATGCGAGAGATTTTTCTCCGGCTCTCAGCTCTATATTTTTATTAAATGGGTGGAGATGTTTTCTCAACTAATGTTGAACGACAATGACCAACGATTTGAAAAAATATCACATATCTGTCAGACGTGCTGTTGAACACGGAGAAGATCTTCGCAGATACAGTTATTTTTGGCTCACCCTTTCGTCTGTACGAGTGCACTTTTTCTGCTGTTTTCTACTCATGTACTCCATGCAATATGCCCGTCCCGCTTCGAGCAGACTGCACCATGTCAACCTGAATCATCTCATAAGACTCCCCTCACGTTTGGGCCAAAACCGGAACGACCACAAATCCAATTAGCTTTACATTACAGAGATGCTTTCTCCTTACTATAGGAATTCCAATGGCACCAAAAAATACGAAGATTGATATCGTGCTCCGACAGCTTTTATTGAACCTGACATTTATGTCCTCAAAGCAAAAGCCGCCATCATGACCTCATTACGGCCCGAGATTTCTTTAAATGTCTTCGTTAACTTGACTTTTTCCAGAAAGTTTACATTAAACTTTAAAACGGTTTAAAAAGTGAAGCAAACTGCCTGAGCCAGCATACCGGGGAATGCTTATTTGGGCTGTGTGATGCACTGGAGGGACCCATACAGGAGCCGTGCTTTCAAGTTCTCATTGTGATGCATGCCTGCATTCAAAAATATCTTTGAGGGATGGAAGGAAAGTGAAGGCGACCCATTCCCCCCCACCGAGGTTGGAACAGCGTCAACATCTGGGATTACGCAAAGATTTCTCCCGAATCTGCTCGCTCGTCTGTGTCAACATTTGCACTGAAGCGGTTCATTTACATGACTGTGTGGTCGAAAGCAACCTGATGACTGTGTTACGGATGAAGTGTAAACATTGCGAACAGGTCACCGTTGGAACGCATGAGCATGACAAATGCTTCCAGTTCTCAGATCGTGCAAATTGACACAAAGAGGTCATGGGACTTCCTGTATGGGATACATCCCATCACCCGCTCTTCGCCACGGAAACAAGAGGTTAAAAAAAGCACCAGTCCTAGTTAAAAATGCACACGTGCTTTTTGTTACGGCTGTATTTAGTAAGAGCAGAATGTGCCAGATTGGTATGTAGGCTATATATAACTTCTTAAAGACATTTTTGTTCAAGGGTTCAAACTGCTGAATTGTAAAAATCCTTGGTTTTGTGTTTGATAATGTCAAATGAGGGTATGAAATGAACCCATTTAACACTGTTTGTAACATAGTTCCGTCTCCAAACCCCCAATAGTTCATTTGCACACCACAAAAGCAACATATTTTAGCACCGTAGAGAGGGTGGGACGCAGGGCCCGGTTCGTCTCCAAATCTAATTTTGGCCATGGGCCCCAAATCACACACAAAAACATCCAAACCTTCATTCATAGACCTTAACAGGCCACCAAGGTTTAATCTCCCCCCTCGAAAGTTGGTATGACCCATCAGTGACCCTAATAAAAAACCTTCATCTTAGCATTCCGGTCCCCACTACCCAACTGTCCCATCCGGACAAAAGATGTCGGGCGGAGGGAGGATATTTCATGCCTGGACTGGTGCTTTCGGCTACAGCACATTTAGATTGAGTCTATTGGGAGGAGATGCTCAGCCGAGGGCCTCGAGTGATCGAGTGGAAGTTTGGTGTGAGGGTATTCCATTCAGACAAAGGCTCGCAGCGCTGCCCATTTGTCTAGTGGCCTCTTTTAATGAGACCTCCCTGACAACCCCAACAATGGGCCGGGCCTCTTCTCACTGCCATGCATGGTCATTATTTTGATTCCCATTCACTGAAAAATGCAAACATTGGTCTAAAGTGAAAGTGTGTGAGAGAGATTATGAGTGATGGTTATGCTATAAAATGCCGGACGAACCCTAACTATAAATTTAATGTGAAAGGTCTCCCAAAAATAACAGTCGTGGTGTTGTTCGCCCATCCTCATGTTGTTTCAAATCTGCATGACTTTGTAATGAACAACAGAACAGAGAATATTTTGAAGGATGTTGGAAACAGCGGTTGCACCATTGCATTGGAGTCCATATAAAAAAATGGAAATCTTAAACAGGTGTAAAACGGGTGTAATAGGACAAGAAAGTTAATAAACGATGATTGGAGATTTTTGGGTGAACCCCAATTTAAAATTAATTTTAAAAATGGGAAGTTGTACCAAACAATAAAACTCCACCAGTTTATGTGCTGATAATATTTTGTCTGCTAGCGGATATCAAAGTCTAAAAGGTTCACATTCATTGACAAAGGGCCTGATGCATAAATAGGGACTAGAATAGTATAGAGCCTTAGAAACCACCAAGAAATACCTTAGCAACTACATAGCAAAAATACTATTTATAATTCGAAAGAATGGAATACAAATGCGACACTTTACCGTAAACTGTAGTTATTTTTAAGTTTTGGGCACACACGTTGATGTTTCTGTCTTCAATTTTGTTCAAGCTGCGTCAATGTCAAAGGGATAGTTCACCAAAAAATTAAAATGGTGTCATAAATAAATCCAAAGTTGTTCCAAACCTGTATACATTTCTTTGTTCTGTTATACACAGAGGAAGGTATTTGGAAAAATGTTAGCAAATGACAATTCAGCTGATCATAATAGGAGAAAATAAAATAGCATTCAAAGATGTCCCAGAACTGTTTGCTTTCAGACCAACTAAAGATACATAATTTTTTTCTATGGTAGTCAATAATGACCACTCAGTGTCTAGAATTGTCCTTTGCTATCATTTGTTCTCGATAGAACAAAGAAATGTACACGTTTAAAACCCCTTTTCATTTTTATGCAGAGTATCGCTTTAATCGTTAGACTCCAAACCATTTAGTCTGACATGTTACAAGTTACTATTACAATGTGTCAATGTTAATCAAAAACACATGGCTTGTACACAAAAGCAAACCAAAGCCTTACTCCTTAGCTCCATGAAGAAACAAATCATGCAGAGATTCATTTGAATTTTCCTTTTAGTAATCCCCATCAGATTGTTTTGAACTATTTACCTTAAAATCATACATAAATTCATTTGAAATAAAGAAAAAAGCTTCAAAGGCCAAATGCAGCATGTGATTGGATGATGGGGTGTCTTCATGTTTTCTCAGAGGGTCCATCTGCAGAATGAGTGATTGTAGGGGTAATGATGTGTGTGTGAATGGGAAGATCCTTTACCGAAACTCTACCAAATGCTCTTCTCCCTCTGGTGCTGTTTCGCATTCAACCCCAACATCATCATCCAAAAAAGAGTGGGTGGGACCCGATGAAAGGGTGTTGGCAATGGGGTGTCCGTCAAGTACCATGAAAACAGATGTGTTTTTGAGCTGAACGCAAGGAAAGAAAGGGAGTGCCACCACTGAATACGATCATTGTTTGTTGTCTCTAACATATACGACGTGGAGTCATTGCAATTCAAGACGGGAACACAAGTTGCACATAAACGCAGCATTTCAATCAGGTTTTTAGTATTGGTTGCTAGGGTAATTCTGTTGATTTTATTTCACGTTTCTAGGGTGTTTATGCAATGGACAATTTGTAGTTCATAAACCTACATAGAAAAGGAACCTCTTGTGTCTAGAATTCAGAAAATCTAGCTAGTCAATGATGGCAGTACCTACATAACCACTTGGGCTCCCTAGCAACCGTTTTGCAACACACTTTTGCAAAAACCACTTTCAAATCATAGCAACGCCGTACATTGCAGGATTTGCCTGGTCAAGCACTTCTCACAATTTTTCAGCAAAAATCTAGCCGTGGAAGTATTCTTGTTTTAGTGACAAAGAGGCATCTCATCTTATGCAATATCCTGAAATAAGTCATTACACGCGCGCGCGTATAAAAACCCATCCATCAAAGCGCCGGAGATGTTGTCTCTCTCAGTCGGTGCCAAACGCATGTGAAACGGGCTGCTCAGTCTCAGCCATCATACATACGCGCACACACACGCTTACGCCCTCCTGTCAGGTTGGTGGATAATTAGCTGGTGCTTTCTGGCAGGGGGTGGAGTGCACTGGGGAGAAAGACCAGCTAAACTCTTTTGTCACTTTTTTGTGATGTCATATGGGACCCCTCCCCCAGCGCTTCTTTATGACACGGCCACAGGTCCCTTTTCACCCCGCTTGTCCTCATGCATTCATGGGCATCATTCAGCAGGCCCCCAGCTTTTGTGTTGGGGTGAAACACCCAACAGCCACCCTGAGCCACTCGCACTCACCATATGGCTTTACCGTCAGACCCCCACAAAGACTGGAGGAGCGATGGAAAAGACCTAAAGCTTCAGAAAGCACATGAACATGCTTCGTTTAAGGTTCTCACAAGCCAACTGAGAGCCAGATAGAGTTAAGGGTTAGAAAACAAAACAGCTGTAGGATATCATTGGTAAATATTCTTGAACACTGACTAAAACGATTAAACATTCATGAGGTCACGACAGAAAGACAATTCAACTGGAGGGTCCCTCTTGATGAAAATCTTGTGTAAATATCTGTCACATGAAACCCAAGAATTTAAACTTTCTACAAAATATCTATGTTGTGTTCTGCAGTAGAAAGGTCATAGAGGTTTGAAAGAGGGGAATTCATTTGTGTTTATGTACATTTACATAAAACATTTTGAAAAGCTTTACATTTTAAGTCATATTTTTCTTTAAGGAAGAGCTTTGTCTTAAAAAAAATCTAATATTCAATCATTTAAGTAACTGGAACAAATGGGAAAGTGAGATCTGAACTTTGAAATTTCCTCAAATCGCTTGGCTGTTGTTTCCATTAAATATCAATTCAGTTTGGTATGTTTACAGTAATAAATTTGTTTTAATAAATTGCTCTCGGGAAAAACGTATCGCTTAAAGGTCCTTCTGGTCCTTCTTTTTATTGCTCACAAACATAGGCGTAACTCGCGGTTGGATAGGTGGGATGTGTCCCAACCACTTTTTGCCAAAGTCGATTTTGTTCCAAACGGAACAATCAGATCAGAAGAAATGAAAAACGGGTTGTCTATTTACACTTAATGAAAACAGCCTGCAATGTAAGCGGAGACCTTTTACATGAACTCCTCTCAGCAGATTTTTATTGTAATACAGAAAATGTGACCTTGTCTGGGTAGCTAGAGCCAGTTTTTGTGTTTACTTTATTATACATTAAAATCAACACAATGTAAAGAACATTTTATGAGCTATAACATGGAAGTCTTTATTATTTACTGAGGAAGACAATGTGAAAGATTGCAATTGTTTTAAATCAATGGATAAAACTTCAGTTAAATTCTGGTTTTCTCAGAATTAGAAATTCAGAATTTAGACTGGGTGGTTTTCATAGACAAGGACACAAATTCAAATGTATTGCATGAGATGCCCCATTAAGAACTAAAGGTTTTCAAGGGGAAATTGTTGAGATTTGGAAAATATGTTTTTCTTAGTATTACGAATACTTTGTTTCTGTTTTAAAAGAAGCAAATCTGTATTTCATTTCCAAATCGTCTGATGGTCAAATTTAGTTCTAATAATTGTGTCTTGTTTCGGCCTACAACTGGAGTGCTTCTGAAAAAGCGTTGTGGACATCTTGCATAAAAAATTTAGTCTATTAAACCCCAACAAATCCTTCTCAAAATGATGTAAGCCACCACTTCACGCTTTCATGCACGGGTTCGTTCTTCATGGCCAGGCATCTGAGTGCATTGGACAGGCATTAAGAGTGTGTGCACACCCTAAGGGTGTGAAACCTGTGCACCGAGCTCCAACAGGTCATTCACACACCAAAGGGCAAAAAGACACACAGCCCGACATGACTCCACACCCTGACCTATTTCCATCAGCTCTTATCATATCAAGCTACAAGCGTGATGCTACAATTTTCTATATATTGCTTCCACCTCCCTCCCTGTGTGATTCCTCATTTCCAACTGAGCCCATGGCAGCGAATAGAGAGGTTTGAAAAGGTTTTCTTCGCTCAGAGTGTTGCCGTTTTATTTTTTTTCGTCTTTCTGTCATTATTTTGTGTCAAAAGTTTAAAGCCGGGACATGGAGCTGCAAAACAAAAGCCTGGTTAATGAGGATGGTAAACGCAACACACATGTAGCTGTTGCAGCATTCTCCTGACAGCACCCCAGATGAAAGCAATAGGATATAACCGAGAGAGAGAAATGGAAAACAACATTACCATGAGATCAAACTCTGATGATGAGACGTGTGTGATGTCTAAAAAAATGTATGGCAACCAATTCTGGTCGAACCAGTTATGTCAACTGTATAGTTAGAAAAAGGTCAACTATAAAAAAAAAATTTATATAACTTTGATATCTCCATTGGACCTTGGTGTATGAATTATTTACATCATATGTATTTTAATATTTGGCAGGTTTATTAAAGCTGCAGGCTTATTTGATTTTTTGGGGAGTGTCAAAATTCCCACACCTCTCTTCATTAAACTACATTGACTTCCTGTAACAGCTCGCATTGAATACGAATGTCTTCTCATCGCCTACAGGACCACCACCGGTTCAGCGCCCAGATACCTTAACTCACTAATTCAAAGGTATAGGTCCTCCAGATCTCTGCACTTCGCAAATGAGCGACTTGTGGTGCCATCTCCAAAGGGTAAGAAATCTCTCGCTCGTATGTTCTTTGCATCGGTTCCTCGATGGTGGAACGATCTGCCTCTTGCCGTCTCTATCTTTAAAAAACACCTAAAAACTCATTTTTTACGGCTACACCTAACCAACTAGAAGTAGCTTCTTTTTCTAGCCTACTCACTCTATCTAAATATAAAAAAAATATTTTTCTACCTAGAGGTTTTTATCTCGCTTTGTGTAACTTGGTAACCTTGTTGGAGCAATTGTTCACCTTCATTGTCTCCTCGTCTATTTGTAAGTCGCTTTGGATAAAAGCATCTGCTTAATGCCTAAATGTAAATGTAAAATGTAAAATGATCACGTAGAGACGGTAAGATCTTATAAGAAAAGTTGGTTCACCAAAGTCGTGCCACTCCAGGCCTCTTTTTGTTTGTCATAGTAAAACAAAAGCAGATACATTTAAGTTTAATATTTAATAAAAAAATACATTTAAATAGAACATTTCTGATTTCCAGACCATACTGTTTGGTTTGCAAAGCCAAGTTTGAGCTTAAAATGATCATATTGTGATCCCTAGTCATCACATTATAACTTATGTTGAGTTTATTATTATTTTAAAATATGGAAAGAAAAACAATGCGTAAGTGATCCGAAAACCTTTAATGGATATGTCAACTGACATACACATCGTGTTCAGCAAGACTGTACATTTTAAATGCATATGAATGGTCATGTAATATCCACATTTGGCAGACACAATATATAAGTTTCAGTACCTCAATCGCTGAAACATTGCGCTATGAATGCAAAGGTCATGGGTTTAATCCTTCCAGAATACACAGACCGATAAAGAAGTGTGAAGCTTGTTGCTTTGGATAAAAGTGTCGGCCAAATTCATCCCTGAAATGTAAGCAGTGAATTAGGTGGTATACTTATAACTGGGAATAAATCCCATGATCTTTTCACTCCTAATGCAATGCGGTACCAATTAAGCTACAAAAACCCAACTCGTAGGGCTTAAAAGGTTTTGATTTGGCTTAAAAGTTGCTTCCGTGCGCCGGTCTGAGATTCAAGTTTTGCCAAAGCATAGACTGCATGCAAAAAAACTGATGGGTGAAAAACCGAATTAAAAACAACCTGTGCAAACCCTGTCACATTGTTAACACCTCTCCACAGAGAAAGGATTATTTCTGGTCCTAAGGACTAATTTGCAACTTTGATTTTCCACAAGTTGGGTGAAAAAATATTGGGTCACAGTGCCCTTCCAGATGTGAAAATTGACTGTCTGTTTCTTTGCCTCTCTTCCTCTCGCGTTCACCCCCCACGCTCAGTTTTCATAGTTAATGGAGTATTCATCGCAGCACGTTTAATTTCACTCTTTCTTTCCTATTTCGCTTTAATTAACGGCGCCTTCCTCTAATCACTCTCTCACTCAGCACTCCAACAAGCTCGACCAAAAGATCTTTACCCCCCACGGAGGAAGAGAAAAAAACGAGAGGGAAAAAGCCGCTATTATCTATCTTTGTCCTGCTTTTCCCTCCTGTCTCCGCACCAGCCTGTGAAAGAGTATCTGTGTGTGTGTGTATGCGTGTGTATAAAGGGTTCAAAAACCTCGAGGTCATCTCTCCAACACAGGAAACTGTGACACTTACAGCAGACGTGTGATGTGTTTTTAACTCATCTATCCATTCATTCATCCATCCTAATACTGTTTATTTCTTTTAAATGTTAAATAGAAAGTATATTGTAAGACATTACCAGTTACCCTACAAACAGTGTTAGAACCGGCCATGATCCGCATGGGGGATTTTGGTTGGAGATGCATTTTTAATTTTTAGACCTAGATACGGAAAATCCTTGTATTTGTGTATGAAATATGCAGTGTTTAGATGCTTCTTGTGGTAAAATATGGAAATCCTCTACATTGTGAAATGGAACTCCATCCCCCTCGAAATTCAGTTTGTGGATTCATTACCCGCCCCCTTCCATGCCTTTAAAATGTACAATTCTTTTAAAAGAGATGCTTACCAAACTTTAAAAATGTTGAGTTGTTTCAACTTGTGGTTTGGTAAAATGTGTAAAAAAAAACTTGATTTGCCCCACAAACAAAATCATTTTGAAAGTGTCTGTATTTGACCCGACAATAGATTGAAAGAACCCAAATTGCCCAATGTTGGGTTAAAGTATGGGTAAGAACTATGAATATCTATAAAAATCCACCTCCACAACATATCGAACTTTATCATGGAGTCTGTTTTTGAGACAACCAAAGTAAATTTGCACATGCTAAAAGCGGTTCACTTCTGTCTTCATGCATTTTTACAACTGTGATGATAATGTCATGAATGTGCCAGACTTAGATGACAACCCCATGGACTGTTGGCCAGACATTTCCTACAAAGGATGCAAGATTAAGGACATTAACTTAAAAGGATTGTTGTTGCTTTTAAAGGGATAGTTCACACAAAAACCATTCTGAAATGAATGAATCACTCTCTAGTTGCTCCAAACATGTAGGATTTTTTTTTTTTGGTAACAAAGATATTTGGGCGAATACTTGTAAAGAAAAAGTTCTTAGACCCAATTGACTAAAAATGGTAGTCAAAGGAATCCCAGAACCTTTTATTGTCCTACATTCTTCAAAATATCTTTTTGTGTTACAAGGTCATTTTTTCCACTATGTTGGTGAACTAGGTCCAAGAACTGTTGATGTTACAATCATTCTCCCAAACATCTTTCTCCGGAAGACCTTTCAGCTGTTGGCATCTGGACATTCTAGCTGTCATTCATCAATCACTGATGGGATGTGAGCAAATAGGGCGGGTATGTGGGGGTGAAGCTGATAACAGAATGGAGTCTTATCTACAACTCTATCTTATCAGCTTAAGCCTTGTGTGTTCCAGACTGATTGGAAACGTAGCGTTGAGAAACTGTGATACTGGGAACATTGTTGAATAGAGCAAGAGGATGTATTAGTAGCATTAAGGCCTTTACAATAGGACTTTGTTGTTTGAAGGAATATTCTCTATCTGTGATGTTTAGCTGTGTTCGGCATATCAGCAGGTTTTGTGTAATTATCCATGTAACATTCAGTATGCCAATCGCTGAACAGTGAAGGAATCAAGTATTGATCCTGTCACTTGCTCTTTTCAAACCTGTCCCCTCAATGAGATGAGGTGATGTCCCACCACAGAAAGAGAGAAGGCTTTAGACTAAATGTAGGATGCTTTCTAATAAATACATTTATAATATGTCCAATGAACTATTTATACATTTAATTTAATGATTAACTAATAAGTAATAGTTCACCCAAAAATAAATGTGTCATCATTAACTCTCCCTCTAAACTTTTAAAATCTTTATTATCTTTTTTAGGGAAACACAAAATAAGATATTTTGAAAAAGTGTTGCTAACCAAACAGCAGGTCGCACTTCAACTTGACTAGAGGGTGAGTATATGATGACGAGAGTTTATTTTGGGGTGAACTATCACTTTAAAATTCTATCGTAATTTCTTCACATTCCTCACATTTGAAACCTGAAGAACTTTCTTTGTTTAGGATATCACAGGAGAAGATCATTTGAAGAAAGGTGGTAACCAAACAACAGATCGCACTCAATGATTTTTATTCTATAAACACAAAACCTATGCAAAGGAGTGGGTGCCAGTTACCAACATTCTTCAAAATATCTTCTTTTTTTTCTACTAAAGAAGGAGATACGGCTTTGATATCACAAGAGGGTGAGTTAATAATGATCTTCAATTTGGCTAAACTTTAATTTTAGCTTTTGGAAAATACAAAATCAAACATTTCTAACCGTGAACATGATAAGGTCATAATACATATTGATTTCTTATTTTTGCAGAAATAGTCCAAGGTCCAAAGCACCATCACTTTGACGATGTTGTTTTCATAATATAGTATCATGTCCTTAAGGCTATGCAGAATTACATCAAAGATTATTTGACCTGCAGGTCGTGTTTACGTGAGATGCACATTTTAAAAGAAACTCATTATGCAGCTCTGCTAATACAGATTTAAAGTTGGATGCAATGCCTCGGGTATTTGTGTCTGTAGTTTGCTCCAGTCTAATAAAGAAAAAGGATCTTGTTAATTATTAGCAATGCCGAACCTCATCTCATCGACCCGTCAAAATACAGATTCAGAGAATTCAGACGTCAAGCAAAATAATGAAGTCCTACAGCTTACACGTCCTCTCTCACTTCTGGTTTGATTTTCTTTGTTATATTTTTAACACTGTTTCTAGCCGGCTCACACTTACAGAACATTTAATGAGGTTTTCAGTCCCTAAACACTTGGGTGGAAATTATATTTAGTTTACCATAAATGAAAATCCTGCTGTGGGGTGTAAAAGTACAGTTCAATATGTTATATTGTTGTTGATTTTTTAAATGGATCATACTTCAGAGACAAGCTTTGAAGGCGGGAACATGAATTACTTACCCTCAAGGTATTCCAAACCGGTATAAATGTTTTGTTTTGTTTTGTTGAATACAAAAGAAGGTATTTGGAAGAATGTCAGAAAAGGTCAGTTCTGGGGAACCATTGAATACAATAGCAGAAAATAATGCAGAACTATTTTGCTTTTCTAAATCCTTCAAATGTCTTCTTTTTTGTTCAACAGAGCAAAAATATAAAAAATTTGTCCTACTCTTGTAGTCAGTTGTGCCCCAGACAATGTAGCTTCTAATAGTCTGTCAACTATCATTCGTAGTCTAAACTACACTAGAACTTTCTTTTGTCTAATATTCTTCCAAAAAAATAATTTTGTGTTCAACAGGGAAAAACAAATTCTTTCCTACTATGATAGTCAATGGGGTCTAAGAACTGCTTGTTTAAAAGCATTCTTCCAAATATCTTTCTTTGTATTGAATCCTACAAATATATTTATACAGGTTTGGAACAACTTTAGGGTGAGTTGTGACAGAGTTTTATCCTTCTTTGGCTATATTCTTAAATTACTTATCACCTTCTGGTTGTTTCAAACCTTTTGTATATGTCTTTATTCTGATGAATACAGCAAAAGTAGAAAAAATGACAAAACATTCTTCCAAACATTCTTCATAATATCTTATTTTTTTCTTTAGAACAGAAAATAAGTATAAAGGATTTTTCCTATTATGGTAGTCAATGAAGTCCAAGAACTGTTCACAAGCATTCTTCCAAATATCTTTCTCTGGGTTTTCATCAGAACAAAGAAATGTATAAAGAATCGAAACAACTTTTTAAAAAATCTGATTAAATGATGACAGGTGACGATGTAATGATAGATTTTAATTTTAAGGTGAAACATTACTTTAAATATCCCAAAATATTAAACACACTCTAGCCCAGTTCTGAACACAAAACCATGTACACACACTCTGCTGACCACACATGGATGTGATCTAACACCATGTTAGGTGTGCAGCAGCTGGATAATGAAGTCTCTCATGTCCCAGCCACCCTGGGGCCACTAAACCAAATTTACCCGCAGGAGCCTCACCTCTCCGCTGCCGGGCTGCTCTCCATTCCTTTACCCACGGTCGTAAATCTGCCCTCTTACAAACTTCAGAATACATGAACTGCCCGAAACATGTAACTCGGGACCCTTTCGCGGGGGACGCAAAAGTGCGCAGACCCCCGCTGTTTAACTGCCTGTGCCAGAACCCCTTCGGTTCACATGTGCTGTGTTGTTTTAAAGCTCAAGTTTTAAAGCTCTCACGTCCCCCGGGCGGATAAGGGAAAGTAATAAAAAACAGACTCGGACTCGAAATTACAAATTACAAAAGAGAACTGTGCTTCATTTGTTTAAAGGGCCATTAAACGTAGAACAGTTTTCCAATCATGTAACATGACAGTCAACTGAGACATAAACTCAGATGTTTTGCTTTACGCGTTGACACAGGACTGGGAAAACCGAGCTTTATTTGGAGGTGTTTCATACACGCTGTGGGCTGACTAAGGGGATTGACTGCTGAAATGGGAGCCGAGAAAGCATGAAGCAATTATGAATAGGTTCTCAAAATAAAACTGTGTTTTTCTGTGCTTAGCTTGTCTGACTGCCAGGGTCTGGCACTGACCCATTCACAACTGCTGCTGAACATGTTGGCACTAATACCATCTGCATTCTGATACCTTCATTAAAACATTACAGCAACAACTCCATCAACATGTATCCTATTTATGCTTGTCTGATTAGTTTCCATGGTGATCCCAGGTCTGGAAAATGAGCTGTCAATCACGTAGTACAGTCCAGTCGAATGGGAGGTAGAGACTGTGCAGCCTGTTTATCACAGTTCTCTTTTTTAATGTTATTTTCTTGTTATTAAAGAAGTGGTTCACCTGAAAGGAAAAGCCATTATGCACCACACTCAAAATCTGTATGCGGTTCTTTCAGTGCAATACTAACTAACTTATGGGGCTTGTCATAGGTTGACAGTTGTGACGATGACCAGGGGCTATCGTGGCAAAAACAACACTATAAAGCGATCATAAAGAGACTCTGTATGACCCGTCGGGCCTTATTCCAACTTATGAAAAGCCAAGATGCAATTTACAACATTAATACCAAAGTCACCTCTGGATGTGATTGACTAAATTTCTCATCTCATTCAAGTCACATGACTTCATATTTGAAATTTATTTCAGGGGTCATGCGGTCTAAAGAGATTATTTACTTTGAGTTGAATTGAGTTGTATTTAACTGAATCGAGGAGAACACAAGAGAGATCAAGAAGAATGTCGGAAACTGAACGCCAGCGGTACCCATTCACAGTGATTTTACACTTTGTCCGTATAAGTGAATAGATAGCAGCAGTGATTGTTTGGTTACTGACATTCTTCGAAATGCCTTCTTTTGCTGTGATCAAAACGATGACAGAATTGTAATTTTGGGTGAACTATTAATTTAATATATGCTTTGTCCTTTGCAGACACAGCTCACTATGCATAGTGCAATTGTGGCTCAAAAAAGTGACGAAATGATGCATTAATAATGAAGTGTGTTCGGATAAACTGTTCCGTTATATTGACTCGAGGAGACATGTTTTTGGTTGACAGCAGCTTCGTGAAACAAAGACATATAGAACAAAAAGTTTCATTTTCTTGCCGTCTGTCTTTCATTTGTCTTTCTGTCTTTCCTCATTCTCTCATTCTTCAGAAGGAGCAAGCTCAGCAGACATCAGTGTTCGGGTGATTTGTCCTGGGTGATGGTGCTTGAACTGGGCTGAGAGGTTGGTATTACTCATTGCCTCTGTTATTGTGTGTGTGCGTGTTTGTGTGTGTGTGTGTGTGTGTGTGTGTGTCTGCATATGTGTGTTAGAATACGCTGAAATTCAGCTGAATAAAAAAATAACTTTTCTCATAATATTTAAAAATATGTCAATCATATTTAAAACAGGTTTTATTAAGTTCTTTGCAGGATCATGAGAGGGCTGAAACCTATGTATAACATATATAATATGTGTATAAAAACTGTTTGATATTTGAAGATTATCCAATCACCCTATTAGGACTCTTTAGGTTTAGTTTCCACTTACAGTCAAAAACATTATACTTTAAACTTACCTAATTTAACTTTGGACAGTGGTTCCAAATAACCCGATTAGTTTTTATTAACATTATAATATTGTTTTCAATCCAGGCCAAAATGATTTGTTACGGCAACACAATTAAATGATGAATAGCTAATTTGAAAGGATAATGTTAAACCAAATCAATTTAGCAGTTTTATTCCTGCTCATATCGGGTCTGTTCGTAAGGAACAGCTTAAGCTTAACATCTTACACCCGACAGGAGCTTTTGGATATCGGTGAGAACTTTCCAAACAGTTTTATCACCGATCTTCGATTCATCCCTGAGGTCGCCAGGACACCCGAGGCTAAACACTCCACCCGGCCGGGCGGAAGTTCTCGCAGGCGGCGTCGAGATCGTAAACAAAGGCGGGGGAAGCGCGGAGGTCTACGAGCTAAGCTAAAGGCTACACCATTCCGGCTCTCTTTACCCAGCATTTTCCTCGCTAATGTGCGGTCACTGGTGAACAAAATGAATGAATTACGACTTCGTATCACCGACAGTAAGAGACTTTTCGACTGTAATGTCATGGTTTTCACAGAAACATGGCTACACAGCGGAATACCCAACAATGCTGTTGAACTAGCCGGGCGCTACATGCTACGGGCAGATAGAACAGCAGAGGACTCCGGCAAGACAAGAGGCGGTGGATTGTGCATTTACATCAACAAAGCTTGGTGTACGAACACTGTCACTGTTGGGAGTCACTGCTCAGCTAACCTGGAGTTTCTCATGGTTAAGTGTAGACCTTTCTATCTGCCTCGGGAGTTCACTTCAACCATAATAACAGCAGTCTACATTCCACCGGATGCTAATGCCAAGCTTGCATTGAAAGAACTTCATGCAGCCATTAGTAAACAACAGACTGCTCACCCGGAAGCTGCTTTTATTGTTGCAGGGGATTTTAATCACTGCAGACTGAAAACAGTGCTACCAAAATTCCACCAGCATGTTTCCTGCCATACCAGAGGAGACAAAACTTTGGATAATGTTTACACAAACATTGATGGAGCTTACACAGCGACCACCCTCCCCCACCTCGGACAGTCTGATCACCTTTCATTGTTTCTCTCACCCAAGTATTCACCCCTCATCAACCGTGTGAAGCCATCAGTGAGGACCATCAAAGTTTGGCCTACTGAAGCAGACTCTCTACTTCAGGACAGATTCCAACACACGGACTGGAGTATGTTTGCTTCTCAGGCTGCCGGTGGCTCTCATACGGACATTGACACTTATACCTCCTCCGTACTGGATTACATCAACAACACCATTGATGATGTAACCACAGAAAAACAAATAACAACATACCCTAATCAGAAGCCTTGGATGAACAAGGAGGTGCGACTTCTGCTGAAAGCCCGCAACATCGCCTTCAGGTCAGATGACACCCAGGCCTACAGTACATCCAGGGCTAACCTGAAGAAGGGCATCAAGAAGGCCAAGTACTGTTACAAGCTGAAAGTGGAGGAACACTTTTCTAACTCCGACCCTCGAAGCATGTGGCAGGGCATCCAGGCCATCACCAGCTACAAATCTAGCAACACCACCACAACGGTCACGGACATCTCCTTTCTTAACGAGCTAAATGACTTTTATGCTCGTTTCAACAACGACAGCAAGGAGACAGCCACCAAAATCATACCCTCAGCAGACCACCAACCTCTCAAACTCACCTTCACAGAGGTGCACACTTCACTCAGCCGGGTCAATGCACGCAAAGCTGCCGGCCCAGATGGTATTCCTGGACGTGTGCTTAGGGCATGTGCGGAGCAGCTTGCTGGGGTCTTCACAGACATTTTCAATCTGTCCCTCAACCAAGCAACTGTGCCAACATGCTTCAAGTCCACATCCATCGTACCTGTGCCGAAACACTCCTCCCCAATGTGCCTGAACGATTATCGCCCTGTAGCACTCACACCCATCATCATGAAGTGCTTCGAGCGTCTTGTCCTTGCACACCTCAAAGACTGTCTCCCATCTACACTGGACCCACATCAATTTGCCTATCGCAGAAATAGGAGCACAGAGGACGCAGTATGCTCAGTTCTGCACTCTGCACTCTCACACTTGGACAATGTTAACACCTATGTACGGATGTTGTTTGTTGACTTCAGCTCAGCATTTAACACTGTTATCCCCTCCAAGCTGACCTCCAAACTTGCAGAGCTGGACATTAACACCTCTCTCTGCAGCTGGATTATGGACTTTCTGACCAACAGGCCTCAGCATGTTAGGTCAGGCCACACAAACTCCACCACCATCACACTTAATACCGGTGTACCACAGGGCTGCGTGCTGAGCCCATTCCTCTACTCCCTTTACACCCATGACTGCAAGCCTGTGCATGGATCCAACTCCATCATTAAGTTTGCAGACGACACCACGGTGATAGGCCTCATCAGTGACAACGACGAGACTGCCTACAGGGAGGAGGTACAGCACCTGGCCACTTGGTGCGCTGACAATAACCTGCTTCTGAACACCACCAAGACCAAGGAGCTCATTGTGGACTTCAGGAAACAGGCAGGACGCACGCACGACCCAATCCACATAAATGGGATGGTTGTTGAGCGTGTCTCCAGCTTCAAGTTCCTGGGAACCACCATCTCCGAGAACCTGTCCTGGAACTCTAACACCTCCAGCCTGGTCAAAAAGGCTCACCAGCGCCTCTTCTTTCTCAGGACACTGAAGAAGAACCAGCTGTCTTCAGCCATCCTGGTGAACTTTTATAGGTGTACGATCGAGAGCATCCTGACCAGCTGTATCACAGCTTGGTATGGGAACTGCTCTGTGGCTGACCGCAAAGCGCTGCAGAGGGTGGTGAAAACTGCCCAACGCATCACAGGAACAACACTTCCTGCTATTGCGGACATCCAGAGGAAGCGCTGTCTTCGTCGAGCTCGCAGCATCCTCAAGGACTCGTCTCACCCTGACCAAAGACTGTTCACCCTCCTGCCCTCTGGGAGGCGCTTCAGGAGCCTCAGGACAAGGACAACAAGACTGAGGGACAGCTTTTTCCCTAAAGCTGTCTCCTTACTGAACTCTTCCCTCTGACACCCCTCAATCACCCCCCCCCCATCTATACACAGACTCCCCCCCCTCTATAACACTACACTTATTTAAAATACTCTTCACAATAACCAGTTGTTACATGCACTACTGTTCACTCAGTAACACTGGACAATCCATTTGCACACGGAAAACAAAAATTCCAATGCACTTTACCATCCACTGCAATACTGTAATTATGTTCATAGATCTGTCTATAGTGTACATACACTTTACATAATGTATAGTTTGTTCATAGCACACCTGCCTGTATATCTGCCTGTATATTAACCTGTAAATCTGTCCATAATACTTATCTTTATTCTTATATTCTGTATAATTATTGTATATATACATATATAACCTGTATTTACTGCTTATTGCACTTCTGGTTAGATGCTAACTGCATTTCGTTGCCTTGTATCCTACATGTGCAGTGACAATAAAGTTGAATCTAATCTAATCTAATCAAGTTAACTCTCTAACTTAAGATGGTTAAGTTAAACACAAACCCTTTTTTGTGGAGTTTTTGACTAAATAACTGCATATGTGCTACCACCCAAGCACCCATCTCTATTAATACAATATGCATAAATGAATATTTTCTGCTCTGTAAGCACATCTCTCTTTGCAAAGGTTGTCCCTCGAGTCCACCTGTCATACCATTTCCACAAATGAGCCTAAACATGCACAAACTTGTAGTTTTATAGCAGGGGCTGAATCACAAAAGTACAAAAAGGGTGTCTTTGGTCCCCGCGCAATAAATTTGTCGCCCTCTCCACGACACGCAACTCAATATGGTGCCACTATATGCATCACGATAGAAAACAGCCTCTTGAGTCTTGTTATCCCGCTTCTTTTCCAATTCATGCCCTAAAAGTCCCTCCCGACCAGGGGGAGAAGACCCAGTTTGCTCTTTGGCCCGGTATGAATAACAATGGGCATTGTCAACGACCTTTGTGTCGGGGGTCTATTGAGAAAAGGGGTCTTGCAAGAGAAAAGAAAGAGCAAGAAAAGAGAACGAGCTAATCGAATGAGGGATAATGAGACAGACAGTGCGACAGATGCTCGCGTGCCTTTACAACGGGGGCGCGCACTCGTTCACGGGCGTACGGGTGACACTTAAAGAGAAGTTCGATCCTGAAGTTTGGAAGCCAACATCTCTCCACCTGCTGCTGCTTTTGTTTAACTGGGAATGGACAGAACATCAATAGCGCGGGTTTATGCCAGGGATGCGCCTCTGTCAAGAAGATGGAGACACAGTGGCCCAGGATGGGGTTGTAAAGATGTCCAGGCCTCAAAAATGCAGATGTTACTCTCTTATTTGCTCGTTCACTTACCATCTAAGCCGAATCAGTCATAGGAATAAGGAAATCAAGAATAATGGGGTTTGGTTATAATAAAGAATAATAAACTCTGAAAGTAGCACCTGCTTGTGAGCTTAATGCATTAAAGGGACTGTTCACAAGTTTAAATGGGTTATGAGGGGTTTCTTTCTTCCTTTTTTTAAGCCAAACCGTGTCTAAGTGCATTAGGCCGGCCGTGCATCTGTTTTTACTTATCACACTTTTTTAAGAGTGGGTGATTTTTCATGCAACACTGCAGGCATTCCAGGAGCCCAGAAATGCTACGCAGACTTTGACGTCTTTGTTCGGGCAATGTGATTAGGCCAGAGGTAATTGCATTACCGTCTCGGAGCCAAAGAAAGCGTTCGCCCGTATCCAACCTGGTTAAAATGGGCCTGCAGACGTTTCACAAACAGGGTGTCTCGTGAAAGGACAACACTCCACAAAAGAACACCGTGGGGTCAAACATGCGCCTTCTGGTGACGCCGAAATTTCCCCGTAATCACTTTTCCAAACAGTCCCTTGTGTCTCCATCACGGCCTCCTTTAGTTTGCTAAAGCACATGGAACTCCAGACTTGGGCATTTGTGTCAAATACGTCGCCAAGGGGCTTTTATTAATCCATGCCCAACTTGTGCACGTTGGGTTGGCTACATTTCCACGCATTAACATATCACCATGGGACCATCAGAGAGAAGAAATAGGCCATTTAATGTATTTTATTCATCCGCAAGCGTGATAGAGTAATTGAGTCGCCCTCGTTTTTACACTTTCAACCAATTTCCCTGGTTTAAACCGAGGGAGCGCTTTGTTCTCAAAGAGGAGCCCCGGGCCATCCCGGTCCTGATGCTGCAGGAATGCAGGCTTTCTTCTCATCCGAGCGCTTCCATGCATGTTGTAGGTTAGGTTCACATGGCTTGTGTCACACCATCGACTTGTAAAACATCAACATTCACGTGCAAAGGGGTGTTTGCCCCCGTGAGCGAGTTATATTCCCTTATTCAACACAGCAAGGGATTCGACACACAGCTTAATCCCCAAAGAGGAGGCCAGATGAAGCGTCAGAGGCGCGTGAGAACACTAGCACTGAAAGCAAAGAAATCGGGTGACACTAAGGGGATTTAAGAAAGGCACAGATTTGGGTGCCTATATTCAACAGCCGATGGAAAGTTTACTCTTCCAATAAAGAATGGGCACCCTATCCACGTGCATCCTATAAGGGAAGGGGGAATCAGGATGCCAGCCATGTTTTTGGATGGACTGTTATTGTCATGTATGCAAAGTAGAGTTATATGTAATTGCATAGAGAAAAGAATATGGGTGTACTAAACACAACCATAGAGTGTTTTTAAAAGTGAGCATTTTGAGAGAAAGTTGAGCTGTTTCTAAATTATGCTCTCTCATCCTTTGTTGAAGAAGAGAGGGAGAGAGGGGGACGGGGGGAGACCCTCAAGGGCGGAGTTATCCACTTCTCCCCTTCATTTAATTGGGAACCATAGTGGATCTGTGTTGAATGGTCAGTCGCACAGACAAGGTTGATTTGGGAGAACCGCTTTCCGAAGCCCTGGCTCTGAAGGGGGTCGCTATTTTGGGTTGGTCTGTGAAAGGGTGTCTTCAGACAGATCCAGGCTCTCCAGACGGAGGTTGCGCTTCCAGTCTCTGGATGCGCGCAACAGATTTCTGCATAGTGACAGGAGGACATCTGTTTTAATCTCTCCAGATCTCTTCGTTTTCTTTTCTCTTTTCATTTTGGGGATTTTTTTCTTCGAATGTGCCCTGGAGATGCTTTTGAAACGATAGCATCGCATCCACAGGATTGAGCCATCACAACACCAGACGACACTCATCTGGAGTTCATTTGGGGATTTTTGGACAGCCAGCATGGATACCAGAAAGGGCACGTTCTGTGCCACTTTGTTCAAACTTGCCATGCTCGTGACATTGGCACGTCACGCCCGGGCGAGAACTCTGAAATACCAAGTGTACGAAGAGCAGAAGGTGGGCACAGTCATCGCCAGGCTTCGAGAAGATGTCGCCGATGTCTTATCCAAACTTCCGAGCTCGATGCCCTTGCGATTCAGAGCCATGCAGCGCGGCAGCGCATCCCTGCTGTCCGTGCGCGAGCAGGATGGCGAGATCAGCATCAGGACCAAAATCGACCGCGAGAGACTGTGCGAGAAGAACCTCAACTGTACCATCGAATTCGACGTGCTCACGCTCCCCACGGAACATCTCCAGCTGTTCCACATCGAAGTGGACGTTTTGGACATGAACGACAATGCGCCACAGTTTGCGCGCTCCGTCATTCCCATAGAGATATCGGAGACGGCCGCGGTGGGGACGCGCATCCCTCTTGACAGCGCCACCGATCCCGACGTGGGGGAGAACTCTTTACACACTTACTCTCTGACCCCGTCTGACTTCTTTAAGATTGAGGTTCTGACCAGAACCGATGGTGCAAAGTATGCCGAGCTTGTGGTGCTTAAAGAACTGGATAGGGAGGTGCGCTCCAGCTATGAACTCCATCTCACAGCCTCAGACAGGGGCGTTCCCCCCAAATTTGGTACAACGTTGCTTAAGATCAGCATAGCTGACTCAAATGACAACAACCCTGTTTTTGAGAAGCCATCTTATGTTATCAACTTGCTTGAGAGTTCCCCTCTAGGCAGTCTGCTTATTGACTTGAATGCCACTGACCCGGATGAAGGGACAAATGGAAAAATTGTCTATTCCTTTAGCAGCCATGTGTCCCCGAAAATATTAGAGACGTTTAAAATCAATTCGGACAGCGGTCACTTAACCCTAACGAAGAAAGTTGACTTTGAAACCGCAAACTCCTACGACATCGACGTCCAAGCCCAAGACATGGGCCCAAACTCCATGCCTGCGCACTGTAAGGTCATCATAAAAGTGGTTGACGTGAATGACAACAAGCCGGATATCAGCATCAATCTGATGTCTACTGGTAATGAGGAGATCGCTTCTATATCGGAAACCGCTCCCGTAGATACTTTTGTGGCCTTGGTGAGGGTTGATGACCTGGACTCTGGGTTGAACGGAGAGGTGGAGTGTCGACTGCACGGCCAGGGTCACTTTAAACTTCAGAAGACATATGAAAAGAATTATATGATCCTCACGAATGTCACTTTGGACAGGGAGAAGAGATCCGAGTACAGCTTGAGCGTTATAGCGGAAGATAAAGGCTCTCCGAGTCTATCCACCATGAAACACTTCACTGTGCAGGTCCAGGATGAAAACGACAACGCGCCTAGATTCGAAAAGTCAAGGTATGAGATCTCCAAGGCTGAGAACAACTCTCCAGGAGCTTACTTGTCGTCAGTGCGGGCCTCGGATTCAGACCTGGGCCCAAATGGCCAAGTGAGCTACTCTATACTTGAAAGTATGGTCCATGGTAGCTCCATCTCCACATACGTTACCATTGACCCCTCAAACGGAGACCTTTACGCCCTGCGTACTTTTGACCGCGAAGACGTGAGCCAGATCTCCTTTCTGGTCCAGGGGCGGGATTCTGGAAATCCCCCGCTTCGGAGCAATGTGACCGTAGTGCTAACCGTGTTGGATGAGAACGACAACAAGCCGATCATCATGATGCCACAGCTCTGGAACCACACCGCAGACCTTCCGGTATCCAAATATGCAGAGGCGGGCGAACTGGTGACTGTAGTCAGGGCGATAGACCGCGACACCGATGCCAACGGCGACCTTTCCTGTTCCTTCATAGGGGGCAACGACGCCGGCTACTTCAACATAGATGCCAAAACGTGTGAAATTCGCACCAACGTAAGCATGCAGGAGGTAACGGTAGATCATGTTGAGTTGACCGTGCAGGTTGAGGACCACGGGGCACAACCTCTAAGCACCAGGGCCTTGTTTAGAGTTTCGCTTTATGAAAATATCGAGAACCATATGAACCCCCATCTGACGGGTGGTGGATCGGCGGAGAGCCCTCTGGATATCTCCATGATCATCATCATCTCGCTTGGAGCCATCTGCGCCATTTTGCTCATCATCATGGTGGCCTTTGCTCTCCGCTGCTCGCGGGAGAAGAAAGACACCCGTTCTTACAACTGCAGGGTGGCGGAGTCGACATACCAACAGCACCCGAAAAAGCCCTCAAGGCAGATACACAAAGGGGACATCACCCTGGTTCCAACGATCAATGGGACCCTACCAATACGGGCGCACCACCGCTCACCAACATCCTCGCCCGGACCGGAACGGGCCCACATGGGCAGCCGACAGAGCCAACACAGCCGGCAATCGCTGAACAGCCTGGTCACGATTTCCTCCAATCACATTCCTGAGAACTTCGCCCTTGAACTTACGCATGCCACGCCCCCCGTGGAGGTAAAAAAGTTTCCAAATGTGAATGTCTTTCCATGTGTTTATGCACATCCGTGTCAACATAACATGTCATCGTGTGGTGTTTCTGTTCTAACACTTTCATTTGTGTGTGTGTGTGAACGGGTGTTGTGGTCCATCAGTATTTATTTTTATTTATGTCATCTGTTTTTGCTATAGCAAGTCTCACAGCTCCTTTCAATGCTCCATCAGGGTCAGTATCAGCCGCGGCCAAGCTTCAGAGGGAACAAATACTCTCGCAGCTACAGGTAAACTTACAACAAACTAACCAAGCTCCTTATTTGGGCATCAAGTGCTTGACATAGTATAGGGAGTAGCTGGGTAGTGATACTCAACCTGTTGTGTGGTGCTGGTTCGATCCGATTGGATGATAGGTATCCTAAAATGTTTGTGGTAGAATAGGACAGAACTTCCCTGTTGCCGTGGTCACCCACGTTCGCAGATCCTGATTGGACTGCTCCTCACATGAGGTCATAGCTTGCTTTCTGTGCCTTTTTTTTCTTTCCTCTCATCTGCGTTTTGTTCTGGGATCATGTCATTTTATCTTGTGCATATTGTGGTGGCCATTGTTCCATGTAATTGGACATTTTCAATCATGATGATGATTTAGAAACATGCTGGTGCATGGTTTTGCCTTTTTGTAAGCGTCTGATCACACATCACATTTTGGGGTGTTGCATATTTGAATAATGACAAAAAAACAGCAATGAAGAAGTCCGTTATATACACAGTTTATATTTTGTGTTCTCTACCCATTTTTTTGTGTGCATGCCATGGGTTGGGCATGTGCTCTGCAGAAATGCATGTTTAGTGTTAATGTGTGCTTGCATGTGGTGGATTTTTTAGTGCTTAAGTACCACAACATATATTAGTACACGTGTTTCACACACGTACAACATTTAACATGTTTCAAATGTTCCCCAGGTACGCCCTCCAGGACATGGATAAGTTTAGTTTGAAAGACAGTGGGCGTGGCGACAGCGATGCGGGCGACAGCGACTGCGAGATGGGCCGCGATTCGCCCATCGACCGGTTGCTAGGCGACGGCTTCGGAGACCTCTTCCACGGCGATGGGCACCAGCGTCTCCACCCCGGTGAGAAAGGATCTCCTGCTGGTCTTTATATTTACATGCGCCCGTGCTAGGCACCTTTTTATCACCGTGAATGTTGACATTCATCAGCTTGATTGCATTGACTGCATAGCTCATTGACAGTTTATGATGCAATGTCTAACACACTGTTTACAGCGACTAATGGGTGAATCGGGATAGAAATGAAATGACGTGCTACCGTCTGGAGTGATTTCGGCACTGAATGTGTCCCAAATGAGACGTTGGAGAGTCATGTGTCATGAGAAACAAATCTTAAGGTTTATAGATTCTCTATGGAGTCTCGAATTTGCCATCATATTAAAAGTCATGGATTCATTTTATAAAAATTTTAAAGTCTGAGATAGACTCGCAACGCCCTTCTGAGATATAAAAGAGCAATAAAATCTTCTGGGAAAATAAGAAAAAAGTGTCAATAGACACAAAGAAAACGAGAACGAGCATATGAAGAGGCATGAGAAAGGATTTTAGAAGAGGGTGGGTTGGGGAGGGGCCGAGGAGTCGAGAGGAGAGAGAGTTTGTCATTGGCTGACATCCTTTGTTAAGCTAGATTACCATTCATTACTTTACCGACAACGCCTCACGTGAATCAGATACGCCGAGGGTTCAAAATTAGAGACGGGAGAGAGGAAAAGTAAAGAGGGAAAAAGGCAGAAAATGACAATAAACTGCTTGAGCGAGAAAAAGGTGAAACTGTAATCGATGTTCACAGGTTGCGTTCTTTTTTCGCTATGAAAGAGGAAAAGCAGGGCTGAAATGGTGGCCCTCTGGGGAGAAAAGTGTGCGTGCGTGCTTGCGTGTGTGTGTCTGAGGGAGGGTTTAACTGCATTGTGAAAGCAATTATTGTGAATTTTCTTCACTTCAGATTTTGAAAGCACAGAGCTGTCACTCAAAAAAAAGAGAATGAATACAGGGAAATAACAGTCCGATCCGCCACCACACACCATCATAAGCCAAAGAGAAAAAGTGTGTGATTAAAAAGTAACATCGAAAGGTAGTGGTTACAAAAATAACATGATTGCAGCCAAACACCACCCAATTCAAAGGCTTTTTGCTTAATTTTCATGTGCGTTTGGAGTACAAAAGCAGTCAATATGCAATTATATGAACCCAAGCATTGCTCATGGGTTGCTCTTGTATAGCGGTTAAGACTTAATGGAACATAGATCCATAAAGTGTGGATAAAATAGCTCTGTTAATATGGATTTTGATGAGAAGTGGTTCGGGTAGAGCGTCATGGTAAATCTAACCCCAGTTGGCATTGTTTACATCTTTTCTGCAAGTGGAATGGATGAATGGTTGAGGTTTTTAAACACTCAATGTGATTTCTTCTTTCTCTCTCGACAGTCATGAAATTGTGTACGGAGGAGTGTCGTGTGTTGGGTCACTCTGACCAGTGCTGGATGCCATGTCAGGCGTCCTCCGATTACCGTGTCAACATGTACATCCCCGGAGAAGAGAGCAGGCCTCAGGTCCTGGAGGAAGACCAACAATCCATCGACTCATCTAAGAAGAGCTTTTCAACATTCGGGAAAGACAACGAGGAGGAATGCGGCGGCTCCCTGCTGTCCGAAATGAACAACGTCTTCCAACGTCTCCTGCCGCCTTCTTACACCGAGGTCCGAGAGGCCGACGACTGCACCTCTCCGCCCTCATCCTCCGTCGCTTTGGAGATAAGAAAGGGATTTTTGCCGGGTAAGGCGTCGGGGTCTATTGCGGGCTCCGCTTACCCACAGGGCGTGGCCGCTTGGGCTGCCAATACCCACTTTCAGAATCCCGGCGGCGCCGTGACGAGCGGGCACGGCTCGAGCAATCACGCGGCATCCCAGGCGCATTTAAAATGGCTGCCGGCGATGGAGGAAATTCCCGAGAACTACGAAGAGGACGACTTGGAGAGCGTGCTCAGCCAGCGGCAGGGAAAACGCAACGACACAAGACACGAAGTTGTCGACGCTAGCGAACTGGTTGCCGAAATTAACAAACTGCTTCAGGATGTACACCAGAGCTAAACCACAACAATCCGTATGAGAACATCTCCCTCTTTCGTTCTTACGTGTTCACTTTGTGAAATGAATCATTTGAAGAAAGAGAGAGGGAGAAGGTTCAGCGCTGTAGCCTTGATCGAGTCGCTTGTGAAACGTTCCGTTCTTATCGTTTACTTCGAAGCGCCAGACTTTTGGGTCTTTTTGACAATTTGTGACTGTACAACTGCCTTTTCATTTTTATGTTTTTTACTTCATATTTATATATATATGTGTGTATATATGTTTGTACAGAAAGCAATACAAACGTCTATTTTTATATTTCAACGTGTGCATGTATGTAAAATCGAACCGAGATTTGTTTGTACACCGGAAAACGTTTAATGTGTGTGCGTGTACGATTTTTTTACCGATACAGATTTCAAACTCTATATACAAAACTGTTGTCAATAGTCCAGTTATTATCGTGAACACTGAATACTCTCAGTTGTGTAAGAAAGAATCTCTTTCGGTGGTTTTATACATCAGCCATGAGTGACTGTGAATTTCTCTCAAGACTTTACAAGGACTCTTTGTCGGTCAACCTTTCCCGTGCGATTTTACAATGATGTTGCATTGAAGCCTTTACAAATCTGTTGCATTAAAATATACATTTGGAAAACTCTCTGCTCAACTGTTCATCTTTCACCCGGTTCGTCATTCCTAATTAATCCCAAAACAAATCCCTTGATCGATCCAAGGTGTAATTAGTTTCGCCCTCTGCCAAATTATTATTCCTAAGCTTTCATTATAAAAGCGTTTTTATTGCTTTGGAACGTGTTTAAAAATGAACTAGACTAAGTATATAAATTCTCCATTCACCCCCATAATTCTCAGTAATCACTTTTTTATGGTCTCCACCACTGAAGCTTTTACTAGGAGCTCCCCCTCTTGAGTAGAGCAGGTATTACAGTTTTCAACACAAACCTGCTGTCTGAGCCTTTTGTCTTAAAATAACATTTAATTATAAGTGTGATTAATTACATCCACTTTGCTGTGTTCACAGACATAGAGAGGTTATTCTGCCAACATCATTTAGTCATAACTCAATGTCAGAAGTTATTTCCTTGTGTAATTGGCTTATAGAGAGATTAGAATTTGTGTAAAACCAAAGCATGCCCCAAATGTTACTATACATAATATTTATGATTCCTGCTATGATTGTTACGAAAAACAATAATTAGTATTTCATAGAGTAAATAAGAGTGAATAAAATGTTTCTCATTATTTAAAGAACATTATCTGGAGGTGTACGGCTAAACGTCTAAAATTAGTTTAACAATAAAAAATCTAATTTGGCAAACACACATGTTGTTCAAAGGACAACAGTTATATTTTACATTTACATTTGATTGTTTTTTAAAAATGGATGACATTGATAGAATATAGAAGAAAGAAACAGTGAGAGTCAATGAGAGCGTAGAATAGATGGGGCCTCCTTTTTAAAAAGCATCTCAGGGTGAGACCTTAAGAAGCTGCAGGATAAAATTACAACATTTCTTCAAATTCTGGTCATCAAGGTGGTGACACTGGAGATCATCAAATATAAATTGTATTTTTTTCATTAATTTTTATTATTATTACAAAATGTGGAAAACACATGTGTGAGTAATTGTTCCAATGCTTATGACCGGCAATGTATATAAATTGTTTTGCTTGTGTACACGGTCTATCTATCTATCCATCCATCCATCCATCCATCAATCCATCCACCCATCCATCCATCCATCCATCCATCCGTTGTATTTGAAATTCATAAGTGACTGGAAGCTCTATTGACCGCACAACCTTGATCTCCTGTTCTTCTTCCTTATAGCGCTGCCCATAAACCAGGCTTTAACGTGAGGATTGTAAAGGCAAGGTAGTTAACCTCAACATGTTCTCTACAATTAGGAAATTGCTTTGCATAAAATTGTTGGCCACACAGGCGATAACTAATAATGAGAAAAGTGTACAGCACCATCCTGTTCATCCTGTGTGCAGCGGGTGCTAATTCACTTCAGGGTCAGTCTGATGCTCTTCATCTCTGCTGGGAATCACGTTCAGTGTCAACCTCTTGTCTTCCTGTAGAGGATCAGTAGGTAATGCTGATGGCATATAGAGACTGTAATATAGTCTCATTCATTCAATAATGTCTGTTTAAAATGCACTGGCACAAAGGCGGACACTGGAAATCACCTTTAGGTTTGATTATCATCCAGTATATATAAAAACATTTGATGGAGCCATTTGATTTTTCACATTTCAAGTAGCCATTTGATTGGCACATTTCCAGGAGCCATTTGATTGGCTGGACTTTATTGTGTAATGTAACACAATGTTTCATGAACTCTGCATTTAATATTTTATCCAACAAAATTTTTATGGTTTTAAAAAGAAAAATGTAAATTGTCTCATGAATCACTCACCATCGGGATGTCCCAGATCTGTATAAACAAAAGGTTGATTCTGTTCAACAAAGGAAACATTTGGAAGAATGTTAGCAGACCGATTTCTCTGTCACTATTTACTATTGTTGAAGTAAAAATGAATGATTGTGAAAGGTGCCCCAGAACAGTTTAATTTATTCAATTCCTAAAAATTTCCTATCAAATGAATGAAAAGTTATGTTATAATTTTAATATTTTTTTAATGGTAATCAATGGTGATCTGAAACTCCAGAAAATTCTTCCAAATATCTTTTTTTTGTGTTTGCCCTAACAAAGAAATGTATACATGTTTTAGACAACTTAAGGGTAATTAGTTCATGATAGAAGTTCATTTTTGGATGGACCATCTCTTAAAAACCATTAAAACTGTGTTGGGCACAAGAGCAAATTCACAGTCCATTATTCAGAGTGTTTATCATTTTATATTATAAAACAGCAGCACAGAAACACACCGTCAAGGAGTCAGAGGTATCCTAAGGATCTCGCTTACATGAGATACAAAAATAATTATTCTGTCATCATTTACGCACCCTTTAGTTGTTCCAAATCCAAACACATTTCTCTGTTCTGATGAACACAGAGACAGATATTTAGAGGAATGTAACCTTACAGTCCATGGACAACCATTGGATGACAAAAATTATTTATTTTGTATTTGTTTTGAAAAAAATACGATATTTTTAAGACTTTAGGACAGCAAAAAGTTCCTTCTATTCTAGTCAAGGGGGTCCTAGAACTGTTCCGTGCATTTTTCTTAATATCTTCATTTGTGCTCAACCAAACAATAAATGCATATTGGTTTGGAACAACTAAAGAGTGAGTAATTCACAGCAGTATTTTTGGGGGTGAAATATCTCTTTATTACCTAGGAGGGACTTCAACAGTTATACAGCTATCTTATCAAATACACATTTTACTGCGAACTGCTTTACTCAGTTTAATATATATTTGTGATGTGATTTTATTGTTTTATAGTTTTAACTAGTAATGTTATACTTGTATAATATGAAGTAGTTGAGAATAAAACACACACATTTATAGTAATAGAATGTAAATATTTATTCAGGAACTATGTACACAATATATACATTTTACTATAGACTCTTAAGCACTGCATGGATGTTACAGGCAGAGCTTCTTTCTCCCTGGTACACATGGCAAAGGTTCACCACTAATGTCGACATGCACACGTGGGGCACATTTATCAAAGGTTGATTTGAAAAAGATCTCTCTGACTTGGATGCGTCCATCAGGTTGATCTTCTTCAAGAATGGTGGGGCAGTTCAGGGTTTTCCACAGGCGTTCTTTCACACGGAGACCTAACTTTAGACTATAAGGATGAGGTCTGCCAGAGGATGTTTTTAACATTGAATCCACTACAGCACGAGACATTCTTTGATGCTCTTCTATGCTGTGACCATGGATTATGAGGGGTTCCTCATGGCTGGTGTTCACCAGATGGGCTGGGGCGCTAGCTCTTGTGAGTTCTGGGCAAAACTCAGGAATCACAGCTTCGTTTTTAAGGAAGCGGCTTTCTAGCTGTATGTTTTTAACACCAGACTTGGTATGAGAAACACAAGACTTTGTGTGTGAAACACCTGGTTTGGTGCATGAACCCCTTGACTTGGAGCTGTACGTATGATCCAAGCTGACTGCACGTGCCATCAGTGCAATGTTGTCAGACATGTAGTGATCCTTCAGAGGGCCTGAAGGTTTTCTGCTCATTCTCAGGTTATAGGCTGGACCAGTGACTGTACCATCTGCCCTTCGCTTTAAAAGTGACATGACCGATTGTGTTCAGTTATATCAAGGGGATAGTGCATTTTAAATTGCTTTAGTGTTTGTTACCACAATGTTGTTACCCCAGTGAATGAACTTACCTTCATGGTGATTAAGGAAAGATACTCAGAAGAAAGTGATGATAGTTTGATAAAATATCTCAGAGGATATCGCAGAGAAAGTAAATGAGCTATCTCAAGTCTGATTTCTCAAGTTTTGACTCTGGTTGCTACCAACAAAACTGTGTTTACTTTCCGAGCATCGTCAGCCAATCAAATGCCTTCCTCGGATTTTCATAAATAAACAGGGTTTTTGTATGGTCATCTTGTATATTTAAATGTAAACAACACGTGATGTCACCTAAAAGTTACATAACCAACACAGTTAAGCCAATCATGTGGCTTTCTGTAATTTTCAAATATAAACAGGGATTTTTTAGAGTCTTGAGATATATTTAAAAGTAAACGACACGTGATGTCACCAGGAAGTTACATAACCATGACTGTTCAGCCAATCAGGTGGCTTTTTGTCATTTTAAATATAATCAGGGTCTTGTAGGGCTTTTAGGTTCTTTTAAATGTAAATGACACGTGATGTCACCTGGAAGTTAGGTAACCAACCAATCTCATAACTTCTTTGGACTTTCAAATACAAAATGTTATTTTATAATCATATTTTTATAATCATAAAAATGTCATTTAAATAACTGTATGTATTTAAATGAACCTCAACATTGTATTTCATCCAGTATATATAAAAACATTTCCAGGAGCCATTTGATTGGCTGAACTTTATTGTGTAATGTAACACAATGTTTCATGAACTCTGCATTTAATATTTTATCCTACAAAATTGATATAGTTTTAAAAAGAAAAATGTTAATTGTCTCATGAATCACTCACAATCGGGATGTCCCAGATCTATATAAATTTCTCTTTTCTGTTCAACAAAAGGAAACATTTAGAAGAATGTTAGCAGACAGATTTCTCTGTCACTATTTACTATTGTTGAAGTAAAAATGAATGATTGTGAAAGGTGCCCCAGAACAGTTTAATTTATTCAATTCCTAAAAATTGCCTATAAAATGAACGAAAAATAATGTTATAATTTAAATATTTTTTTAATCGTAATCAATGGTGATCTGAAACTCCAGAAAATTCTTCCAAATATATATTTTTTGTGTTTAACCTAACAAAGAAATGTATACATGTTTGAGACAACTTTAGGGTAATTACTTCATGATAGAAGTTCATTTTTTGATGGACCATCTCTTAAAAACCATTAAAACTGTGTTGGGCACAAGAGCAGATTCACAGTCCATGATTCAGAGTGTTTATCATTTTAAATTATAACACAGCAGCACAGAAACACACCTTCAAGGAGTCAGAGGTATTCTAAGGTTCTCGCTTACATGAGATACAAAAATCATTATTCTGTCATCATTTAAGCACCCTTTAGTTGTTCCAAATCCAAACACATTTCTCTGTTCTGATGAACACAGAGACAGATATTTAGAGGAATGTAACCTTACAGTTCTGAGAAACCGTTGACAACCCTAGAAGGAAAATGTGTTAATTTTTTATTTGTTTTGAACAAAATATTAGATATTTTGAAGAAAGTAGGACAGCAAAAATTTCTGGGTATCTTTTTTCTACCATTGTCAACATTCCTTCTATGGTGGTCAATGCGGTCCTAAAACTGTGTCGTACATTTTTCTGAATATCTTCATCTGTGCTCAGCCGAACAATAAATATGTAATGGTTTAGAACAACTAAAGAGTTAGTAATTCACAGCAGAACTTTTGTGGGTGAAATATCTCTTTAATACATAGGAGGGACTTCAACAGTTATACAGCTATCTTACCTAAATACACATTTTACGGCAAACTGCTTTACTCGGTATAATAAATATTTGTGATGTGATTTTATCATTTTGTAGTTTTAACTAGTAATGTTATACTTGTATAATATGAAGTAGTTGAGAATAAAACAGACACATTTATAGTAATAGAATGTAAATATTTATTCAGAAACGATGTACACAATATATATATTTGACTATATACTCTTAAGCTCTGCATGGATGTTACAGGCAGAGCTTCTTTCTCTCTGGTACACATGGCAAAGGTTTTCAGCTTGTGACGACATACAAACAGATTTCTCCGTCACTATTTACTACCATTGAAGTAAAAATGTATGATAGTCAAAGGTGCCCAAGAACAGTTTAATTTATTCAATTCTTCAAAAAAATTTATTAAAAGAACAAAAAGTAAAATTTTAATTTAATTTTTTTTCTATTATAGCAATCAATGGTGATCCTGAAACTCCAGAAAATTCTTCCAAATATCTTTTTTTGTGTTTAACATAACAAAGAAATGTATACATGTTTGAGACAACTTTGGGGTAATTAGTTCATGATAAAAGTTCATTTTGGCATGGACCATCTTTTTAAAACCATTAAAACTGTGTTGGGCACAAGAGCAGATTCACAGTCCATGATTCAGAGTGTTTATCATTTTAAATTATAACAAAGCAGCACAGAAACACACCTTCAAGGAGTCAGAGGTATCCTAAGGATCTCGCTTACATGAGATACAAAAATCATTATTCTGTCATCATTTACTCACCCTTTAGTTGTTCCAAATCCAAACACATTTCTCTCTTCTGATGAACACAGAGACAGATATTTAGAGGAATGTAACCTTACAGTTCTGAGAAACCATGGACAACCATTGGATGACAAAAATTATTTATTTTGTATTTGTTTTGAACAAAATATAAGATATTTTGAAAACTTTAGGAAAGCAAAAACACGACTATTGTAAGTCGCTTTGGATAAAAGAGTCTGCTAAATGACTAAATGTAAATGTAATGTAAAAAGTTCCTTCTATTCTAGTCAATGCGGTCCTAGAACTGTTCCGTGCATTTTTCTTAATATCTTCATCTGTGCTCAACCAAACAATAAATGCATACTGGTTTGGAACAACTAAAGAGTTAGTAATTCACAGCAGTATTTTTGCGGTTGAAATATCTCTTTAATACCTAGGAGGGACTTCAACAGTTATACAGCTATCTTATCAAATACACATTTTACGGCAAACTGCTTTACCTTTACTTAGTTTAATATATATTTGTGATGTGATTTTATTGTTTTATAGTTTTAACTAGTAATGTTATACTTTTTTGAAATCATGTGAAGAAGTTTAGAATAAAACACACACATTTATAGTTATAGAATGTAAATATTTATTCAGGAACTATGTACACAATATATACATTTTACTATAGACTCTTAAGCTCTGCATGGATGTTACAGGCAGAGCTTCTTTCTCCCTGGTACACATGGCAAAGGTTCACCACTAATGTCGACATGCACACGTGGGGCACATTTATCAAAGGTTGATTTGAAAAAGATCTCTCTGACTTGGATGCGTCCATCAGGTTGATCTTCTTCAAGAACGGTGGGGCAGTTCAGGGTTTTCCACAGACGTTCTTTTACACGGAGACCTAACTTTAGACTATAAGGATGAGGTCTGCCAGAGGATGTTTTTAACATTGAATCCACTACAGCACGAGACATTCTTTGATGCTCTTCTATGCTGTGACCATGGATTATGAGGGGTTCCTCATGGCTGGTGTTCACCAGATGGGCTGGGGCGCTAGCTCTTGTGAGTTCTGGGCAAAACTCAGGAATCACAGCTTCGTTTTTAAGGAAGCGGCTTTCTAGCTGTATGTTTTTAACACCAGACTTGGTATGAGAAACACAAGACTTTGTGTGTGAAACACCTGGTTTGGTGCATGAACCCCTTGACTTGGAGCTGTACGTATGATCCAAGCTGACTGCACGTGCCATCAGTGCAATGTTGTCAGACATGTAGTGATCCTTCAGAGGGCCTGAAGGTTTTCTGCTCATTCTCAGGTTATAGGCTGGACCAGTGACTGTACCATCTGCCCTTCGCTTTAAAAGTGACATGACCGATTGTGTTCAGTTATATCAAGGGGATAGTGCTTTTTAAATTGCTTTAGTGTTTGTTACCACAATGTTGTTACCCCAGTGAATGAACTTACCTTCATGGTGATTAAGGAAAGATACTCAGAAGAAAGTGATGATAGTTTGATAAAATATCTCAGAGGATATCGCAGAGAAAGTAAATGAGCTATCTCAAGTCTGATTTCTCAAGTTTTGACTCTGGTTGCTACCAACAAAACTGTGTTTACTATCCGAGGATCGTCAGCCAATCAAATGGCTTCCTCGGATTTTCATAAATAAACAGGGTTTTTGTATGGTCATCTTGTATATTTAAATGTAAACAACACGTGATGTCACCTGAAAGTTACATAACCAACACAGTTAAGCCAATCATGTGGCTTTCTGTAATTTTCAAATATAAACAGGGATTTTTTAGAGTCTTGAGATATATTTAAAAGTAAACGACACGTGATGTCACCTGGAAGTTACATAACCATGACTGTTCAGCCAATCAGGTGGCTTTTTGTCATTTTAAATATAATCAGGGTCTTAGTAGGGCTTTTAGGTTCATTTAAATGTAAATGACACGTGATGTCACCTGGAAGTTAGGTAACCAACCAATCAAATAACTTATTTGGACTTTCAAATACAACATGTTATTTTATAATCATATTTTTATAATCATAAAAATGTCATTTAAATTACTGTATTTATTTAAATGAACCTTAACATTGTATATCATCCAGTTTATATAAAAGCATTTGAAAGACCCATTTGATTGGCACATTTCAACTAGCCATTTGAATGGCACATTTCCAGGAGCCATTTGATTGGCTGGACTTTATTGTGTAATGTAACACAATGTTTCATGAACTCTGCATTTAATATTTTATCCAACAAAATTGATATAGTTTTAAAAAGAAAAATGTTAATTGTCTCATGAATCACTCACAATCGGGATGTCCCAGATCTATATAAATTTCTCTATTCTGTTCAACAAAAGGAAACATTTAGAAGAATGTTAGCAGACAGATTTCTCTGTCACTATTTACTATTGTTGAAGTAAAAATGAATGATTGTGAAAGGTGCCCCAGAACAGTTTAATTTATTCAGCTCCTAAAAATTGCCTATAATATGAACGAAAAGTAATGTTATAATTTTGATATTTTTTAATGGTAATCAATGGTGATCTGAAACTCCAGAAAATTCTTCCAAATATATTTTTTTTTTGTTTAACATAACAAAGAAATGTATACATGTTTGAAACAACTTTAGGGTAATTAGTTCATGGTAAAAGTTCATTTTTGGATGGACCATCTCTTAAAAACCATTAAAACTGTGTTGGGCACAAGAGCAGATTCACAGTGCATGATTCAGATTGTTTATCATTTTAAATTATAACACAGCAGCACAGAAACACACCTTCAAGGATTCAGAGGTATCCTAAGGATCTCGCTTACATGAGATACAAAAATCATTATTCTGTCATCATTTAAGCACCCTTTAGTTGTTCCAAATCCAAACACATTTTTCTGTTCTGATGAACACAGAGACAGATATTTAGAGGAATGTAACCTTACAGTTCTGAGAAACCATGGACAACCATTGGATGACAAAAATTATTTATTTTGAATTTGTTTTGAACAAAATATAAGATATTTTGAAAACTTTAGGAAAGCAAAAACACGACTATTGTAAGTCGCTTTGGATAAAAGAGTCTGCTAAATGACTAAATGTAAATGTAATGTAAAAAGTTCCTTCCATTCTAGTCAATGCGGTCCTAGAACTGTTCCATGCATTTTTCTTAATATCTTCATCTGTGCTCAACCAAACAATAAATGCATACTGGTTTGGAACAACTAAAGAGTGAGTCATTCACAGCAGTATTTTTGCGGTTGAAATATCTCTTTAATACCTAGGAGGGACTTCAACAGTTATACAGCTATCTTATCAAATACACATTTTACGGCAAACTGCTTTACCTTTACTTAGTTTAATATATATTTGTGATGTGATTTTATTGTTTTATAGTTTTAACTAGTAATGTTATACTTGTATAATATGAAGTAATTGAGAATAAAACACACACATTTATAGTAATAGAATGTAGATATTTATTCAGAAACGATTTACACAATATATATATTTGACTATATACTCTTAAGCTCTGCATGAATGTTACAGGCAGAGCTTCTTTCTCTCTGGTACACATGGCAAAGGTTTTCAGCTTGTGACGACATACAAACAGATTTCTCCGTCACTATTTACTACCATTGAAGTAAAAATGTATGATAGTCAAAGGTGCCCAAGAACAGTTTAATTTATTCAATTCTTCAAAAAAATTTATTAAAAGAACAAAAAGTAAAATTTTAATTTAATTTTTTTTCTATTATAGCAATCAATGGTGATCCTGAAACTCCAGAAAATTCTTCCAAATATCTTTTTTTGTGTTTAACATAACAAAGAAATGTATACATGTTTGAGACAACTTTAGGGTAATTAGTTTATGATAAAAGTTAATTTTTGCATGGACCATCTCTTAAAAACCATTAAAACTGTGTTGGGCACAAGAGCAGATTCACAGTCCATGATTCAGAGTGTTTATCATTTTAAATTATAACACAGCAGCACAGAAACACACCGTCAAGGAGTCAGAGGTATCCTAAGGTTCTCGCTTACATGAGATACAAAAATCATTATTCTGTCATCATTTACTCACCCTTTAGTTGTTCCAAATCCAAACACATTTCTCTCTTCTGATGAACACAGAGACAGATATTTAGAGGAATGTAACCTTACAGTTCTGAGAAACCATGGACAACCATTGGATGACAAAAATTATTTATTTTGTATTTGTTTTGAACAAAATATAAGATATTTTGAAAACTTTAGGACAGCAAAAAGTTCCTTCTATTCTAGTCAAGGGGGTCCTAGAACTGTTCCGTGCATTTTTCTTAATATCTTCATCTGTGCTCAACCAAACAATAAATGCATACTGGTTTGGAACAACTAAAGAGTGAGTAATTCACAGCAGTATTTTTGTGGGTGAAATATCTCTTTAATACCTAGGAGGGACTTCAACAGTTATACAGCTATCTTATCAAATACACATTTTACGGCAAACTGCTTTACTCAGTATAATATATATTTGTGATGTGATTTTATAATTTTAACTAGTAATGTTATACTTTTTTGAATTCATGTGAAGTTAAGAATAAAACACACACATTTATAGTAATAGAATGTAAATATTTATTCAGGAACTATGTACACAATATATACATTTTACTATAGACTCTTAAGCACTGCATGGATGTTACAGGCAGAGCTTCTTTCTCCCTGGTACACATGGCAAAGGTTCACCACTAATGTCGACATGCACACGTGGGGCACATTTATCAAAGGTTGATTTGAAAAAGATCTCTTTGACTTGGATGCGTCCATCAGGTTGATCTTCTTCAAGAACGGTGGGGCAGTTCAGGGTTTTCCACAGGCGTTCTTTCACACGGAGACCTAACTTTAAACTATAAGGATGAGGTCTGCCAGAGGATGTTTTTAACATTGAATCCACTACAGCACGAGACATTCTTTGATGCTCTTCTATGCTGTGACCATGGATTATGAGGGGTTCCTCATGGCTGGTGTTCACCAGATGGGCTGGGGCGCTAGCTCTTGTGGGTTCTGGGCAAAACTCAGGGATCACAGCTTCGTTTTTAAGGAAGCGGCTTTCTAGCTGTATGTTTTTAACACCAGACTTGGTATGAGAAACACAAGACTTTGTGTGTGAAACACCTGGTTTGGTGCATGAACCCCTTGACTTGGAGCTGTACGTATGATCCAAGCTGACTGCACGTGCCATCAGTGCAATGTTGTCAGACATGTAGTGATCCTTCAGAGGGCCTGAAGGTTTTCTGCTCATTCTCAGGTTATAGGCTGGACCAGTGACTGTACCATCTGCCCTTCGCTTTAAAAGTGACATGACCGATTGTGTTCAGTTATATCAAGGGGATAGTGCATTTTAAATTGCTTTAGTGTTTGTTACCACAATGTTGTTACCCCAGTGAATGAACTTACCTTCATGGTGATTAAGGAAAGATACTCAGAAGAAAGTGATGATAGTTTGATAAAATATCTCAGAGGATATCGCAGAGAAAGTAAATGAGCTATCTCAAGTCTGATTTCTCAAGTTTTGACTCTGGTTGCTACCAACAAAACTGTGTTTACTTTCCGAGCATCGTCAGCCAATCAAATGCCTTACTCGGATTTTCATAAATAAACAGGGTTTTTGTATGGTCATCTTGTATATTTAAATGTAAACAACACGTAATGTCACCTAAAAGTTACATAACCAACACAGTTAGGCCAATCATGTGGCTTTCTGTAATTTTTAAATATAAACAGGGATTTTTTAGAGTCTTGAGATATATTTAAATTAAACGACACGTGATGTCACCAGGAAGTTACATAACCATGACTGTTCAGCCAATCAGGTGGCTTTTTGTCATTTTAAATATAATCAGGGTCTTGTAGGGCTTTTAGGTTCATTTAAATGTAAATGACACGTGATGTCACCTGGAAGTTAGGTAACCAACCAATCTCATAACTTCTTTGGACTTTCAAATACAAAATGTTATTTTATAATCATATTTTTATAATCATAAAAATGTTATTTAAATAACTGTATGTATTTAAATGAACCTCAACATTGTATTTCATCCAGTATATATAAAAACATTTCCAGGAGCCATTTGATTGGCTGAACTTTATTGTGTAATGTAACACAATGTTTCATGAACTCTGCATCTAATATTTTATCCAACAAAATTGATATAGTTTTAAAAAGAAAAATGTTAATTGTCTCATGAATCACTCACAATCGGGATGTCCCAGATCTATATAAATTTCTCTTTTCTGTTCAACAAAAGGAAACATTTAGAAGAATGTTAGCAGACAGATTTCTCTGTCACTATTTACTATTGTTGAAGTAAAAATGAATGATTGTGAAAGGTGCCCCAGAACAGTTTAATTTATTCAATTCCTAAAAATTGCCTATAAAATGAACGAAAAATAATGTTATAATTTTAATATTTTTTTAATCGTAATCAATGGTGATCTGAAACTCCAGAAAATTCTTCCAAATATATATTTTTTGTGTTTAACCTAACAAAGAAATGTATACATGTTTGAGACAACTTTAGGGTAATTACTTCATGATAGAAGTTCATTTTTTGATGGACCATCTCTTAAAAACCATTAAAACTGTGTTGGGCACAAGAGCAAATTCACAGTCCATGATTCAGAGTGTTTATCATTTTAAATTATAACACAGCAGCACAGAAACACACCGTCAAGGAGTCAGAGGTATCCTAAGGATCTCGCTTACATGAGATACAAAAATAATTATTCTGTCATCATTTACTCACCCTTTAGTTGTTCCAAATCCAAACACATTTCTCTCTTCTGATGAACACAGAGACAGATATTTAGAGGAATGTAACCTTACAGTTCTGAGAAACCATGGACAACCATTGGATGACAAAAATTATTTATTTTGTATTTGTTTTGAACAAAATATAAGATATTTTGAAGAATGTAGGACAGCAAAAATGTTGGGGTATTTTTTTTCTACCATTGTTAATATTCCTTCTATGGTGGTCAATGCGGTCCTAAAACTGTGTCGTACATTTTTCTGAATATCTTCATCTGTGCTCAACCGAACAATAAATATGTAATGGTTTAGAACAACTAAAGAGTGAGTAATTCACAGCAGAAATTTTGTGGGTGAAATATCTCTTTAATACATAGGAGGGACTTCAACAGTTATACAGCTATCTTATCAAATACACATTTTACGGCAAACTGCTTTACTCAGTATAATAAATATTTGTGATGTGATTCTATCATTTTGTAGTTTTAACTAGTAATGTTATACTTGTATAATATGAAGTAGTTGAGAATAAAACAGACACATTTATAGTAATAGAATGTAAATATTTATTCAGAAACGATGTACACAATATATATATTTGACTATATACTCTTAAGCTCTGCATGAATGTTACAGGCAGAGCTTCTTTCTCTCTGGTACACATGGCAAAGGTTTTCAGCTTGTGACGAAATACAAACAGATTTCTCCGTCACTATTTACTACCATTGAAGCAAAAATTTATGATGGTCAAAGGTGCCGCAGAATGGTTTAATTTATTCAATTCTTCAAAAAAATGTATTAAAAGAACAAAAAGTAAAATTTTAATTTACATTTTTTTTTCTATTATAGCAATCAATGATGATCCTGAAACGCCAGAAAATTCTTCCAAATATATATTTTTTGTGTTTGCCCTAACAAAGAAATGTATACATGTTTGAGACAACTTTAGGGTAATTAGTTCATGATAGAAGTTCATTTTTGGATGGACCATCTTTTTAAAACCATTAAAACTATGTTGGGCACAAGAGCAGATTCACAGTCCATGATTCAGAGTGTTTATCATTTTATATTATAAAACAGCAGCACAGAAACACACCGTCAAGGAGTCAGAGGTATCCTAAGGATCTCGCTTACATGAGATACAAAAATAATTATTCTGTTATCATTTACGCACCCTTTAGTTGTTCTAAATCCAAACACATTTCTCTGTTCTGATGAACACAGAGACAGATATTTAGAGGAATGTAACCTTACAGTTCTGAGAAACCGTTGACAACCCTAGAAGGAAAATGTGTTAATTTTTTATTTGTTTTGAACAAAATATTAGATATTTTGAAGAAAGTAGGACAGCAAAAATTTCTGGGTATCTTTTTTCTACCATTGTCAACATTCCTTCTATGATGGTCAATGTGGTCCTAGAACTGTTTCGTACATTTTTCTGAATATCTTCATCTGTGCTCAGCCGAACAATAAATATGTAATGGTTTAGAACAACTAAAGAGTTAGTAATTCACAGCAGAACTTTTGTGGGTGAAATATCTCTTTAATACATAGGAGGGACTTCAACAGTTATACAGATATCTTACCTAAATACACATTTTACTGCGAACTGCTTTACTCAGTTTAATATATATTTTTGATGTGATTTTATTGTTTTATAGTTTTAACTAGTAATGTTATACTTGTATAATATGAAGTAGTTGAGAATAAAACAGACACATTTATAGTAATAGAATGTAAATATTTATTCAGAAACGATGTACACAATATATATATTTGACTATATACTCTTAAGCTCTGCATGGATGTTACAGGCAGAGCTTCTTTCTCTCTGGTACACATGGCAAAGGTTTTCAGCTTGTGACGACATACAAACAGATTTCTCCGTCACTATTTACTACCATTGAAGTAAAAATTTATGATAGTCAAAGGTGCCCAAGAACAGTTTAATTTATTCAATTCTTCAAAAAAAGTTATTTTAAGAACAAAAAGTAAAATTTTTATTTACATATTCATTCTATTATAGCAATCAATGGTGATCCTGAAACTCCAGAAAATTCTTCCAAAGATATTTTTTTTGTGTTTGCCCTAACAAAGAAATGTATACATGTTTGGGACAACTTTGGGGTAATTAGTTCATGATAAAAGTTCATTTTGGCATGGACCATCTTTTTAAAACCATTAAAACTGTGTTGGGCACAAGAGCAGATTCACAGTCCATGATTCAGAGTGTTTATCATTTTAAATTATAACACAGCAGCACAGAAACACACCGTCAAGGAGTCAGAGGAATCCTAAGGTTCTCGCTTACATGAGATACAAAAATCATTATTCTGTCATCATTTACTCACCCTTTAGTTGATCCAAATCCAAACACATTTCTCTGTTCTGATGAACACAGAGACAGATATTTAGAGGAATTTAACCTTACAGTTCTGAGAAACCATAGACAACCATTGGATGACAAAAATTATTTATTTTGTATTTGTTTTGAACAAAATATAAGATATTTTGAAAACTTTAGGAAAGCAAAAACACGACTATTGTAAGTCGCTTTGGATAAAAGAGTCCGCTAAATGACTAAATGTAAATGTAATGTAAAAAGTTCCTTCTATTCTAGTCAATGCGGTCCTAGAACTGTTCCGTGCATTTTTCTTAATATCTTCATCTGTGCTCAACCAAACAATAAATGCATACTGGTTTGGAACAACTAAAGAGTGAGTAATTCACAGCAGTATTTTTGCGGTTGAAATATCTCTTTAATACCTAGGAGGGACTTCAACAGTTATACAGCTATCTTATCAAATACACATTTTACGGCAAACTGCTTTGCCTTTACTTAGTTTAATATATATTTGTGATGTGATTTTATTGTTTTATAGTTTTAACTAGTAATGTTATACTTTTTTGAAATCATGTGAAGAAGTTTAGAATAAAACAGACACATTTATAGTTATAGAATGTAAATATTTATTCAGGAACTATGTACACAATATATACATTTTACTATAGACTCTTAAGCTCTGCATGGATGTTACAGGCAGAGCTTCTTTCTCCCTGGTACACATGGCAAAGGTTCACCACTAATGTCGACATGCACACGTGGGGCACATTTATCAAAGGTTGATTTGAAAAAGATCTCTCTGACTTGGATGCGTCCATCAGGTTGATCTTCTTCAAGAATGGTGGGGCAGTTCAGGGTTTTCCACAGGCGTTCTTTTACACGGAGACCTAACTTTAGACTATAAGGATGAGGTCTGCCAGAGGATGTTTTTAACATTGAATCCACTACAGCACGAGACATTCTTTGATGCTCTTCTATGCTGTGACCATGGATTATGAGGGGTTCCTCATGGCTGGTGTTCACCAGATGGGCTGGGGCGCTAGCTCTTGTGAGTTCTGGGCAAAACTCAGGAATCACAGCTTCGTTTTTAAGGAAGCGGCTCTCTAGCTGTATGTTTTTAACACCAGACTTGGTATGAGAAACACAAGACTTTGTGTGTGAAACACCTGGTTTGGTGCATGAACCCCTTGACTTGGAGCTGTACGTATGATCCAAGCTGACTGCACGTGCCATCAGTGCAATGTTGTCGGACATGTAGTGATCCTTCAGAGGGCCTAAAGGTTTTCTGCTCATTCTCAGGTTATAGGCTGGACCAGTGACTGTACCATCTGCCCTTCGCTTTAAAAGTGACATGACCGATTGTGTTCAGTTATATCAAGGGGATAGTGCATTTTAAATTGCTTTAGTGTTTGTTACCACAATGTTGTTACCCCAGTGAATGAACTTACCTTCATGGTGATTAAGGAAAGATACTCAGAAGAAAGTGATGATAGTTTGATAAAATATCTCAGAGGATATCGCAGAGAAAGTAAATGAGCTATCTCAAGTCTGATTTCTCAAGTTTTGACTCTGGTTGCTACCAACAAAACTGTGTTTACTGTCCGAGCAATTTTCAGCCAATCAAATGGCTTCCTCGGATTTTCATAAATAAACAGAGTTTTTGTATGGTCATCTTGTATATTTAAATGTAAACAACACGTGATGTCACCTGAAAGTTACATAACCAACACAGTTAAGCCAATCATGTGGCTTTCTGTAATTTTCAAATATAAACAGGGATTTTTTAGAGTCTTGAGATATATTTAAAAGTAAACGACACGTGATGTCACCTGGAAGCTACATAACCATGACTGTTCAGCCAATCAGGTGGCTTTTTGTCATTTTAAATATAATCAGGGTCTTGTAGGGCTTTTAGGTTCATTTAAATGTAAATGACACGTGATGTCACCTGGAAGTTAGGTAACCAACCAATCAAATAACTTATTTGGACTTTCAAATACAACATGTTATTTTATAATCATATTTTTATAATCATAAAAATGTCATTTAAATTACTGTATTTATTTAAATGAACCTCAACATTGTATTTCATCCAGTATATATAAAAACATTTCCAGGAGCCATTTGATTGGCTGGACTTTATTGTGTAATGTAACACAATGTTTCATGAACTCTGCATTTAATATTTTATCCAACAAAATTGATATAGTTTTAAAAAGAAAAATGTAAACTGTCTCATGAATCACTCACAATCGGGATGTCCCAGATCTATATAAATTTCTCTATTCTGTTCAACAAAAGGAAACATTTGGAAGAATGTTAGCAGACAGATTTCTCTGTCAATATTTACTATTATTGAAGTAAAAATGAATGATTGTGAAAGGTGCCCCAGAACAGTTTAATTTATTCAATTCCTAAAAATTGCCTATAATATGAACGAAAAGTAATGTTATAATTTTAATATTTTTTAATGGTAATCAGTGGTGATCTGAAACTCCAGAAAATTCTTCCAAATATCTTTTTATGTGTTTAACATAACAAAGAAATGTATACATGTTTGAGACAACTATGCGATATTTTGAAGACTATAGGACAGCAAAAAGTTCCTTCTATGCTAGTCAAGGGGGTCCTAGAACTGTTCCGTGCATTTTTCTTAATATCTTCATCTGTGCTCAACCAAACAATAAATGCATACTGGTTTGGAACAACTAAAGAGTGAGTAATTCACAGCAGTATTTTTGTGGGTGAAATATCTCTTAAATACATAGGAGGGACTTCAACAGTTATACAGCTATCTTATCAAATACACATTTTACGGCGAACTGCTTTACTCAGTTAAATAAATATTTGTGATGTGATTTTATTATTTTATTGTTTTAACTAGTAATGTTATACTTTTATGAAATCATGTGAAGAAGTTTAGAATAAAACAGACACATTTATAGTTATAGAATGTAAATATTTATTCAGGAACTATGTACACAATATATACATTTAACTATAGACTCTTAAGCACTGCATGGATGTTACAGGCAGAGCTTCTTTATCTATGGTACACATGGCAAAGGTTCACCGCTAATGTCGACATGCACACGTGGGGCACATTTGATTGGCACATTTCAAGTAGCCATTTGATTGGCACATTTCAAGTAGCCATATTCTGTTCAACAAAAGGAAACATTTGGAGGAATGTTAGCAGACAGATTTCTCTGTCAATATTTACTATTGTTGAAGTAAAAATTAATGATTTTGAAAGGTGATCCTAAACTCCAGAAAATTCTTCCAAATATATATTTTGTGTTTAACCATAAAAGGAAATGTATAGATGTTTGAAACAACAGTAGGGAAATTAGTTCATGATAGAAGTTGTAAGTCGCTTTGGATAAAAGCGTCTGCTAAATGCCTAAATGTAAATGTAAAATGTAAATGATTAGGGGTTTGATTACGCGAAATTAAATTTCCATTACACTCTAGTTGTTTCAAATCTGTATACATTTCTTAGTTTGACAAAACGCAGAAAAAGATATTTGGACAAATGCTTTTAGCCAAACAGTTCTTAGACCCCATTGACTACCATAGTAGGCAAATTACAATGTAACCCTTAAGAAAAAAGAAGTTTGTTTTTAGCGTACTTATTTTAAACCTAAAATGGGAGAGTAAACTTTTATTAACTAGAAAGTGGGACAATTTTATTTAAAGCACTGAGAGTACATTTATATTAGCATATTTATTAAGTAAAGTATATTTTCACATATACTTGACCTTTATTGAAGTATACTTATTGATAGATCGTATTGGAATCAAGCCTAAAACACTTTACAAAATACAGTTTTATGATCAACCCAATTAAAGCCTCATAAGTCTCATAGTGGAAAACATTGAAATTGATGTAAAATTTCTATAGGGTTTCTGCTCTTTTTTTTACATTGTTTTTAACATTAACATTGTTTAAAAATGGGGCCTTCGATCACCCAAAATTCTGAAATCTCTTCGAACAGCTTTTTTGAAAATATTTTCTGTTTAAAAATCTTTGTCTGTCACTTTATAATTGGCATCAGATGGAAAATGTTCATGGTCGTCACAAAAACAACTAAATTATATGAAGATATTGTGGATTTAAGTTTGTAAGTTTCAAGCAGTCCAAACAGCCGTCACAAATCCCAGCCAATACTAATTCTCACCACAGCTTAATTAAATCAACAAATGAAGTCTGTAATGCTCTCACATTTTTATTAATGAGCTCTGTAAGTGTGGAGAATATAAATCCAGAGCCCCACAATTTTGTCCGTTTATGTATTTTCTGTGTGTGGGTAGGTGGGGAATCTGTGTTGTGTTAACACCATTTTGTTTCTCTTTATTTTGTTTGCACAGTGAAGGAAACGTCTGTTGCATCTCAGTTGTTCCTCCGACAGCCTGCTAAATTATTCAACAGAAATATTACTTTTCAGTAACAGTTATATTTCAATTGATTATTGTTTTGCGAGGCTCTTTCCAGTCCTGCTAAATATAACACGTTTGGCCGACTGCGAGTGTCATGAATCGCTCACCCTCAAGTTCAACACAAAGAAAGATATTCGGGCAAACGAAAAGTTGTCAAAAATATAATACAATTATCTCCAATGGGGACAGAACTGTCAGATGCCAGCATTCTTCCGAATATCTTGTTTGGCGTTTAAAAGAAAAAAATAAATGTGAACAGGATTTGGAACCATTTGAGGATGTAATTCATGACAAGATTTTAAGAATGGGCTTGATGCTGAGACAAGAAAGATAGATTCGTCCTCATCACCTCTCTCGTAATACAGGATTGAAATTTTGATGTTGAGATTTGATTGACAGAACATATGTTGACAATGTAGCTAGTTAAAAAATCCTAATCAAATTATCATAATATATAAATTAGTATCAAAGTGTTAGCGCGGGACCAGGCTCAATAATGTCAAACATTTAACAATTCCTTAAATGTCACAAGTGGCCATTAGCGGCCATTAATGCGGCCTTACAACTAACTTACACAATGTAGTCCATTCATTATTAATGTCTATTACTGCAGCAAGAACTGTTGTTAGATAAAATTACACCGGTCTATGAGACACCGTCACCTCGCTGCAAGAATCAGTATTCATAACCTTAGACAATTCCGGAATTCAATGAAAAAGACAGAGACAATAAACTAGAGATGGAGAGAGAGACAGAGAAAGAGGTCACATGTTGTGAGTCTTGAATTGGTGCTATTAATGTTTGGTAATGTGCTTCGTGGGCATGCATAAAAGAGATTAACGCCACATTACCAAATCATATTTACTAAAGCACTATTTGCATAATGGAGTGTGTAATGGAATTTTTACGTGCACTTTAATTTTATAAACTTCACAAACGGTGAATGTCGGAGCATGACTTTCGG